>CAWUFW010008330.1:600000-902049 GCA_963921515.1 Calotriton arnoldi | reverse complement strand
TGGTGGTTGGATTTTTTTCCGTCCGCCATCGTAATGACCCTCTAAGAACGCACCAGGGGGCGCGTTTGCAGAGTGGTGCAGGGAGGGGGAGGGGCCTCGATAAGATGCCAGCTTTTCTTTTAAAAAAAATATTTTTAGAAGGGGGCTGTGTGGCCCCCTTTCTCTTAGTATTTTTTGGGCCCTGGGACATTTAAAAAAAAAAAAAAAAAACGGGAAAGATGTTACGTGGCCTACCTTCCCTGGGCCGCTATTGGCCGCGGGGACTCCCTCCACGGTGCCTGGCCAGCATTTTTAAAAAAAAAAAATTTGGGAGGGAGGCTGCGTGGCCCCCCTCCTGAGGCCTATAATGGCCCCGGGGACCACTTTCCCTGGGGCATTGCCTCATTTTTTTTGTTTTTTTAAAAAAAATAGTATGGGAGGAGGCCACATGGCCCCCCTCCTGGTCTACTTCTGGCCCCAGGGACCCCATCCCCCAGGGCTCGCCCTCAAGTTGGGGACTGTGGGGGGAGCCCCAATGCCCCCAAGGTCCCAGCCGGCTCCCCGCCTCCGTCAGGAGCCGGCATTGCTTTTGGACAAGGGGAGCTGCTAACATGCAGCTCCCCTTGTCCAAAAGCAATTCTGCTTTGCTTTTTGGAAGCGAGAGCAGGTTTCCTGCTCTCCCTTCCAAGAAGCAAAGCAGTGTTTGCAATTACAGGGCGGGAGCTGCATGGCTCCCGCCCTGTCATTGCAAACGGCAATGTCCCGGGGGTGGGCACCCCGGGACATTGCAGGAGCTGGCCCTGGGGGATGGCGGTCCCCAGGGCCATCGAGGGCTCGGGGAGGGGGGACCGTGCAGACCCCCTCCCATCTAATTTAAGCCCTGGGGAGGTAGTTGTCCCTGGGGCCCGGGGGTCCGCAACGGACCCCCGCATTTAGATATTCAATGCCCAGGGAGGTGGTGGTCCCTGGGGCAGTGTGGGAAGGCTCTAGCCCCCCACACTTTGTTTTTGAATACAGCACTGGGGAGGTGGTGGTCCCCGGGGCTGCGGGGGGCCCGTGAGGCCCCTTGTCCTAAAAAGCAAATGCCCCGGGGAGGTGGCGGTCCCCAGGGCAGTGTGGGGGGGCAGGAGCCCCCCCATGTATTTTTTTTAAAAAGCCCCAGAGAGGTGGCTGTGCCCGGGGCTGCGGGGGCCCCTACGGGCCCCACTAAATATATTGACTTTGTCCCCGGGACCTGGCCCACCCGGGGGCTTATAGAAAATGAAGATCGGGAGCCCGCGCTTCATTGTGGTTTTTTTTCGCTCGATTCGCACACCTAGCGCGAATTCAGCTGATTTTATTTTTTAAAAAAAATCTTTTTTTGGCCCTGGGGGTCTTTGTGGGACCCTCTGAGCAGGCTTAGGGGGTCAGGGTGTTTGTACCCTGCCCCCTTTTCTTGTTTTTTCAACCTTTTTCTTGTGACTCGGTTACAGAGTCACAAGATGGCTTCCAACACTTCCTGGTTTGGAGTGTTGACAGCCAATCAAAATGAAGCTTGTGCTCGGGAGGAGTCGCAAATCCTCCTCGGTGCTCAGATATTGTTCCTTTTATTTTTTTAATTTCTCAGCAACTACTGAACAGATTTACACCATTTAAACAAAAGTGCGCTTTCTGAACCAAGAGCTACCTTTTTGACAAATTTGGAATAATTCTGTTCAGCAGTTCGGGCTGTAGCTGTGGCTAAAGTTCCTATGGAAATTAACATGGGGAAAACGCGTTTTGGGACCCCCCTTTTTTCTCGGCCCCCGCTTGACAAATCACCCCCAATATTTCAAGACAGGAGCTGCCCAGAGCGCCCCATTAGTTTTGAAAATTTCAGGAAGATTCGTTAAATGGCGCCAATGATTTGCCAATGATGGCAAATCAAAAAACGCTTTTCCTATGGAAACTAGGTCCTAACTCTAACTACCTACTGGCGACCGCCAGTAGGTAATATATATATATATATATATATATATATATATATATATATATATATATATATATATATACTATCTACTGGCGGTCGCCAGTAGATAGTTAGAGTTAGGACCTATTGTCCATAGGAAATTCACAACATTCTATTTCTAATAACTTTGGCGCCGGTTGACGAATCTTCGCGACATTTTCAAAACTCGTGGGGCGCTCCGGTCTGCTACTATCCTGAAAGTTTCGGGGTGATTCGGCAAGCGGGGCTGAGAAAAAGGGGGTCCCAAAACATGTTTTCCCCATGCAATTTTCCATAGGAACCTTTAATCGCAGCTACAGCCCGAACTGCTGAACGGAATTACACCAAATTTGGCAAAAAGGTAGCCCTTGGTTCAGAGTCGTGCCTTTTGGTTAAATGGTGTAAATCCGTTCAGCAGTTCCTGAGAAAATCAAAAGTAAAATCACATATATATCTGGGCGGAGACTAACCACACATGTCATTGTGAGATCTGATTGGCTGTCAGCACTTCATCCTGGAATTGCTGGCAGCCATCTTGGGACCAATTACATGATAGTACCCCATTGAAATGCATTGTAGTGAATCAAAGATTTTGAGGGTTACCAAAAGGAGAACTAAAAAGGGTGATAACAGACTTTAGTTACATTAGAATTCATTTGTTGATGGTACCATACTAATTTCAGGAATTGTGGTGTGTTCTAAGGTGATTTTACCCTGTGAAAAACCTTCTTCTGGGATATCATGAATCATGTTTGAGAGAAAACTATTTTCACATGCTTGTCCCATAGAGTTTTGGAAGGTGCTCCAGAAGCTAAAATGAGAGCATATTTTCTGTAAATTCACATTATCTTTCTCCGTCATGTGAGAATGAAGTCTGACATTCTCAGTAAAACATGTACATCCAACAAGGGCAGAGACTGTCAGTTGATTCCTTTGTGTTCTACTGCAGCTTCCCAGAGTGTTCTAAAGAACAACTAGAGTGCTAACAGCCTTACTTATGACAAAAGTATGGCACACCTGAAGCCATCTTGATTGGAATAAACTGGTAACACTTAAAACATTTAATTTAAAAAGGAACAAAATGATGGGGTTCATTTTGTCAAAGAAATTATGGTTAGTGCTGTAGAAAGAAAAATTAGGACATGTTTCAAGTGTGATCTCAAATATCTTCCTGTTATATTTCAACAGAAGCAACCTGCCAGTTGATGCCTTTGTGTTCTACTGCAGCTTCCTAGAGTGTTCTAAAGAACAACTAGAGCGCTAACAGCCTTACTTATGACAAAAGTATGGCACACCTGAAGCCATCTTGATTGGAATAAACCGGTAACACTTAAAACATTTAATTTAAAAAGGAACAAAATGAGGGGTTCTTTTTGAAATAGAAATTATGGTTAGTGCTGCAGAAAGAAAAATTAGGGCATGTTTTAAGTGAGATCTCAAATCCTCTTCTATTTCATTAGAAAATTCTGACATGCAGACTGAAACAATCACTTTCAATACCAGCAGCAGACTTCCAGTTAACTCCCTGGTGAGCAGTAGCTTTACTACAGTGATCTAATGAGCAACTAGAGTGCTAAGATTCTGAATTTATGGCAAATGTGAGACACATCTGAATGCCTTCTTGATGGAATCAAAGTAAAAAACTGAAAGCATTTCCTACTGAGGAGACTGCAGTAAAGGAGGAAATTAGGAAACTTCATAACAAAGAAGTCTTCCAAGATGGCCACCAGAGAAAAAAGAGCCCAAATGTACCACAAATATTACCCAGATGTAGCCCACATATAGCCCAATGACAAAAGTGTGCAAAACACTTTTTATTTTTAGTTTTTTTGCAGTGTTATGTAGTGCAGACTGGTCAGGTATTGGAGTGTTGCATCTTAAAACATGACCCCCCTACACTACAAAAACACCACTGCACTACCCTAAACCCTAAAACACTACCCCCAGCACGATCCTCTACACTACACACGCACCACTGCACTATCCTAAACCCTAAAACACTACCCCCAGCATGACCCCCTACACTACACAAACACCACTGCACTACCCTAAACCCTAAAACACTACCCCCAGCACGACCCCTACACTACCCAAACACCACTGCACTACCCTAAAACATGACCCCCTACACTAGACAAACACCACTGCACTATCCTAAAACACTACCCCCAGCACGACCCCCTACACTACACAAGCACCACTGCACTACCCTAAACCCTAAAACACTATCCCCAGCACGACCCCCTACACTACCCAAACACCACTGCACTAACCTAAATACTAAAACACTTCGCCAGCATGACCCCCTACACTACCCAAACACCACTGCACTACCCTAAATCATGACCCCCTACACTACACAAGCACCACTGCACTACCCTAATCCCTAAAACACTACCCCCAGCACGACCCCCTACACTGCCTGAACACCAATGCACTGCCCTAAACCCTGAAACACCAGCCCCTGCACGACCCCCTACACTGCCTGAACACCACTGCACTGCCCTAAACCCTGAAACACCACCCCCAGCATGACCCCCTACACTGCCCGAACACCACTGCACTGCCCTAAACCCTGAAACACCACCCCCTTCATGACCCCCTACACTGCCCGAACACTACTGTACTGCCCTAAACCTTGAAACCCCACCCCCAGCACGACCCCCTACACTGCCCGAACACCACTGCACTGCCCTAAATCCTGAAACACTACCCCCAGCAAGACCCCCTACACTGCCTGAACACCACGGCACTGCCCTAAACCCTGAAACATCACCTGCAGCAAGACCCCCTACAGTGCCCGAACACCACTGCCCTAAACCCTGAAACACCACCCCAAGCACGACCCCTACACTGCCTGAACACCACTGCACTGCCCTAAACCCTGAAACACCACCCCCAGCACGACCCCCTACACTGCCCAAACACCACTGCTCTGCCCAAAACCCTGAAACACCAGCCCCAGCAGGACCCCTACACTGCCCGAACACCACTGCACTGCCCTAAACCCTGAAACACCAGCCCCAGCACGACCCCCTACACTGCCCGAACACCACTGCACTACCCTAAACCCTGAAACACCACCCCCAGCACGACTCCCTACACTGCCCGAGCACCACTGCACTGCCCTAAACCCTGAAAAACCAGCCCCAGCACGACCCCCTACACTGCCCGAACACAACTGCACTGCCCTAAACCCTGAAACACCAGCCCCAGCATGACCGCCTACACTGCCCGAACACCACTGCACTGGCCTCGACCCTGAAACACCACCCAGTGCACGACCCCCTACACTGCCCGAACACCACTGCACTGCCCTAAACCCTGAAACACCACCCCCAGCATGACCCCCTACACTGCCCGAACACCACTGCACTGCCCTAAACCCTGAAACACCACCCCCTGCACGACCACCTACACTGCCCGAACACTACTGCTCTGCCCTAAACCCTGAAACACCATCCCCAGCATGATCCCCTACACTGTACGAACACCACTGCACTGCCCTAAACCCTGAAATTCTATCCCCAGCAAGACCCCCTACACTGCCCGAACACCACTGCACTGCCCTAAACCCTGAAACATCACCCCCAGCAAGACCCCCTACACTGCCTGAATACCACTGCCCTAAACCCTGAAGCACCACCCCAAGCAAGACCCCCTACACTGCCTGAACACCACTGCACTGCCCTAAACCCTGAAACACCAGCCCCAGCACGACCCTTATACTGCCCGAACACCACTGCACTGCCCTAAACCCTGAAACACCACCCCCTGCACGACCCCCTACACTGCCCGAACACCACTGCACTGCCCTAAACAATGAAACACCACCCCCAGCACGACCCCCTACACTTCCCGAACACTACTGCACTGCCCTAAACCCTGAAACACCACCCCTGCATGACCCCCTACACTGCCCAAACACTACTGCACTGCCCTAAACCCTGAAACACCACCCCCAGCATGACCCCTACACTGCACGAACCCCACTGCCCTAAACCCTGAAACACTACCCCCAGCAAGACCCCCTACACTGCCCAAACACCACTGCACTGCCCTAAACCCTGAAACACCACCCCGCATGCCCCCTACACTGCCCGACCACCACTGCACTGCCCAAAACCCTGAAACACCACCCCCAGCACGACCCCCTTTACTGCCCGAACACCACTGCACTGCCCCAAACCCTGAAACACCACCCCCAGCATGACCCCCTACACTGCCCGAACACCACTGCCCTAAACCCTGAAACACCACCCCTGCACGACCCCTACACTGCCCGAACACCACTGCACTGCCCTAAACCCTGAAACACCACCCCCTGCACGACCCCTACACTGCCCGAACACCACTGCACTGCTCTAAACCTTAAAACACTACCCCCAGCACGACCCCCTACACTACCCAAACACCACTGCACTACCCTAAACCCTAAAATACTCCCCCAGCACGACCCCCTACACTACCCGAACATGACTGCACTGCCCTAAACTCTTAAACACTCCCCCCAGCATGACCCCCTACACTACCCGAACACCACTGCACTGCCCTAAACCCTGAAACACCACCCCCTGCACGACCCCCTACACTGCCCGAACACCACTGCACTGCTCTAAACCTTAAAACACTACCCCCAGCACGACCCCCTACACTACCCAAACACCACTGCACTACCCTAAACCCTAAAATACTCCCCCAGCACGACCCCCCACACTACCCGAACATGACTGCACTGCCCTAAACTCTTAAACACTCCCCCAGCATGACCCCCTACACTACCCGAACACCACTGCACTGCCCTAAACCCTAAAACACTCCCCCAGCACAACCCCTATACTACCCGAAAACCACTGCACTGCCCTAAACCCTAAAACACTCCCCCAGCACTACCCCTACACTACCCAAACACCACTGCACTGCCCTAAACCCTAAAATACTACCCCCGCATCACCCCTACACTACCCAATCACCAATGCACTACCCTAAACCCTAAAACACTACCCTCCGCACGACCCCTACACTACCCAAAGACCACTGCACTACCCTAAACCCTAAAACACTACCCCCACACGACTTCCTACACTACCCAAAGACCACTGCACTACCCTAAACCCTAAAACACGACCTCCTACACTACACAAACACCACTGCACTACCCTAAACCCTAAAACACTACCCCCTACACTACACAAACACCACTGCACTACCCTAAACCCTAAACCCTAAAAAACTACCCCCAGCACGAACCCCTACACTAACCAAACACCACTGCACTACCCTAAACCCTAAAACACTACCCCCAGCAGTACCCCATACACTACCCAAACACCACTGCACTACCCTAAACCCTAAAACACTACCCCCAGCAGTACCCCCTACACTACCCAAACACCACTGCACTGCCCTAAACCCTGAAACACCACCCCGCATGCCCCCTACACTGCCCGACCACCACTGCACTGCCCAAAACCCTGAAACACCACCCCCAGCACGACCCCCTTTACTGCCCAAACACCACTGCACTGCCCCAAACCCTGAAAAACCACCCCCAGCATGACCCCTACACTGCCCGAACACCACTGCCCTAAACCCTGAAACACCACCCCCTGCACGACCCCCTACACTGCCCGAACACCACTGCACTGCCCTAAACCCTGAAACACCACCCCTGCACGACCCCCTACACTGCCCGAACACCACTGCACTGCTCTAAACCTTAAAACACTACCCCCAGCACGACCCCTACACTACCCAAACACCACTGCACTACCCTAAACCCTAAAATACTCCCCCAGCACGACCCCCTACACTACCCGAACATGACTGCACTGCCCTAAACTCTTAAACACTCCCCCAGCATGACCCCTACACTACCCGAACACCACTGCACTGCCCTAAACCCTGAAACACCACCCCTGCACGACCCCCTACACTGCCCGAACACCACTGCACTGCTCTAAACCTTAAAACACTACCCCCAGCACGACCCCTACACTACCCAAACACCACTGCACTACCCTAAACCCTAAAATACTCCCCCAGCACGACCCCCTACACTACCCGAACATGACTGCACTGCCCTAAACTCTTAAACACTCCCCCCAGCATGACCCCCTACACTACCCGAACACCACTGCACTGCCCTAAACCCTAAAACACTCCCCCCAGCACAACCCCTATACTACCCGAAAACCACTGCACTGCCCTAAACCCTAAAACACTCCCCCCAGCACTACCCCTACACTACCCAAACACCACTGCACTGCCCTAAACCCTAAAATACTACCCCCCGCATCACCCCCTACACTACCCAATCACCAATGCACTACCCTAAACCCTAAAACACTACCCTCCGCACGACCCCCTACACTACCCAAAGACCACTGCACTACCCTAAACCCTAAAACACTACCCCCACACGACTTCCTACACTACCCAAAGACCACTGCACTACCCTAAACCCTAAAACACGACCTCCTACACTACACAAACACCACTGCACTACCCTAAACCCTAAAACACTACCCCCTACACTACACAAACACCACTGCACTACCCTAAACCCTAAACCCTAAAAAACTACCCCCAGCACGAACCCCTACACTAACCAAACACCACTGCACTACCCTAAACCCTAAAACACTACCCCCAGCAGTACCCCATACACTACCCAAACACCACTGCACTACCCTAAACCCTAAAACACTACCCCCAGCAGTACCCCCTACACTACCCAAACACCATTGCACTACCCTAAACCCTAAAACACTACCCCCAGCAGTCCCCATACACTACCCAAACACCACTGCACTACCCTAAACCCTAAACCACTACCCCCAGCATGACCCCTACACGCCCCAAACACCACTGCACTACCTTAAACCCTAAAACACTACCCCCAGCACAACCCCCTACACTACCCAAACACCACTGCACTACCCTAAACCCTAAAACACTCCCCCCAGCACGACTCCCTACACTACCTAAACACAACTGCACAATTTGTTACAGGCGTTGCAA
Organism: Calotriton arnoldi; assembly: GCA_963921515.1. Lineage (NCBI taxonomy): Eukaryota > Metazoa > Chordata > Amphibia > Caudata > Salamandridae > Calotriton > Calotriton arnoldi. The sequence goes on along the minus strand of CAWUFW010008330.1, from coordinate 893,081 downwards.
CGCAGGGCTGTCGTGCTTACTGGAAGTACCTGGTCGGCTAGTTGGGCCCCAGCGACCCTCAGGATTCAAGGTGACCTAATCCCCCAACTTAAAACGCGCCACGGGGCGCGTTTGCACAGTGGTGAAGGGAGGGGGCGGGGCCTCAGGTGACATGTGCGCAAACACGCCCTGTTGTGCGTTTTAAGTTGGGGAATTAATTCCCCTTGAATACTGAGGGACCCTGGGGGCCAACTAGCCCACCAGGTACCTTCAGTAAGCACAACAGAGTTGCGTTGCAGAGAGGTGAAAAAAGGTGCGTGTCCTCGGAACGCCTCTCTGCAACTCAGCTCCGTGGTCCTAACTGTAGGTACCTGGGGGGCTAGTTGGGCCCCAGGGACCCTCAGGATTCAAGGGGACTTAATCCCGCAACTTAAAATGCACCACGGGGTGCGTTTGCACACATGTCACCTCAGGCCCCCCTCTCTTCACCACTGTGCAAACGCGCCCTGTAGCGCATTTTAAGAGGTAGTTTTAATCCCCCTGCCCTATTATGTACTAGGGACTTACAGAGGAGGTCATGCTAATCACAGGGGTACCCCAACGCATAGTGTTCCCTAGTGTATGTAGGTGTTTTCACTGTATTCTAAGTGTCTTTTAGCATAGCACTGGCTCTGGTTATTCAGAGTCAGTTACCACCAGTACCCGTCTGAAAAAGTTGTGGGCACAGGATGATTTTGCAACAAGGCCTCTTTCTGCTCATCTGTTGGTTCTTTCTGCACATCTTTTGCTTCTTCCTGCACTTTTCTTCATCTTTGTGGACTTCTGTTGCTTCTTTCTGCATTTCTTTTGCTTCTTTCTGTGCGTTTTTTCTTCTTTCTTCACATGTCCTACCTCTGTAGTGTGAGAAGTTGGCCTGGCATATGCTGTCCACTAATTATAGTGGGCACCTTGCACCAGTCCAAACAACCCCTTATTGGAGATAGGTTAAAGACAACCTTATTGAAAGCTATCCTAGTGGTAGCTATGGAGAGCAGCCTTCAGGCTAAGTCTTGAAGGAATGTAAAGCAGCTTGTTTTACCAGTCTATAATCTCTTGAGTGATCAAATGAAAGAGCACCACACCAGGTATATATTCAAAATATATGTATTTATTGCTAAACACACCCCTCTAGTCTCTTTATGAGGCTAGAGTTCGAAGTACATAAGTTAGAAGTTATTTAAACACAGTAATAGCACAAATACACGTTTGGGCCCTAGGGGCGTACCAAACCATATACCAATAAAGTGGTATAAGAACCACGACTGAACTAGACACTAGGCCTAGAGCCTCTAGAAGTGCTTGGACCACAAGGAACCACCCAAGGTAGTGACACAGGGGACCCACGGGGACGCGTGCAGTGTAAATACACAACCGCGATACGCCGTTGACTTCTATGGAGAAAGTCGCGATCAGGAAATTAAAGAAAAGGGACACTTAAAGGAGGATTTGGAGCAACCCCTTTGAGAACTAGTACTTTGAAGAGTCTCTACCCACGGGAGCACCGGAGTACTCGTGTTACCTCACCCAGGGAAGCCGGGTGCATAGGTGCCTTTCGGGGTCGGGTTTCGTCGTCGATTTGAATGGCGATCTGCTGCAAAGTGCTGCTGGCGACCAAGTGGAAAGTGTCCGGGTGGATCCAAGAGTGGATCGGGGATCTGAAGAACCTGAAAGCAGAGGGGACAGAATCTGGGTCACTAGCCATTGACCAGGAAGGCGATGGACAGATGCCCACCGATGTCGAGTGCTTCAGGTGCGTTGACGGTCGTCTTGACTCTTCAGCCACGAAATCCAGGAGGCGTTGTTGGCAACCAGGAGCAGGATTCGGGCTGTTACACAACGTTTGTCGAGAGCTGAGGTGTCAGCGACCGGATTGGACCCAACAAGCCTTGGCAACGGCAAGTCTCGATGAAGATGAAGATCGTCGATGGTGCAGACCAGCAAGGTCTGGGGAACTCACCCAGCAAGGGTAAGTGAGGGCAGGCCTGGAGCAACCAGGATGCACAAGAAGAAAAAGATTGGCCTTCGTTAAGGGCTACTGGCCAACGGGATAGCGACCGCGAAGGAGCCTCGAGACGTCGCACGTGGATCTGGCTCACAGGACACTCGTGGAGTGGAGGCCAGTGATCTTCGGTGCAGTTGGTGCTGGAGGCTAGGGCTACTGGGAGCCCAAAGCACGACTTCGTGGGAGACCCATAAGAGGATGCACTTGCAAATGTGCTTGGTGTCCAGGGGTCATGGTCTCACTTCACCCACGATAGCTACGGGCCTCAGCTTTGCTGGGGACTCAGGGTAGCCTCGGAGAGGTCTGAGAATCCACCGCTGGTGATGCGAAGACTTCGGCGTCCGACGGAAGCTTCAGAACTGCAGACCAGACAGATGCGTCTTTGGTGCCTGCCAAGCAGGGGAGTCACTCCTTGACCCCAAGAGAGATTCTTCTGTCCTCTAGTCTTGAGTAGAGCGTCGAAGGTCCAGTATTCTGTTTCAGAGTTTCGTCCAGGGATAATCTAAAGTCCTAAGGACTGGGTTCCTATACTTATACCAAGTTTAGGGGTTGGACTACTCTGTGGCCCCACCTATGGGTGGGTCAGGGCAGAGGGGTGGCTACACCCCTTTCCCTTTGTCCAGTTCACGCCAAAGCAGGGGCTGCAAGCCCCTGATCTGGTTTGAACTGGGGTATGCACAGGGACACCAAATGTGCCCCCAGTGCAGGACTTCAAAGCACCCGAAAGTGCTCCCGCCCAGCCCCAATACACATTATCCTGTCTGGGGAGGTGGTCACACCTCCCTGGGACAGGAAACCTATTGTCCAGGCCTCCCTGCCGGAGTTTCATCCAGCAGCAGGAGGCCAGACTCGTGTCTGTGGCAGCAGCATCCATTTTGTGATGCCAGGGCTTTGGAAAGAAGTTACCGGGCTAGCCAGAGTTAACATGTCTCTCCCTCTAGAAGGGTGGAATGCTACCCCCGCCACCAGAATTGGCGGGGGGGTAGTATTTCAAGATGTTTGACACCAAACACGACATGTTTCGGTGCAGCCATTCCAAAGTTAGCATTTAACGCGAGGTTATAATGCGCTTAAGAGTATATGGTCAGGCTGCACTACAAACAGCATCAGAGAAGGGTCTCCGAACGCTGCAGAGGGGCCCTGCTCATGCAGGGGCACCCTCTCACATAGGAACCACGCTCTCTGCCTTCAGGATTGATAAGGCCTGCCATAGGAGTGACTTATAGGTTTATATGTGTGTATGTATTTAGTGATATAGGTAACCTATATCACAGTAAGGGGTGCATGCACCACCTTACCCAGGCTGCAGTAGCAGACCTGTAGTGTCAGTTTGGATGGCCTTCCAGGGGTGGCATAATACATGCTGCAGCCCCTGGTAGGCCTCTGAGGTACCTATGCCCTTGGTACATAGTATACCATATACTAGGGACTTATAAGGGCACTCCAGATTCCAATCAGAGATGTGCCTAAGGCACATGGAAACCTTTTTTACAGAGAAAGCTGATAGACTGGGGCCCTGAATAGCAGGATCCCAGTCCAACTAAGTCATAAACCAGCAAAACACCATAAAAAAAGTGGGGGCAACCATATAGTCAGATTCCACCTTACTACATGTAGGCATAGTTAGAAACTAGCATTTAAAAAACCTTTGAAATTCACTTAAAAAATCATAGGTTTCATGCACGTTACAGTTAGAAATGATCATTTAAAAAACCTTTGAAATTCACTGAAAAAATCATAGGTTTCAGACATTTTATAGTTAGAAATTAGCATTTAAAAAACCTTTGAAATTCATTGAAAAAACCATAGGTTTTAGGGACAGTTATAGTTAGTTGGACATTTCACTCGTACAAAACCATAGAAATTCGGCCGCTATAGTTAGTTCAGCTAACTATAACTCGCGCGCCCGCAATGCACTGCTGATGACGACACATATTACATCACTCATGACATGGTCAGTGACATCACTCATGACATCTCAAATGACATCACTGATGACATCACTGATGACATCATCCATGTGATAATTTCACGCATCTTCTCACACCCTAATATAACTTTTGATACAACCAATCTAAATTACAGACTGCCATTCTCAAAACCATACACACTCCAATACCAATAACTACATACCCACTCACTGATTCTTAGGTCTACACACACACATCTACTCACTCACCTGTACAGTCACTCATACTTACAGTCACTCAGTACAGGACTATCATATGCACTCATACACCTATATAAACACTCACACACCACCACTCATCCATAGAGGTACTCACACACCTAGTCAGTCATGCAAAAATTAATCACACACCCATTTACTCACCTATACAGTTATACACACACCAACTCACTTACTCATACAAATACTCAGCACATTCTTACGCTCTTATACAATAACTGATACAAGCACACACGCATCCATACAGCCACTCTCACAATCACACACTCTCACTTATAGCCATTTAAATACTCTAACACACATATGTACTGCCTTTTACATATGTAGTTACTCGCACATGTACCACTGAGATATACATTCACTCACTAACACACCCATACACACACTCACCCATCCAAGCAGTCCATCACAGATGCACTCTTGAAATCATGCACCCAGTGAATCACCCACTCACACATCTATGTACAGAGTCACACACACCCCACCCACACAAACACTCAGGCAGCCATACAGATACTCAGAGAACCAATCAATAACCCATATCAACGCTCATGTAGCTATTCGCAAATCCATGCATCCACTTACACACCAACAAACAGACGGATACAGACATTCACACAGTTTAGTCACTAACCCATGCATTCAGTAAGATACGTTTAATCACTCACTTGTAGAGTCAGTCACGCACGTACTAAATCATCCATTCAGACACTTATACACCCACTCATTCTTCAATACGCCTTTCCCGATATATATTAAACATATTTAAACTTTACAGAAACACACAGTCACTGGATGATGTCATCAGTGATGTCATTTGAGATGTCATCAGTGATGTCACTAACCATGTCATGAGTGATGTAATATGTGACGTCATCAGCAGTGCATTGTGGGGCGCAAGTTATAGTTAGCTGAACTAACTATAACGGAGGAATTTCTATGGTTTTGTATGAGTGAAATGTTCAACTAACTATAACTGTCCCTAAATCTATGGTTTTTCAGTGAATATATATATATATATATATATATATTCACTGAAAAACCATAGGTTTCAGACACGTTATAGTTAGAAATTAGCATTTAAAAACCTTTGAAATTCACTGAAAAAACCATAGGTTTTAGGGACAGTTATAGTTAGTTGGACATTTCACTCGTACAAAACCCGTGAAATTCCCCCGTTATAGTTAGTTCAGCTAACTATAACTCGCGCCCCGCAATGCACTGCTGATGACGTCACATATTACATCACTCATGACATGGTCAGTGACATCACTGATGACATCACTGATGACATCTCAAATGACATCACTGATGACATCACTGATGACATCATCCAGTGACTGTGTGTTTCTGTAAAGTTTAAATATTTTTAATATATATAGGAAAAGACGTATTGAAGAATGAGTGGGTGTATAAGTGTCTGTATGGATGATTTAGTAGGTGCGTGACTGACTCTATAAGTGAGTGATTTAACGTATCTTACTGAATGCATGGGTTAGTGACTAAACTGGGTGAATGTCTGTATCCGTCTGTCTGTTGCTGTGTAAGTGGCTGCATGTGTTTGTGAATAGCTACATGAGTGTCTATATGAGTTATTGAATGGTTGTCTGAGTATCTGTATGGGTGCCTGAGTGTTTGTGTGGGAGGGTGTGTGCGACTCTGTGCATAGATGTGTGAGTGGGTGATTCACTGGGTGGATGGTTTCAAGAGTGCATCTGTGATAGACTGTATGGGTGGGTAAGTGTGTGTAAGAGTGTGTTAGTGAGTGAATGTATGTCCCAGTGGTACATGTGTGAGTAACTACATATGTGAAAGGCAGTATATATGTGTGTTGGAGTATATAAATAGCTATATGCGAGAGTGAGTGATTGTGTTAGTGGCTGTATGGATGAGTGTGTGCTTGTATCAGTGATTGTATAAGAGCGTAACAATGTGCTAGTATTTGTATGATTAAGTGAGCTGGTGTGTGTATAACTGTATAGGTGAGTAAATGGCAGTGTGTTTAATTATTTGCATGACTGACTAGGTGTGTGAGTACCTCTATGGATGAGTGGCGGTGTTTGAGTGTCTATATAGGAGTAAGAGTGCATATGTTAGTCCTGTACTGAGTGACCATAAGTATGAGTGACTGTACGGGTGAGTGAGTGGATGTGTGTGTGTAGACCTAAGAATCAGTGAGTGGGTATTTAGTTATTGGTGTTGGAGTGTCTATGGTTTTGCGAATGGCAGTCTGTAATTTAGAGTGGGTGTATCAAAGGTTATATTAGTGTGTGAGGAGGTGCATCAGATTATCACGTGGATGATGTGATTTGAGATGTCATCAGTGATGTCATCAGTGATGTCACTGACCATGTCATGAGTGATGTAATATGTGACGTCATCAGCAGTGCATTGCGGGGGCGCGAGTTATAGTTAGCTGAACTAACTATAACGGGGGAATTTCACGGGTTTTGTACGAGTGAAATGTCCAACTAACTATAACTGTCCCTAAAACCTATGGTTTTTTCAGTGAATTTCAAAGGTTTTTTAAATGCTAATTTCTAACTATAACGTGTCTGAAACCTATGGTTTTTTCCAGTGAATTTCAAAGGTTTTTTAAATGCTAATTTCTAACTATAACGTACCTGAAACCTGTGGTTTTTTCAGTGAATTTCAAAGGTTTTTTAAATGCTAATTTCTAACTATAACGCCCCTAAAACCTATGGTTTTTTCAGTGAATTTCAAAGGTGTTGTAAATGACAATTTTTAAATGTATTAATTGTTATATTTATTTTTTTGACACTGATTTACTAATTTTTTTAAACTATTTATTTTTAGATATTTTATTTATTAAATTATATTGTAATTACATTATACATTACATTACAAAATATACTTTCTCAGAATGAATTACTTTAGTTTAAATAGTTTGCAAATAGGCAATAGAGTTTTAAGTACAGTAGTTACAGTTGTTGCAATGGGCAACACAATTTCAAACACAATGCAACATTGAGCTCAATGTGAATTTCTAGTTAAATGCAATTAGTTACTTTATGGATTACTTTTTCTAACCACAGGACTGGATCCTAGATTCAGTCCTGGGACATCTCCTGTAAACAGTTGAGTAAAAGCGTTTTGGTTACAGTAGTGATTTTTAAGGAATATTATTGTATTTTAAAAGTTGACACTTAGAAACTTTTTCACATAGAATCACCAATGTTATCCTAAGGGAGGAAATTCACTTAGCAGGTAAGTAGTGTTATCGTTACTTTTTCTTACTCAGTGTTGGATCCTGGATCCAGCACTGGTGCATCTCCTGTAAACAGTTGAAAGAATGCGTTTAAGTCATACAGGCGATTTTTAAGGAATATTTGTAGTTTGTGAAAATCGACACTTTGAAACTTTTCTGCTGAAAACCAGACAATGGATTCCTATGGAAGGAAATATAAGTTACTGGTAAGTACGGTTAGAATTACTTTTCAGGGTCAGTGCTGGGCTAAAAGATGCAGCACTGGGTTCTCTCCTGATAACAGGTGAGTAAATCGGAATTCGTAGTTCGGTTGATTTTAGAGGAATATTATAAAGTTCCAAAACTCCACACTTAGAAGAATTTCCAAGTGAAACCAGTCAATGATATCCTTTGGAAGGAAATTCAAGTTACTGGTAAGTACGGTTAAAATTACTTTTCAGGATCAGTACTGGTGCTGAAAGATGCAGCACTGAGGTCTCTCCTGATAACAGGTGAGTAAATTGTAATTCGTAGTTCGGCTGATTTTAGAGGAATATTATAAAGTTTCAAAACTCCACACTTAGAAGAATTTCCAAGTGAAACCAGTCAATGTTAGCCTATGGCGGGAAATTCAAGTTTCTGGTAAGTACGGATAAAATTACTTTTCAGGATCAGTACTGGGCTAAAAGATGCAGCACTGGGTTCTCTCCTGATAACAGGTGAGTAAATCGGAATTCGTAGTTCGGCTGATTTTAGAGGAATATTTGTATGTTTCAAAAATCGACACTTAGAAACTTTTTCAGCAAAAGCAGACAATGATATCCTATGGAAGGAAATTCAAGTTACTGGTAAGTACGGTTAAAATTACTTTTCAGGATCAGTACTGGGCTGAAAGATGCAGCACTGAGGTCTCTCCTGATAACAGGTGAGTAAATCGGAATCCGTATTTCGGCTGATTTTAGAGGAATATTATAAAGTTCCAAAACTGCACACTTAGAAGAATTTCCAAGTGAAACCAGTCAATGTTAGCCTATGGAAGGAAATTCAAGTTACTGGTAAGTACGGTTAGAATTACTTTTCAGGACCAGTACTGGGCTAAAAGATGCAGCACTGAGGTCTCTCCTGATAACAGGTGAGTAAATTGGAATTCGTATTTCGGCTGATTTTAGAGGAATATTTGCACAATGTTGAAGGGAGGGGGCGGGGCCTGAGGTGACATCTGTGCAAACGCGCCCGTGGCGCGTTTTAAGTTGGGGGACTAAGTCCCCTTGAATCATGAGGGTCCCTGGGGCCAACTAGCCCACCAGGAATCTCCAGTATGCACCAGGGGCTGCGTTGCAGAGACGTGTACAGAGGCCACACCCCTTTACACCTCTCTGCAACGCAGCTCTGTGGCGCTTTCTGGACGTACCTGTTGGGCTAGTTGGCCCCCAGGGACCCTCAGGATTGAAGGGGATTTAATTCCCCATCTTAAAACACGCCACGGGGCCTGTTTGCACACATGTCACCTGGAAGCCCCGCCCCCTCCTTTCACCACTGTGCAAACGCGCCCGTGGCGCGTTTTAAGTTGGGGGATTAAGTCCCCTTGAATCCTGAGGGTCCCTGGAGTCCAACTAGCCCACCATGTACTTCCAAAAGCGCCACAGAGCTGCGCTGCAGAGAGGTGTAAAAGGGGCGTGGCCTCTGTACACCTCTCTGCAACGCAGTCCCCTGGTGCATACTGGAGCTTCCTGGTGGGCTAGTTTGCCCCCAGGGACCCCCAGTATTCAAGGGGAATTACTTCCCTTCTCAAAACGCGCCAGGGGGCGCGTTTGCAGACTGCTGCAGGGAGGGGGCGGGGCCTCCGGCACGATGCCGGTCTTTTTTTTTTGATTGGGAGGGGGCTGCGTGGCCCCCTTCCCTCAGCCACTTTTTGCCCCGGGGACCCCATCCCCCGGGGCCTGAGGAGTTTTTTTTTTAAATAACATTTAAAAATGGGAAGGGGGCCGCGTGGCCCCCTTCCCTGGGCCTGTATTGGCCCCGGGACCCCATCCCCCGGGGCAAGCCCTCTTTTTTTAAATTAATTATTTGGAGGGGGCTGCGTGGCCCCCTCCTCAGGCCATTAAGGCCCCTGGGACCCCATCCCTCGGGGCCGGCCTTTAAATATTTTTTTAAAATATTTTTTTAGGGGAGGGGGCTGCGTGGCCCCCTCCCTGGCCACTTATGGCCCCGGGACCCCATCCCCGGGGCCTGGCCTCTCTTGGGGACTGTGGGGGTCCCCAAACCCCACAGTCCCGCCGGCTCCCCGCGTCCCTTGGGAGCCGGCATTGCTTTTCCACATGGGGAGCAGCTAAGATGCTGCTCCCATGTGGAAAAGCAATTTGCTTTGGATATCAGCGAGAGCAGGTCTCTGCTCTCGCTTCTAATGTCCAAAGAGTTTGCAATGACAGGACGGGAGCCGCGAGGCTCCCGTCCTGTCATTGCAAACAGCAGTGTCCCGGGGTAGGCACCTCGGGACACTGCAGGAGCCGGCTCCTGGGGGTGGCGGTCCCCAGGGCCACCACAGGCTCCAGGAGGGGGCCGCACGGCCCCCTACCCACATTTAGATAGCCCCGGGAGGTGGTGGTCCTCGGGGCTTCGGGGGTCCAAAACGGACCCCCATTTTAAATCTTCTTAGTGCCCCGGGAGGTGGCGGTCTCGGGCGTGTGGGGAGGCTGGAGCCCCCCACACAGGGTAAATCATTTAAAAAAGAAGCCCGGGGGTGGCGGTCCTCGGGCAGCGGGAGGGCAAAGAGCCCTCCTGCACCATTATTTTTAAAGCCCCGGGGGGTGATGGTCCCCGGGGCTTGGGGGGGCCTTAGAGGCCCCCCCACATATTAAAACGGAACCCCCCCATGCCCCCGGGACTTGGCCCACCCGGGGGCCAATTAAGAACGAAGCGTGGGAGACGGCGCTTCGTTTTTTTTCTTTTTTCGGTGGGATCCGCGCACCCTGAGCGCATCCCGCCGATTTTTTTTTTTAATGCTTTTTTCTGCCCAGGGGTCCTTGTGGGACCCCCTGAGCAGACCTAGGGGTCAGGGTGTTTCTACCCTGCCCCCTTTGCGCTTTGCACACTTGTTTCTGTCCCTCGGTTCTACCGAGGATAAAATGGCTGCCAACACTTCCTGATTTGGAGTGTTGACAGCCACTTGACAGCCAATAAGCATGCAGCTCGTGGTCGGGAGGGTACGCGGACCCTACTCGGCCACAGATATATATGTGACTTAACTTTTGATTTTCTCAGGAACTACTGAACGGATTTACAACATTTAACAAAAAGGGTTCTTTCTGAACCAAGAACTACCTCTTTGCCAAATTTGGTGTAATTCCGTTCAGCAGTTCGGGCTGTAGCCGTGTCTAAAGTTTCCTATGGGAAAATGAATGGGGAAAACACGTTATGGGACCCCCTTTTTCTCGGCCCCGCTTGACGAATCACCCTGAGACTTTCAGGGTAGGAGCGGACCGGAGCGGGCCATAAAGTTTGGAAAATTTTGCGAAGATTCGTCAACCGACGCAAGAGTTATTTTTAATAGAATGTCGCGGATTTCCTATGGAAAATAGGTCCTAACTATAACTATCTACTGGCGATCGCCAGTAGATAATATATATATATATATATATATATATATATATATATATATATATATATATATATATATATATATATATATATATATATATCCAACAAACAGAGCCCAACATTGAAGACGCCTGCACACAGGAGAGTTGTTTGCCTTATTTAATGAGGATGACAGTGCTCACAGTTCTCATTTCAAATCCCAATTTAGCCAAACGTGTTTCGGGCATCCTGTGCCCTTGATCGCTGGCTGAAGGCGAAAGAACGGCAACCAAGTGGAACACCTGTTAAATCCCCCAAGTCCCGCCTCAGTGGGCGTAAGCGGTATGGCCTTCTGGTACTTGCAGTTCCACCAAAGACACCCCAGTGGGTGCTGCCGTGTCTCGCCACTTCGAACAGTCTAATACCCCAGTGGGTCAATCGAAAACTGAGGAACTGCCCGCAGTGCCATTCACATCCCTCAGTAACGGCCTCTCCGTCCTCTCAGCATCCCGCATATCAGGTTGCCGCAGGTCCACAAAATCTGCAGGTGGGTGATTGGTGAGCTGTGTGTCATTGGGCTGCTTAGACTATGCCATGGTTATAATGTTTAAGTGTGTAGTTTAGTTGGAGATTAAATTTAGAATCTCTATATTGTGGCAGGGTTTGCATCATGAGTGTGTAAAGTATCTGTATGGTTTAGTACCAAAATCTGGGGATTCGTATTAAATGGACAAATTAAATTGCGCGAATATATATATATAAATATATATATACATATATATATTTATATATTCAGCTATACCATAAGTTATAAGTTAAATTACTATTCTTTATGTACTAAGGAGTGATATTGTTTCTAACATATGTCATCTGAGTGGCTTTGTGACTTTCTGTATTAGTGTATGAGTGGGTGTGTGAGTGGTTGTATGTCTGTGTGAGTGGGTGTTTGTGGCTGTACGGGTGAATAAGTGGGAGTGTAAGTAGCTGTATGCGTGCATAAATAGGTGTGTGAGTGGCTGTATGAGTGAGTGGATGTGTGAGGTGCTGTATTGGCGAGTTACTGGAGAAATTAGTGAGTGGCTGTATGGGTGAGTCAGTGTATGTTTGAGTGGTTGTATATGTGGGTGAGTGGGTGTATGACTGGCTGTATGGGTGATTGGGTATACTTCTTCTTCTTTATTCTTTATTTTGGTTGGTGTACCATAAACGAACATACACAGATGTATACAGACTGTACAAAACAGATAAAAAGGCTAAAAGTCGTGATAAAAACAATTTTAAATTAAAAAGACCATTTGGGTTAAAACAGTAAGAAAATCAGTCACTGAAGGGTCAATGTTTCATCTTTAAGAAATTTCATCCGTGCCCACCACATAGAGCTTAAAAAACGGGATACAGCAAAACAATTTGGAGTGCGGTATTGGATTTTAGGAGCCTGAATGCTTCTTTGCAGTGACGTGTACCAAGATTCCTACACAATTGGATCAACCATCTGTGTCTGGTTTTGTGATATCCCGGGCAAAAGAAGAATACATGAAGTTCAGTCTCCTCTCCCGAACTACAAGCTATACACCCAAGAGTGGCGCTACTGGACCATTTGTTAGTGAATGTGCGCAGGGGGAGATAGCATGCCGAAATTGCACTTACAGTTTCCTGGCTAGTGCCGGTCGTATTTCATCTAGGCATGGCTCTGTAAGGTACATGTCCTTTACTGCCAGGAAATTTACAGTAAGGGATCCAGTGGTAGAGTTTTCATGGAGTTTGGCAAGTTTGCCCCCCCTATAGCTTCTAACTAGCTGTATGCGCATGATTGCTGCACAGGCTGACTCCGGGTTGTACCATAGGTTGTCTCTCCTAATGGTACTAAGAGCTTCCCTGATATGTGCAAACCAAGCCAGCTTACCTATGCCAGGGAGTCTCAAATGTTCCAGGAGCTCAGACCTGTACTCGGCCAGTTCGGGTGTCACTCATAGGCATCACCAAAACAATAGGGGTCTGCACCCAATTTCCTCTGTGATGGGTCTCACCCCTAGATCCAAACGCAGTGGCACTAGTGGGGAGCTCACCGGTACACCAAATAGCTGCCTGAGAAAACTGTTCTCAGTTTTGATAATAGACCTGGGGTGACAGTGCCCCATGAGTTCGGCCCCGTACAAGGCAGCACTCCTGAGTTGAGTTTTATAGATCTCTATAACTGGACTTACAGGCTTGTGAATAGAGTTTCTATAAAACTTGGCCAGGCTGCCAGCAATCTGGGCCAAATTAAGGCTTGACTTGTCCGTTTGTGGCCCCCAGGCCATATTTTCGGTTAGAGTAAGGCCCAAGTAGTCATAGATGGATACCCACTCCAGTGGAGTACCATTCATATGCGGGTTGAGGCGGGTTGATCTACCAGGGTTGAAGACCATATATTTTGTCTTTTCTATGTTGATCTCCAACCCCCTGTGCCTACAGAACTCCCAAAACCCATCTAGTATTCTCTGGATGCCCATAGGGCACTTAGAGAGGAGTAAGGTGTCATCGGCAAACATCATTGCCAGAATTGGCTTGTGTGCTAACTTGGGGGCGTCTATGTCCTTCAGTACGCTCAACTCACCTACCAGTCCGTTGATGTAGATACAGAACAAGGGAGGGGCAAGCACACAGCCCTGTCTAACTCCCCTATTAATGGGAATTGGCAACGTGAGTTCCTCCTTCTTCCCATACCTAATTTGGGCATAGTTATCAGTATGTAGCCTCCTCAGTGTGTTCAAGAGATAATGGGGTATTCCTAGTTCATTCAACACCACCCAGAGAGCATCTCTGGGAACCAAGTCAAAAGCACTTTTAAGGTTCACAAAGACGAGATACAAGCTACCGCCTTCCAAATACACTGATTTCCAATAGAGGAGTTGGAGCCTAAAAATCTGGTCTACAGTTGATGTTTTTTCTCTAAAACCAGCTTGCAAGGGACTCATGATCTTATGTTCCTCCAGCCAGGATTGCAGGCGATCTAATAGGATCCTAGCAAAGACTTTTTGTGATACGTCGATCAGACTGATCGGTCTGTAGTTAGTGGGTAATAGAGGAGATCCCTTTTTGTGTACCGGGAGGATCTCAGCTCCTGCCCAAGTAGCAGGGAGTGGCCACCTGTAGATAGGGGCCCCAGATGTTGGGTTTGGCCCAAAAAAGATCCCCTGGTATCTTGTCCAGACCAGCTGCTTTGCTGGGAACTATTCTATTAAGGGCTTTGGTAACTTCTGCCAGGGTAATCTCCAGGGCAACTGGATTGGAGTTCAAGGGTGGCAGGGTAGCTAAGGTCTGGCTACAAGTCTCAACCTCATGTGGAGCGTAGAGAGCCAGAAAATGCTCTTTCCAGTGGTCAGCAGCTATGTTTGGCTCTAAAACCGCCTTGCCGTTGCTACTACCTGTGGATCAATGTTCCAGAATGTTTTCATGTCTTTTGCCACAAGGGCCAGTTTCAGACTTTCCCATTGATCCATTTCCCATGCCGCTTTAGCAAGTGCAATGGTGGTTTTGTAGGAGGTCCTTGCTGTTTTTACTTTGAAGTTGCACTTAGAGTTTATGACCTCGATCAGGGCTTTCTTTGCCACCTGGCAGCTACCATTAAACCATGTCTGCTTCAGCTTCGTCCCACACCCCCGGGTACACACTGGCCAAAACATATCCACCAGCTTTGCGGTTATGGACTCGTTAATCTTGGCAACATCAGCAAGGGATGCAGCGATACCTGCTGATCTTACAAGCTCTGCCAAAGCCTCAAGATTGGGTATGATGACTTCAAATAGAAGGGCCAGTTTTTTGGGCGATTTATCTATCCATGCCCACCTGACTTTTCGCCTGTCATTTGTGAGTGTCAATCTATTGTTGGCCTGGGAGGTGAACTTCGCTCCATTCGCGGAGTTTGCAGAGTTTTCTGCACTCCGCACTCTGCGGAGCTCGCGGAGTGCAGAAAACTCTGCTTCGCGATGTGCAGCAGAGTTTTTTCCCCGCTCGCGAACAGTAAGTTTGCGATCGCGAATGGTAAGTTTGCGTGCGCGAGCTGCCGTTCGGGTAGAATTTCTACCCGAGCTGTAGGAATACCAGCACAAACTGCAGTTCGCACTGCACTCTGCCACTCGCGGAACTTCGCAGAGTTTTTTGTAACTTCGCGGAGTTCCGCGTAGCAAAACTCCGCGAACTATGCCCAGGCCTGATCTATTTTCAATTATTGAAGCTAGGTCGGGGGTTCCCCCGATGGTTGGCGAGGACAGTTTGAGTGTTAAGGCGTTGTGGTCACTATCGTGACGTGGCCTGACAGCGAAATCCACAACCCTGCCCCACATCCTGGTTTCTACTAGGATGTAATCTATGATAGAAGAGTGGCCAACTCTGTTATAGGTGTGCTTCCCGGGAGAGTCTGAAATGATTCGACCATTGCATGCTCGCAGCGAGTGCTTTAGGATAAGTGCTTTGATTTGAAGAGCCAACAGTGTCCAGGCCCTAATCGGGGGAGTATTGGACTCAGGGATAGCCCACAGCTCATCCTCCTCTGTGACAGGTGTGCCATTGAGATCTTTTATAGGCTCAAATTGGCAATTGAGGTCACCCCCCCGAACCACCATAGCGTTGTTTGAAAAGACGAGAGATCAACCCATCAAGTTGATCAAGGGTCGGGGATTCTTGGCCGATCCTCACCGGCCTCGAGTAGACTTTGATTAAAGCTATTTTAAAATCCAGTGCAAATTTCAGCATGATGCACAGTATATCGGGTGAGCAGTACAACACGGAGGTGGCCGTACAACCTAGGTGGGAGCCTACCCAGGTACATAGCCCACCGGAGGGTCTGCCCCGTCCCCTGGAAACAGCTGGTATTACAAATGAGGCAAACCCCAGACGTGTAGCTTCCTCCATTGCCCAGGATTCCTGGAACATGCATATATCAAAGTTAGCCACAAAACCCCCCCAGTCCGGACAACCAAGCTTACTCTTCAGACCTGCTACGTTCCAGGATAGTACCTTAAGTTTATTCAGAGCACTTGGGATGACTGGGTTACCTCCCTGGACCTCATGCACTAATGAAACAACTAACTTGGATGGCACTAAGTGGCTCTTACTCAATGTATCTATAGAAGCCGCTAGATTGGTCCTGATATCTGGGTTGCTGAGAATTTCTTGGGTACCAGAGGGGTGGGTTGGGGCATTAGGGAGTGTGGAGATAAAAGAATCTTTGTCCGGGGCCAGTGGGGTGTACTTAGGGCTAGAAGTTACTAATATGCCGCTTAGCAGTTTGGGATGTGCAATAGCGACAGGATAGACATTCACAGGGTTAGTATTAAGATCCTGTTTAGTGGGCCTAGGTACTATGAATTTAGCATTCACAGTCCTTTCCACTAGGTGTTCTCTCACTCCTGCCATCCAAGGATCCCTCCCAGCCCCAAGTCAATTGACTTCTTCTAAAGCCCCAAATCTGTTTGCCAGGGGTAGGTTAAAAGTGTGTGGTCTCAGTTGAAAAGGTGGTCCCTGTCCCAGCGTTGACTGATTCTGGTGCCAGTCATTCTGTAGGAATCTGGTATCAGCCCTGATTTGTGTCATAGAATTTGAGATGTAAAAATATGTAAGTGAAAGAAGTCTAATTGCGGTGCCTGGTGCATGGGGATAGTGGTTCGATTGAAGGAGATGTTGTACAGAGCGTGGATTTCTAAAATTGATTATAACACAATCCCCACGATGATCTTTAGGCCTGTTGCCCACCCATTCTACCCTGCGAGTCATGAGAATTTCATTGCCATTTGAGTAAGCATATTGGCAGTGTCTAATAAGCCAGTGCAGACATTTATTTTTTAGCTCAAACTGAGTTTCCTTCTGGCCCTCCTTTGCATCTGGGACTCCTGCAAGGACAATAACATATGGTATTGAGGCTGGGGGAAGAATAATTGTTGGCAGAACAACCCCAGTCCCACCCCCCTGACTCAGGGGCCCATCCCCTAACTTGAGACCATCAGCTGAGGTGTTGATAGCCGGTTCCGAGGAGGCAAGGGTCGCCACACAGGATGCATTTGTCCTTTCCAAGGTATCAGCAATGCCAGAAGTTATGGGGCCAACCGAGTCAGTTCTGCTCTCTCTGGCCGGTAAGGGATTTGTAGGAGATTTTCCTTCATTGGTAGTACATGAGTTGGACAGTTTATCCAGTCGAGCGAGCACTGGAACAAGTTTATCTCTCACAATGTCTCTAATTTGATATTTTAAAACTTCCATCAGGGGAGCCACCCAGGCTGGGAGTGACATGTCTGATTGCGAGCTGGGCCCCTCAATCGACCGGTGTTCCGTCGTTAGACTTTTTACGCTTAACCCCTGCCTTTATAGGCTGTTTAGTTTTACTGGTCTTGACTATGCCCTTGTTATCACCCCTCCTCCGAGTGGTTACTTTGGGTATTGTTCCTGTGCCCGCGATGGGTGCTTGTGGTAATAACACCAGAGATCTTTCCAGTGCACTATAGCTGGTAGGCGACACCGTATCAGAACAGACTTGTCGAAGGTCAGGGGTTAGTGACAGCTGACGTTCTGTGAGTGCTATCTCTGTGGCCACCACCCCAATGGCCCTCTGGAGAATCCTATCAATAGAAGTCTGTGGAAGCAGAGGGGGTATGGGCTGTGGTGCATGATGGATTGCATTGGTGGTGCGCTTACCCATTATTAGGAGTTATACAGGGCACGTAACAGCAACCCCCAAGTTCACTCATTTGCCGCCAAACTGGTCAGAGGTTTGGCACACTCGGTTGTAGTATGGGGGTTGCAAAGAGAAAAAAAACAGAAGCAGTCACAAAAGAAAAAAAGAACGACTTGGTGAATTGTTAAAACAGCACTTACAGATTGGCCCATTGATGTCCACTCCGGAGCTAAGGTTGGACCGGTCCAAGGAACTTTCATGGTTTGCAAAGTGGATGGCCCAGAGCATGAGCACAAATGGTGTCCAGATGGTAGAACCAAGGGAGGGGGCCCAGCCCAGTCTCTTCCTGTCTATGATGGGCTAAGACGGGCCCATCTTGGAGCCCGGGCACGCCTGTGCGCGTACCGCACTTTGGGAGCCTGTGTGGATTTTTAAAGTGCCTCCGGGCGTGGAAGAATAGCGTGGGCGGCAGTGGCCACGTTGGAGGGTGGGACTTGTAGTTTCGGTCCCCCCTCTGTACTGGATGACAATGGGGCAAGCTGCGACAAAGACGGGAGTCCCACGCTGCGGGAGCCCGTGTGGATTTTTAAAGCGCCTCCGGGTGCGGAAGAATGGCATGGGCGGCAGCAGCCACATTGGAGGGTGGGACTTGTAGTTCTGGTCCCCCCTCAGTACTGCAGGACAATGGGGCAGGCAGCGACAAAGACAGGCGTCCCACGCTGCGGGAGCCCGTGTGGATTTTTAAAGCCCCTTCGGGCACGGAAGAATGGCGTGGGCGGCAGCGGCCGCATTGGAGGGTGGGACTTGTAGTTCCGGTCCCTCCTCAGTACTGCAGGACAACGGGGCAGGCAGCGACAAAGACAGGTGTCCCACGCTGCGGGAGCCCATGTGGATTTTTAAAGCGCCTCTGGGCATGGAAGAATGGCATGGGTGGCAGCGGCCGCGTTGGAGGGTGGGACTTGTAGTTCCAGTCCCCCCTCAGTACTGCAGGACAACGGGGCAGGCAGCGACAAAGACGGGCATATACACACACACACAAACATATATATATATATATATATATAAATATATATATATTCACATATTATCTACTGGCGGTCGCCAGTAGATAGTTATAGTTAGGACCTACTATTATCCATAGGAAATCCGCGACATTCTATTTGAAATAACGTTGGCGCCGGTTGACGAATCTTCGTGAAAGTTTCCAACTTGTTGGGGCGCTCCGGTCCGCTCCTATCCTGAAAGTCTCGGGGTGATACAACAAGCGGGGGCCAAGAAAAAAGGGGGTCCCAAAACGCGTTTTCCCCATTCATTTTTCCATAGGAACCTTTAGTCGCAGCTACAGCCCGAACTGCTGAACGGAATTACACCAAATTTGGCAAAGAGGTAGCCCTTGGTTCAGTGTTGTGCCTTTTGCTTAAATGGTGTAAATCCGTTCAGTAGTTCATGAGAAAATCAAAAGTAAAGTCACATATATATCTATGGACGAGTAGGGTCCGCGTACCCTCCCGATCACGAGCTGTATGCTAATTGGCTGTCAAGTGGCTGTCAACACTCCAAATCAGGAAGTGTTGGCAGCCATTTTGTCCCTCGGTAGAACCGAGGGACAGAAACAAGTGCGCAAAGCGCAAAAAGGGGGCAGGGTAGAAACACCCTGACCCCCTATATCTGCTCAGGGGTCCCACAAGGACCACCTGGGCAGAAAAGCATTTTTTTTTAAATCGGCGGGATGCGCGAATCCCGCTGAGAAAAAAAAAAAAAGCACAAGAAACATGTCGCCAAACGCAACAAGGGGGCAGGGTAGAAACACCCTGACCCCCTAGGTCTGCTCAGGGAATCCCACAAGGACCCCCTGGGCAGAAAAAAGCATTTTTTTAAAAAAAAAAAATCGGCGGGATGCGCTCAGGGTGCGCGGATCCAGCTGATAAAAAAAAAAAATCGAAGCGCGGTCTCCCGCGCTTCGATGTGAATTTGCCCCTGGGTGGGCCAAGTCCCGGGGGCATGGTGGGGGGGCGGTTTAAATTTAATGTGGGGGGCCTCTAAGGCCCCCCAAGCCCCGGGGACCGCCACCCCCCAGGGCTTTCAAAAAATAATGGTGCGGGAGGGCTCTTGGCCCTTCCGCAGCCCCGGGGACCGCCACCCCCCGGGGCTTTTTAAAAAAAAAATATTTTGACCTGTGTGGGGGGGCTCCAGCCCCCCCACATGCCCCGGGGACCGCCACCTCCCCGGGGCACTAAAGATTTGAATATGGGGGTCCGTTACAGACCCCCAAAGCCCCAGGGACCACCACCTCCCCGGGGCTGTGAAATGGTTGGGAGGGGGGCCTGCTCTCTCTTTCAATATGCAAACCCAATTGCTTTTCCACATGGGGAGCAGCATGTTAGCAGTGGAGCCGGCGGGACTGTGGGGGGATTGGGGACCCCCCCACAGTCCCCAACCAGAGGCCAGGCCCCGGGGGATGGGGTCCCCAGGGCCATAAGTGGCCAGGGAGGGGGGCCTCACAGCCCCCCTCCAAATTAAAAAAATAAAAATCGTGGGCAAGCCCCGGGGGATGGGGTCCCCGGGGCCAATACAGGCCCAGGGAAAGGGGCCCCCTTCCCGTTTTTTTTTTTGATTAAAAAAAATAAATAAAATGCTCAGGCCCCGGGGGATGGGGTCCCCGGGGCCAAAAGTGGTCAAGGGAAGGGGGCACAGATGTCACCTCAGGCCCCGCCCCCTCCCTTCACCATTGTGCAAATATTCCTCTAAAATCAGCCGAAGTACGAATTCCTATTTACTCACCTGTTATCAGGAGAGACCTCAGTGCTGCATCTTTCAGCCCAGTACTGATCCTGAAAAGTAATTTTAACCGTACTTACCAGTAACTTGAATTTCCTTCCATAGGCTAACATTGACTGGTTTCACTTGGAAATTCTTCTGTGTGTGGAGTTTTGGAACTTTATAATATTCCTCTAAAATCAGCCGAAATACGAATTCCGATTTACTCACCTGTTATCAGGAGAGACCTCAGTGCTGCATCTTTCAGCCCAGTACTGATCCTGAAAAGTAATTTTAACCGTACTTACCAGTAACTTGAATTTCCTTCCATAGGATATCATTGACTGGTTTCACTTGGAAATTCTTCTAAGTGTGGAGTTTTGGAACTTTATAATATTCCTCTAAAACCAGCCGAAATACGAATTCCGATTTACTCACCTGTTATCAGGAGAGACCTCAGTGCTGCATCTTTCAGCCCAGTACTGATCCTGAAAAGTAATTTTAACCGTACTTACCAGTAACTTATATTTCCTTCCATAGGAATCCATTGTCTGGTTTTCAGCAGAAAAGTTTCAAAGTGTTGATTTTCACAAACTACAAATATTCCTTAAAAATCGCATGTATGACTTAAACGCATTCTTTCAATTGTTTACAGGAGATGCACCAGTGTTGGATCCAGGATCCACCACTGAGTAAGAAAAAGTAACAATAACACTACTTACCTGCTAAGTGAATTTCCTCCCATAGGATAACATTGGTGATTCTATGTGAAAAAGTTTCTGTGTCAACTTTTAAAATACAATAATATTCCTTAAAAATCACTACTGTAACCAAAACGCTTTTACTCAACTGTTTACAGGAGATGTCCCAGGACTGAATCTAGGTTCCAGTCCTGTGGTTAGAAAAGTAATCCATAAAGTAACTAATTGCATTTAGCTAGAAATTCACATTGAGCTCAATGTTGCATTGTGTTTGAAATTGTGTTGCCCATTGCAACAACTGTAACTACTGTACTTAAAAGTCTATTGCCTATTTGCAAAGTATTTAAACTAAAGTAATTCATTCTGAGAAAGTATATTTTGTAATGTAATGTATAATGTAATTACAATGTAATTTAAAAAATAAAATATCTAAAAATAAATAGTTTAAAAAAATATAGTAAATCAGTATCAAAAAAATAAATATAACAATTAATACATTTAAAAATTGTCATTTACAAAACCTTTGAAATTCACTGAAAAAAACCATAGGTTTCAGACATGTTATAGTTAGGAATTAGCATTTAAAAACCTTTGAAATTCACTGAAAAAACCATAGGTTTCAAGCTTGTTATAGTTAGGAATTAGCATTTTAAAAACCTTTGAAATTCACTGAAAAAACCATAGGTTTCAGGCCTGTTATAGTTAGGGTTTAGCATTTAAAAACCTTTGAAATTCACTGAAAAAACTATAGGTTTTAGGGAAAGTTATAGTTAGTTGGACATTGCACTCGTACAAAACCCGTGAAATTCCCCCGTTATAGTTAGTTCAGCTAACTATAACTTGCGCCCGCAATGCACTGCTGATGACGTCACATATTACATCACTCATGACATGGTCAGTGACATCACTGATGACATCACTGATGACATCTCAAATGACATCACTGATGACATCATCCATGTGAGAATGTAATGCATCTTCTCACACCCTAATATAACTTTTGATACACCCACTCTAAATTACAGACTGCCATTCGCAAAACCATAGACACTCCAACACCAATAACTACATACCCACTCACTGATTCTTAGGTCTACACACACACATCTACTCACTCACCCATACAGTCACTCATACTTACAGTCACTCAGTACAGGACTATCATATGCACTCATACACCTATATAAACACTCACACAACGCAACTCATCCATAGAGGTACTCACACACCTAGTCAGTCATGCAAATAATTAATCACACTCCAATTTACTCACCTATACAGTTATACACACCAGCTCACTTACTCATAAAAATACTAGCACATTCTTACGCTCCTATGCAATTACTGATGCAAGCACACACTCATCCATATAGCCACTCTCACAATCACACACTCTCACTTATAGCCATTTATATACTCCAACACACATATATACTGCCTTTCACATATGTAGTTACTCACACATGTACCACTGAGATATACATTCAATCACTAACACACCCATACACACACTCACCCACCCATACAGTCCATCACAGACGCACTCTTGAAACCATGCACCCAGTGAATCACCCACTCACACATCTATGCACAGAGTCACACACACCCCACCCACACAAACACTGAGGCACCCGTACAGATACTCAGAGAACCAATCCATAACCCATATAGACACTCATTTAGCTAGTCAGAAACCCATGCAGCTGCTTACACAACAACAGACAGACGGATACAGACATTCACACAGTTTAGTCACTCACCCATGCATCCAGTAAGATACGTTTAATCACTCACTTATAGACTCAGTCACGCACCTACTAAATCATCCATTCAGACGCTTATACACCCACTCATTCTTCAATACGCCTTTCCCTATATATATTAAACATAGTTAAATTTTACAGAAACACACAGTCACTGGATGATGTCATCAGTGATGTCATCAGTGATGTCATCAGTGATGTCATTTGAGATGTCATCAGTGATGTCATCAGTGATGTCACTGACCATGTCATGAGTGATGTAATATGTGACATCATCAGCAGTGCATTGCGGGGGCGCGAGTTATAGTTAGCTGAACTAACTATAACGGGAGAATTTCACGGGTTTTGTACGAGTGCAATGTCCATCTAACTATAACTTTCCCTAAAACCTATGGTTTTTTCAGTAAATTTCAAAGGTTTTTTAAATGCTAAACCCTAACTATAACAGGCCTGAAACCTATGGTTTTTTCAGTGAATTTCAAAGGTTTTTAAAATGCTAATTCCTAACTATAACAAACCTGAAACCTATGGTTTTTTCAGTGAATATATATATATATATATATACACACATACAGAGTAAAAAAACACACAGATATATATATATATATATATATATCCTTTCACCTTTCTCCCACTGATTCCTTGACGTCGCATGAATCAAGAAAGCACGAACTCCTCTTATTAGGTGCAATATTTCTTTTTATTATTTAGTGCTTGGCTGCCATGATGCGTTTCGAACCTCCCGGGTTCTTGATCACATGACATGTTGCGTGTTACTCTCCCATATTTAAAGTGACAAGTGCACTATTTTTTTTAAAAACAATTCAAAGAACAATAAAGCTGGAAGACAGACTACGTGTCTGTATTTCCATTTTCATTTTGCATACAATGGGTATCGCAAACTGTTTACAATTTATGAGCATTCCTTAGGTGTAAATGATATAACCTCTATAATAAACTTGTGTTTACAAAAAGAAAAGAAGAACAAAAACTTTTTTTCTCATTTGTTCTTAATATCTGCTTAAATGCATAAAATCATGACATATTGTGAAGAAGTAGGTAGCCAGGAAGAGGTGTTGAAGACGTTTATTAGGTTGATAAGTTGGAGAAGTAATAGCGTCCAACCCACAGGTGACACAGCAGCAACTGACCAACAGCATTGTCGCTAGGCAGCAAGGAGCTCTCTACATTCTAGAGCTCCTTGCGCAGGGCATTCCACACGCAGGTGGAGGGACATGGGAAGTGGACAACAGGGAGTATAAGCAGGGTGAAGAAACTACGAATACCACACACCTTCCCCCCAATACAAAGTGGTGGCTAGATTGACAAATTGTTCAGCCAACAGTATAATCACGCAATCTTAGTGGAACTTTACATACACGAGTACTCCTACGCAGAGGAGAAGTGAATCTGGAAGAAGAACTGTTGGTATGACAATTGGAGGGATTGAGGGAGCGTACAGGAGCTATCCTATTCAAATTCCAGATCCGTCCGTCGTCAAGTTTTACAGCATTAAGAAGAAGCTTGACAACGTTACAAGGGGTAGAGAATTTGGCGCCCCCAGACTTCTGTGGAAAACGTACTCTCACTGAATCACCTAAGTTAACTGAGGTGCGAGAGACGGCGTGCCTCACATCGAAGTTAGCTTTCATTTTAGCTGACTTGAGATTCTGAAGTGCCCTCCATCGAGGATCCTCGGGAATCTCAATGTCGCCACCTTTCCCTCTCATCCATGATTGAAACAAAAGAGTGTTAGGAGTGCGCCCTCTAAATAGCTCAAAAGGAACTTTCTCAGTGGTGGAGTGGGGAGTCAAACGGTAAGCCTTCACTCTTTCAAATATTGCAGCTCTCCAATCACGTCCCTGCTCTTTAGCGAGCTGTATAGATTCTTTCAAAACGCAATTGAATCTTTCAACCATTCCGTTGCATTCTGGGTGATAGAGAGAGCACAGTTTATGGACAATTCCTTTTTTAGCTAGAAAGTGTTCCATCTCTCTTGACACTAGTTGTGTACCATTGTCTGTCAAGAGAGATTCAGGAAGGCCCTCCCTACAGAATACATCCTCTAAAAATTTTACCACATCTTTTGTTTCTACAGTTTGGGTGACCCTCACCTCAGGCCACCTAGAGTACATATCTATTAAGACCAAAACATAATGTTGCCCTGCCTTGGAATGAACTGGCCCTAAGAGATCGAGGGCCACATGTTGCCAACACCGAGTAGGAGATTCACATATTATCATTGGTTGGGTCCGGGTTTTACAAATCTTATCGCCAGCTCTACACTCAGCACAGTCTCTGACCAAACGCTCAACCACAATGTCAACACCTGGCCACCAAAAATGTAAGCAAACTCTTTCTTTAGTCTTCGAGATGCCCTGGTGTCCATCATGTGCTAACTGAACAATTTTCTCCCTCAGGGATGACGGAGGAACAAGGCGTGTTCCTCTCCACAATAGATCATTACAGAGTGAAAGTTCATCTCTTACGTTCCAGAACTTCCTTGCCCCTTCAGAGAGTGTTTTGATGCCCGTCCACCCATGAGAAACTAGTTTACGGACCTCATGCAAGACAGGATCACTTTGCAAGGAATCCCTCCATTCAGCTTCAGAAACGACATCTTCAACAACCTCACACACATTGAAATTATCTATCTCCCATGTGTCTTCAGAGGCAAGACCATCCAACTGTTTAGGTACCAGACGAGAGAGACAATCCGCAACCTTGTTGTCTACCCCGGGATGTACTTAACTACAAAATCAAATTCTTGAAGTGCTATAATCCACTTGCAAATTCTAGACGAGACAGCATCTAGCCCCTTTTTGCAAAACAAATCTTTAAGTGGCTTGTGGTCCGAATGTACAACAAATGAACTTCCCCAGAGAAACTTCTTTAGCTTCTTGATGGACCAAAAGATACATAACGCCTCTTTTTCAATCACAGAGTATTGGAGCTCGGGACCAACAAGAGCTCTTGACAAAAACATGATGGTTACTTCTTTACCATTCTTCGTTTGTTTAAGAACGGCCCCTAAACCTTTTGAACTCGCGTCAGTGATAAGTGTGGAGCTCGAGGATGTGTCAAAACTTTGTAAAGAGGGAGCAGCCCGAAGAGCTTTCTTGATCCCCTCAAACTCCAACTGACACTGAGGCGACCAAGAAAACTTCACGCCCCCTTCAGAACGCATTCCATCACCCTCTGAAATACTGAGGCTGCGGAAATTAAACCAAATGGGAGACGTGTGAACTTGTAGGTTCCAAAAGGGGTGATGAACGCTGTCAGATCCATGGAGTCCTCATCTATTTTAACTTGGTGATATGCTGCACGTAGATCTAGAGTGGAAAAATACATGCATCTCTCAACTGTGCAAGCATCTCAGTGATGTTAGGGAGAGGATATCTGTCTGCAACAACAGCACAGTTGAGAGAACGCAAGTCCACACATAGACATACCTCCCCAGAGGCCTTGCGTGCAAGAACAACTGGAGCGAGCCACTGACTAGCTTCAGTCTCAATAATGATTCCCTCACTTTTTAATTTCTCTAGTTCTGCACGCATAGACTCTTTCATGGCCAAGGGAACATTGCGTACTTTACAGGTGACGGGGACAGCATTGGGTTTGAGAGTGATTTTGTGAACATAACCGGAAAGACAACCCAGTTTTTCATTGAAAACTTCCTTAAACTCAGATCGTAAAGTCAAGGTCGAATTACCAACACAGGAGACAGCATGTGAATCTCTATTTTTTAGAGTAACATTCGATGAAAGAATATGTGGGGAAATCTCTCTGTGGCGAAATGTCTCTCAGAATGATGCAGGGGTCTGCACCAGGAACCAATGATACGCCCAAATCAGCTTGGTGAAACCAGCTGATAATGCTGTCGCCCCTGCAAGATACATACATTTTCCCAGCTGCAAACCTCCCTTTGTATTCAATGTTGCCAATGAAGTAACCAAATAATTTTATGGGTTGGCCCCCGTAAGCTAACGGCCTAATGTCAGGTTTGTATATTTTTACTTTCCCTTGTAATTTCAAGTCAAAGAATTCTTTTGGAATAAGAGAGATCTTTGCACCAGAGTCGAAGAGCATCCTAATGTTGCAATCGTTAACTAAAACGGCATCAACTGGACCTTTGCATTTATTCTTTTCAGTAGGTGTGACAATCTCACCACAATGAAAATCCTCATAATCAAAGTTAGAATCGCTATCGTTTTCCAAGACTACTTCTTTGACACGTTTAGGCTTGGTTTGCTTTGCCCTACAAGCTTTAGCAACGTGACCAACTTTGCCACAGTTACTGCACTTAGAGTTGAGAGCAGGACACGATTTGTCGTTAGCAAGATGGCCAAAGAGGTCGCATCGGTAGCACTTTACCACGGCATTGTCTTTGTATCTTGAATCAAAGGCAGTTTTAAAGGGTTCACGTGGTTTCCAGACAGGTTCACGCTGTTTCCAAACAGGTCTAGTAGGTTTTTTTGAGATGGTATGAACCTTTTCCTCATGCACCCCATTCTCTTTTTTGATCACCTCTACGCAAGCCAAGGAATGTTCAATTCTTTTGGCTAAGACAATGACTTCGTCAAGTTTCGGATCGTCTTTTTGCCACAGTTCATCCTTTATTTTCTCTACGTTGCAACCAAGCATGAACTGATCGCGTATCCGTTCTTCAAGGGATCCATCGAATTTGCACGTTGCACCAAGTTTACGTAGAGCTGTGATGTAAGTTTCAACAGACTCATCAGGTTTTTGTAAGCGTTTCCCAAAGTGATAGCGTTCAAGAATAGTGCTAAGTTTTGGAAGGTAATGTTTATCCAATTTTTTGAGGCAAATTTCAAATTCATTGAGATTGTCCGATTCGGCATCAGTTAGGTCAGGAAGGTGTTCAAATACATCTTGACCTTCTGAGCCAAGGCAATGTAGTAAAAGAGCACTTTTTCTTTCAGAACTAAGGGATACGCCGCACACCCTCGCATAGTTGAGAAACACTTTCTTCCATTTTGACCAGCGCAAGACTGGGTCACCGGGACTGGAAAGGAAAAAAGGTGGGGGTGTAACGTTTTGCATAGCTTGTATAAAATTACTATCAGTAGTTGTGTGTATAAGTGGAATTGTAGGAGGAACAGCACAAGCAATTCAAAAGTTAGAAGTATCTTAAGCTGTGTGTGCCAGCATAGACAGCACACTATGAAAAGAGAAGACAAAGCACTTTTCAATTGTAATAGGCTGTAAGTGTGTCAGCAGGAAGCGAGCTGTGTGTGTCAGCGTAAACTGCACACGAAGAAATTGACGAAGACCAGGACCCAGGATGAAGAGTATTTAATACGCAAATGAAAGGCTGTGCGTATCAGCGTGAAATTGTAGTAAAATGTTGTAAGTGTGTCAGCAGGATGCAAGCTGTGTGTGCCAGCGTAAACAGCACACAAATAAATTGATGAAAAGCAATTCTATTGCACCATGATGAAGTATATTTAATACACAAATGAAAGGCTGTGTGTATCAGCGTGAAATTGAAGCTGTGCGCGTCAGCGCGTTGAACTTGAAAACGAAGTGAGAATGCCAAGGTGGTTGCTATCCCATCCTCGTCGCCAGTGTGAAGAAGTAGGTAGCCAGGAAGAGGTGTTGAAGACCTTTATTAGGTTGATAAGTTGGAGAAGTAATAGCGTCCTACCCACAGGTGACACAGCAGCAACTGACCAACAGCATTGTCGCTAGGCAGCAAGGAGCTCTCTACATTCTAGAGCTCCTTGCGCAGGGCATTCC
Organism: Calotriton arnoldi; assembly: GCA_963921515.1. NCBI lineage: Eukaryota > Metazoa > Chordata > Amphibia > Caudata > Salamandridae > Calotriton > Calotriton arnoldi. The sequence continues at coordinate 864,459 of CAWUFW010008330.1, read as the reverse complement.
ACACGCAGGTGGAGGGACATGGGAAGTGGACAACAGGGAGTATAAGCAGGGTGAAGAAACTACGAATACCACACATATCTATATATATATATTGCTTATTGGCAGTTTCCAGTATGTAGTTATAGTTAGGACCATGTTTCTGTAGAAAAAGCATTTTTTGACTTGCCTATATCTTTATCGTTGTTTGACAAATGTTCATGAACATTTCCCCAAAAACTGTCAGATTGAGTCTTTTTGTGCATGGAAAGTTTTGGGGGGATCCTTCAAGTGGGGACCGAGAAAAATGGGGGTTGAAACAAATATGATTTTCAGTGTTAATTTGCATAGGAGCTTTGAACATGACTACAGCCCGAACCTCTAGACGGAGTTGTACCAAATTTGGCTGGAAGTTAGATTTTGGTTCGCAGATAATGCTTTCAGTTATTAGGTGTAAATCCTTTCAGTAGTTGTTGAGAAATTTAAGGGAAAGCAAATAAGGATATCTCAGCGTAAGCGGAGCGTAAGCACAGATCTCATGACAAGATCAGATTGGCAGTCAGCTCTTCAATCAGAAAGTCCTGGCAGCCATCTTGGGACCAATATACATGATAGCACCCATTGAAATGCATTGTAGTAAATGGCAGGTTTTGAGGGTCTCAAAAAGGAGAAATCATTTATTGATTTTACCATAATAATTTTAGGAATTGTTGTATGTTCTGAGGTGATTTTACCGTGTGAAAAAGCCTTCTGCTGGGAGTACATTAATCATGTTTGAGAAAAAAAGTTTTCTCATGATTTTCCCTTAGAGGTGAGATAGGTGCTCCAGAAGCTAACTTGAGAGCATATTTTCGGTAAATTCACACTATGTTTCTCTAAATATATGAAAATGAAATTTGACATTCACAGTAAAACATGTACTTCCAACAGGAGCAGCCTGTCAGTTCATTCTCGTGTGATTATTGTTAGTGCTGTAGAAAGAAAAATTAGGAAACATTTTAAGTGAGGTCTCAAATATCTTACTCTTCAATTTCATTATAACATTCTGACATGTAGACTGAAACATGAACTTTCAACACTGGCAGCAGACTGCCAGTTAATGTCCTGGTGATCAGCAGTTTATCCTCACCCACCAGGGTTTCCCCTTGGTGGCATGCTTCATGATAGGGTTCATCTATAACCTGCTAAGGAAAGGGGCATGCTATGACCAGCGGATACATGGGAACACTAATTTTGTGATGTTCCTATACACCTATGCTGGTTGGGATGGTAAACTGCACACACAGACCCTGCAGTGGCAGGGCTGAGGCAGGTATGAAAGCCTAGTTATGTGGGTGCACAGTCAGTGCTGCAGGACCACTAGTAGCATTTCATTTATAGGCCCTGGGTATATGGTATGCTACTTTACAAGGGACTTATAAGTGAACTAAATATGCCAATTGGGTATACATTAATGTTACTTTGTTTAGGGGAGAAGCACATGTGCAACAGCACTGGTAGGAAGTGGTAAAGTGCTCCAAGTCCTAAGGACAACAAAAAGAATTAGCAAAAAGAGGAGGTAAGCAGGCAAATTTTTTTGGGGAAGACCACCCTAAGGATAACAGGTTGAACAACATGCAAACAAAAACAGCCTTTATTTATTTTTTCTCTAAACTGGGGTATGTTTCCTTTGAGCTAAATGGTAAATCTTAGACATGTGAGAGGGTATGTTAAAATCTGGTCCTCGGGGTTGTTGTCGCCTTGCAATGTACAATTGAATTCAAAGTTTGCTCCAAACGTTTAAAATCAAAGACACACAAATGATGGACTGAATGTGGAATAAATCAAACATGCATCCCCATTCAAGAGATCTGGGTTAAATCCATTGTTCTTTTCCTCACCATGCCACCCCACTTTAGACCCAGCCATATGCAGATCATTCTCAACACTGCTCCTCATGGGAACAGGCCAGCATGAACTGCCAAGCCAGGTCCTCCCTGGACCAGAAACAAGCATCCTGAGACTGGTTTCGGGGTATCACCCATCATCAGCCAGGCTAGCTTCAATCCAGTGGCGTAGTAAGACCAGGACCCATATCTGGTCATACCTGGGGCACTTAGGGCAAGAAAGTAAAAGACACAGTACGAACTGCACCACACAGTGCGCCAGTGGGCGCTGCTTCTTTCTGTTGCTTGAGTAGATTTTCTACATTGGGCAGCAGCATTCGCAACCTGAGCAGCAGCTTACTCCATGCAAGAGGTGGCAACCTGCCGCTACTGTACACGTTGAGAAATCTAGATGGGAAGCAGTCTATTGCTCAATTTTCTTGCTCACGCGTGGAACCTTACCATTGGCTGACCATGCGTGAGAAAAAACTCCACCAAGCTTCAATTGACTGAGTTTTTCCCACACTCTGCAGTCCAAGTGGAGCACAGATTGGCCAAAATTCTGCAAACTCCACCGAAGGAGCGGAGTTTACCACCCACCCCTAATGAACATGCATAATGTAATATATACTCAGGAGAAACAAAGAGTTCAGTTGACCTACTAAACTGATTTATGATGGAGAGCCAATAGGCAAGCCAACAAGTGAGATTTAAATAACAAAGCCCTCTACACCACAAGTAGAATTAGAGACCACCAACATTTAGTACTGTCATAGCATAGGCGTGAGACAGAAGACACTAAAGCTAAAAGGAGCTCCACTTTAGGTGACCAAGTAACTCTAACAAATCTGAGAAATCTAGAGGTGACACCATAATCATTTAGAGCAGTGGACAAGAGGTTTGTGATGCGCCTTCCAGCCCCAGAAAACATACATGGGCTGCAAGAGCAGTTAAAATGAAGATTATTTTTTTGTGGATTGTCTCATAAAAATAAATCTCAGGACTTGAAATGATGTGTCCGATAACATAGAGTCATCTGGTAACGCTACTATAAGTGTCGTTATACATTGTCCCCCAATTCTTTTTCTAGATATTATCACTTGTGTTCATAATTATTTTTATATTGCTATTTTTCATTGTGCATGTTGTTTGACAACAAATAGTTCTAATCATTACAAGTTTGTAGTTTTTATCCAAAAATACTTTTGGGCAAGAAGTCGCAGAAAACAGTAAGAGGGGTTTGAGGTGATTGTTAAATTAGTGACTGATGCACTTACCCTTCTTTTACCATATTTCTTGTAGACAATTGAATTATTATGACATGTGTGGCATCACAAAAGGAGGAGAGCTGGAGCCAGAGTCATGCTCAGAATGGAATTATGCATATAAATGCATCTGTGAAAAAAACCACTGAAGATTAATTTGAAAAGTAGAATGCCTGTCTAGTCCCTACAAGGTACTGTACTCTCAGCTTTCAATTTATGTCATCTTCAACTTTGAATCATTAGTCTGTACATTATACCACCAGCCTGGTCTTTGTGTCTCATGCACTCCAGTACCAGACATGTGGTTTATTAAGTTAGGGCCTGACTTAGAGTTTGACATATGGATACTCTGTCAGAAATACCATGTATCTCCCATTTACCTTATTGGCAGTAACCCATTTGCAAATGGCAAGGTGGCCCAATGGGACACCTTTCTCTTTGAGAATGGAAAAAAAAATTTTTTTAAGAGCAGGCAGTGGTCCCATGTACCACTGTCTACTCCTAAAAAATGAACCTTCAAAGTTTAATTTGTTTCTTTTGAAACTCTTCTTGTTTCCCTGTAAGGAAAATGGGCTTCAATTAAAGAAAAAGGTTGCTTTATTATTAAAAAGCAATCACGGACATGGTGGTGTGCTGACCTCAGCAGGCCACCATAACTGTAATGGCTGTGATTCCTAATGGATCGCAAATTGCAACCTACCTCATTAATATTCATTAAGTAGGTCGATTTGCGAACCCATTAGAAATCACTATTTTGGAAATCTTTATTTTGTACATTAGGAATTGCAATTTCCTACTTGTGCTTCAGTAAGAATTGCAATTAGGAAATCGCAATTCTCATTTTCTGTACATCTGGCCTTTGGTTTCTTAATGTGTATATTCTAATCTGCACTAACCTTGGGTGCATGATCCAATGCAAGTGATGTTATTTTCTCCCTCTCACAACTACCACCAAAGACTACACAGGCTTAGCTTAATAAGCCCAGTGGTAGAAGTGAGGAAAGGGGAATGGCATAAGAGGGTAAACCAAGAGTCTGACTCCACACACTTCCTAATCACATTTGGAGTCAAGAAGGTCTGCATTGTGCAGCATATCCCCTATCAATATCACTGTATAAACTGCTCTCTATGCTTTGATAGGTAACAGGGAATTTCAGAAAGATCATGTTGTGTAATTATGCACTCGTTTTTTTGGGAAATATTTTTATTGAAGTTCATCACAAACCACAACATGTAAAATGATACACAACCCAACCAAACACTCCAGGTTGCTGTGGCACATGTATACAAACAGATAATCGTGTGACAATGCCCTACAGACATCTTGTGAAAGATGAGCATAGTTTCTACTTTACCTTTGGAGAACTTGTAGGCAACATTTATTAAAATGCATAAATGCATAATGTCCTCGTAAGAATCCATCCTGTTTCTTCACAGGAACTCTTAGCAAAACATATAACACCAGTTTTAAACCTGCAGGTCAATATAACAGTCTATAGAATTTAAAATAAATGCACAAGAATCAGTTCAAAATTCATTTTCAATCACACATGATTTCAGAATATTTCTCTGCAACCCAAAATGTTCGTGCCACAATCCTTTAGGAAACAAGGGGTCTTGACATATGGAATTCAACATCCATAAAGTGAGGTCTTGTAAGCAGCAACATTGTAGAACAATTGCTTAGTGTAGTACAAGGAAAGTTATAATCTCTGGATCCAAAATGGCCACAATCTCTCTAGACAAGTCAAAGTTTGTGGACTAATAAGAATCATAGTTTTCTGCCAGTGCTCAGTGCCACAGTCTGAATCCAGTCATCCTCAGCATTCTCTAATGATGGCCAGTTTTTCCTTGTGTGAAAGGTCCTCAGTGCAGATTGTTTCTAAATACTTCTTCCCCTCACTCTGACCAGTCTTAATGGTAAATAGCATCTCCAGCCTTCCTGACATTTCCTATGTAGGCTTCATCAGTCTGGTCAAGGTTTTTCTATTGTTTAAGGCAGGAGTCTCCAACATTGACTGTAATGTTAGCTACTTATTTTCAATGAGAATCATACTAAGCAACTTATGTTATATAAGGTGTAATATTGAACACATCAGAGAGAATTACTTAAGTACCTCAATTCATCAGGCATGGGTGCCAGCAGTTATTTAAAAAAGGCTTTGTGAAAGCAGAATGCCTTTACCGGGGTAATACATGACAGCCATAGCTGCAATGCCACTGGATCCAAGTTAATAATATTAAAAATAAGTTTCCCAGATGTTTTGGAAATTCAGAAATTTTTCTGTAAATATCAGTTTCTTAAATTCATAAATGTTCCTCTCCTATGCACGCTTCTTCACTTTGTTGTTCATATATTAATTTCTCTAAGTAAAAGCTTCCAATTTAGTAGGCCGGCATGCACACAGTAGAGTTGCTTCTAGTTAGCTGTAAAGCTTCATGTAGCTCACAAGCTTCTCATTAGGGAAGCCTGGTATAAGAGCTCAATGATTATAACACAGTCCAGGACAGTTGTTATTGAGCAGAGAAGCCACCCACTTTTCATGCCCAGAAACCAGAATCAGAAACCATTGAATATGTTGTGAACTTGAGGTGTCATTCTTCTCCAATCCAAAGTTCACATCTAAAAGGGCATGCTGATACTTTGAGTAATCCATTACAGCCCAGCGACACATAAGCATCATGAAAAATTGTATATGTCCTTTTTGATCTTGGTGGTGCATGTTATTTTATAGTTGCCACTTATGACTCTATCTGATTTCTGATATATGGTGCACCTCAACTACACGCATCATGATAATCAGGAAGTAGCATATTCAAGTCAATGTTTAATACATGTTCTAGTACTAAAGGGGCAAACGTATCACCATGGGTAGCCTGAATGGGAACAGGGTTTTCCTGTTTTCTCCTTGATAGTCATTTATTTGCTGATCTGGTACAAAACTACAAAAACAGAGGTCACTAATGTGCTCATGAGGGCACCGCGTAATATCGGCTTTTTTACCACCTACAATCATCGGTGAGGAAAATAATTTACAAGGAAGACCTATTCAGGTAATCTATAAACATTACACTATAGGTGAAACAACCGAAAAGAAAAGGAATCCATAACCCTGCATAAGAGTGAACCATGAGGTCAGGCCGGGAGAGAGCGCCTTCCCCTATAAGAAGAAAGAAAAACTTCAAGTGCTGTCAGCAGTAAAAATATAAAAGTAAAAACCATTGGGGATATTTAACCAGTGTATCGAATGTTTGAAAAATCATCTAAAATTCTGCATAAATTTGACTTTCTAAAAGATCCAGCAGGAGCAATGTTGTCTAATCAAGAGGACATAGGTTTTCTTCCATCACCGATCACACCAATTACGAAAGTCAAAATTACTATAATGGACCAAACTACTGGCATTATAGACCCAATTCACCCAATTCAGGAATTAATGGAAAGCAAAGATCCTCAATGGGGTACTATTACAGACTTGGAGCTACTCAAAATAGGAGCTCATTCTCCACAACCCTTGATTAGTTTATATTCACGCCAAAAATCTCCTAAAAAAATTAAAGGATTACTACTAAGATCCAGTGCTCTACAACCAATTGAAGTAAATGTAAATGTAAAAATCAGAAATTACCACAGAGATGTAGGGAAATTAATGGATTCTAGTTGTAAAACAATGAAAATACACCATGCTGCAAACAGTCAAAGCAAGTTGACTCTTGAAATTCAAAACAGTACAAAAAAGGCAGCATCAGGTTGTGGCAATCCAACCCTTCAGTTCTCCATGACGATGATACCAATACTCATTAAATAAATCAAGTTGTATTCTAATTTTTCATCTGCTCCATGAGCTTTTTCAATGTGTTCCTTTGCAGAGAGATTTTGAAGATTAACTCCTGTCTTTAGTATATGGTTTGCGGCATATGAAAGCCCAGGCAAGTCACTCTCAAACAGAAGGTGGAAAATGTATGGAATGCACTGGTGAAATTTTGGATACTCTGAATATAATATATTTGACCTGTATTTAGCTCCAGTGGGAAACAGTTGTGAAAAAAGCGAGCCTCTAAATATCCCTCCAACACACTCATCGGAGTTCCTTTTGTTTGTTTGATTTGAAAGAGATCCATATCATCACTGATTAATTCATTAGAATGCACTCGATGGTTGCTGTAGTGTTCAATAATTTATTCTTATCTGGATCAATCATGTTTTCAATCTGTCCACTTGATGGTAATGTTTCTTCCTCCATATATCATATCTCTTGAACAGCATCAATCTTTTTCATATACATTTTTTAATTTCATATTTCATAATAAATATTATTTTGTAACAGGTATGATGTTGCGTTTTTACTTTATTAACATCCACTAACTGTAGCCATATTTTATTTTTCTTGGTAGGCACACCATTTACAAGAATAATAAGTGGTTCATCAACATCTCTGCCTAAACCAACAGTTTCAATATTTTGTTTAAAATCTAAAGGTAAGTAAACAACTCTTCCTTTAAGGCCTTTCTGAAGCTCAGGTGTTGGCAACTTCCCTGTCTTTGGCTCCATATGAATGATAGTTAGAAATGAGTTTGCATACTGTACGAGAATTGTTTCATAAACATTTAATTCTCGAAGTTCTTCTGGAACTGTTACTAATTCTAACTTGTTATATACTGCTCTGGCTTGCATTTTGTTATCCTCTAACTAATGATAGCAATAGTTACATATGGCTTCCTGTTTCGACAAATCAAAGCGTTCCTCAACAAATAAATAAACAGCAAATTCTTGCCACTTATCTCTGTTCTCTTCTTCAGCTTTTGAGTACAGATCAACATTACGAGTTTGACTTTTGAAGTGAGCGTGTTGACAATAAATACAAACACACTTTGGTTTCTCAGAAGAAACTGTGTTAAACTTCCTAATCACTTCTGAAAAGTTATCCACACTCATTTCTGTGACCTCTTCTACCTGCACATACCAACTCCTCATTTTCCCTACACTCCTGTTCAGGACCAAAGAAACAAAGCTGAACATATTTAGAAACTTTTTCTACCTCTGCTACTGTACCATGCAAAAGAGCTCTATTAATTTCTCCTAAACATAGGGCAGCACAAAATGTTGTGTTTTAGAGTGATGAACAGCTAACATTCTGAAGTGATGAAAGGTGCTTGAGCACGCTTTGTTTTATAGACATGGCAGTGAAGGTCCCTGTAAACTAATATACTCCCTCACTTTGCATGGCAATTTTCTGTTTCAGACTTCTGCTTGGAAATTTACATAGGAAAGTTCTCAGTATATCAAATGATTCCTGACGAACACTGAAAATACTGCTATAGATCCATTTGTACATAGGAGCCTGTCTACACCTTCCTTATACGTCTTCAGCTATCACTTCCTCAACATTCCTAGGAACATTCTACTCTTTTGCAATAGGAGTACCATCTTTCACTTCATAACATCGACCAGTTGTTGCAACTGCATGCATGTTAGAAATGGGGGTATTTAGTTGGCAGAGGTATGCACCTTGTCCAAGTAGGGACCCTTTCTTCTAGTCAGGGTAAGGGGATTATACTTCTAAAATAACTCCTGATCACCCCCTTGGTAGCTTGGTACGAGCAGTCAGGCTTATCTCAGAGCCAATTTGTAAGCATTTGCACATAACACACAGTAATACAGTGAAGACACTACAAACGGACACCACCACAGTTTTAGAAAAAGAGCCATTATTTATCTGTGCAAAACAAGACCAAAACAATAAACATCCAACATACAGTAATCAAAATTTTAGTATTGTAAAAATGACTTAAAATACTGTTCCTTCAAGTCAATAGCTTTGTCCAGGGCTATCAAGGCATTGTTAACAAACAAATTCACCAGTTCAGGACAACCGCGGCGTCGAGGACCAGCTAAGGTGTCGGGCATTGGGGAACTTGTGATCAGCTTCGAATAGAATAGGTGCCATCAGCAGGCTTCATTCCCAGATCGCTGCAATGGTCGTTGGTCCCTTGAAGTCACACACATTGCATATCGAACTCCGTGAGGATGAAGTCTGGAGCTCTGGCAGGCGTCGTGGCTGTGGTGCGAAGTGCAGCGGTGTGGCTTGTAGTGCCCCTATGTCACGATACAGGTAGCAGCTCGGGGACGGCATCCAGCGGCATCGGTGAGACCAGGGCTGTGGTGCAAGGTGGGGCAGTGCTCGTTACACTGCAGGCAGGTCCCTGTGTAAGCAGCGGCTTCATTGTTGCTGAAGCGCTGTCATCAATAGACGATCTGGAGTTGATGGCACCAGCATCAGTAGGCCAAGGCTGCGGTGTGGGATGGGGCGGTGTATTGAGTAACTTACTAGTGGTGCCCCCAGGCCACAGTGCAGGCAGCAGCATCGATGTCAGCGTGGAGCATCATTGTTGGGGATACCAAGGCGGCTATGTGAAGCTCAGCAGTGCAAAGTGTGCTGCTCTCAGGTCACAGTGCAAGCAGCACACAACACAATTCCCAGTGCTGTTAGAAGATGAACTTGAAGTCTTTGCTGTTCCTGAGACTTCTTGGAGGGGACAAGCTCTACCTCAAGTTCTTGGAGAAACTCAGGAGTATAAGTTGCAGAAAGTCCAGTCCATTCCTTTCACTACCCAAGACAGAAGCAGCCACTGCAGGCCAACACAGCAAAGTGGTAATTCCTCCTCACAGCTTCTCCAGCTATTCTTGACAGGTTCCTAAAGTTCTAGGATCAGGGCCCCAATATTTATACTACTTTCCCCTTTGAAGTTTTAGGCAGAAAGTCTCTGAGTTCAGTAGAAGCAGTTCTGACCTCCCTGGTCCAGCTTCACTACAGGAGGTGGAGACAGCATTGTGCAGAGCAGACACAGTCTATTCAGGTGCTAATGAAAACTCCTCCTACCACACTAAGTGCAGAAAGGTCTATTCAGCCTGGTTATGATTCACCCAGGAAAGGCAGGACACACCTCAACCCCCTTGTGACTGTCTAGAGTGAATGCACATCCCAGCTCCTGTCACTCCAAAAGCAGACAGTGAATGCACAAACAGGCAGAGGCACATAGGATGGTCAAGTAAGAAAATGTCCACTTTCTAAAAGTGGCATTTTCAAACACACAATTTAAAAAACAGATTTACTAAAAGATGTGTTAATAAATTCTGAGTTCAGGGAGCCTACACTCTATTTCTCTATCTTATCCCAATGGAAATTTACACTTTTAAGATGTTACAAGGCAGCTCCCATGTTTTACCTATGTGACAGACCGCTTTTCAATATTGAAAAATGAAATGCATATTATTTCACTATCAGGACATGTAAAACACACTAGCATATGTCCTATCTTTCACATACACTGTAACTAGCCATGGCTCTACCTTGGGCCTACTTTAGGGGTGACTTACATGTAAGAAAAAGGAAGGTTAGGGCCTGGCAAGTGGGTGCACTGCAGTGCCAGGACTGAGACACATTTGAAAGGCTACTTGTATGGGTGACACAGCTAGTAGCATTTTATTTACAGGCCCTGGGCACACACAGTACACTGTACTAGGAACTTACTGCTAAATCGTCCAATCTCTTTACTGCCAGGGGTCAGTAAACTTACTGAAAAATATATTAATTCAATTTTATCAGCGTTCCTGGAAGACAATAAGGGGCCGATTCCGATCTCGGTCGGAGGCGCACCCAATACTATTCGGTCGGGAAAAAAGCCATGCGAAAGCCAGTTTCCCGACCGATCCGTACAGTACACCGAACGAGCAAGTACGATGCGCACAACAGCAAAAATCCCGGCCGAGCCGTACTCACCCAAACCAGGTCCTGTTCTCCGACCGAGGCGAATCCGGAAACGCCGAATCGAGTCGCACGGAAGGGAAAATGCAGCCCCGTCCGGCCGAACAAGTACGATGCGCTTTCCGTACGCGCCGAACCCGTCGCTACGCACGGCACGTCAAAGCATCCGGGAGAGGCGCACATAAGCTCCGAATCGCGCCACAACACGATCCACGGCTACGAGACGAACACAGCACCGACGAGGACGACGCGAAGCGACGAGGACGAAGCCAAGCGACGAGGACGACGCGAGCAACGAGAAGGACGAACGACACGAACCAACCATGAATCCCTTCGTCCCGATCATACCAATATTCTACATCTACTACCGGAACAGGCACGGACGCGTACGGCGCAGAAGGTAAGTCAGACACCAACCACAAAACACATACAACACGTACACGACACATCACACACATACAATGGGAATCTGAATATACTTACACCAGCAACAGCAGCACCATAGGGGCGGGATGCCCATCACCAATGCCACATATGCACACAGGGGCCTGAATGCGCGCCACCACCCCAACCCAGGGGGCTGGATGCCAACCACCACAACCACCCTCAACCAGGGGGGCAGGATGCCTACCACTACTACCACCCTCAACCAGGGGGGCAGGATGCCTACCACTACTACCACCCTCAACCAGGGGGGCAGGATGCCTACCACTACTACCACCCTCACCCAGGGGGGCAGAATGCCCACCACTACTACCACCCTTAGCCAGGGGGCTGGATGCCTACCACCACCCTTAGCCAGGGGGCTGGATGCCCACCTCTACTACCACCCTTAGCCAGGGGGCAGGATGCCTACCACTACTACCACCCTCACCCAGGGGGGCAGGATGCCCACCACTACTACCACCCTTAGCCAGGGGGGCTGGATGCCTACCACCACCCTTAGCCAGGGGGGCTGGATGCCTACCACTACTACCACCCCCACCCAGGGGGCAGGATGCCTACCACTACTACCACCCTCACCCAGGGGGGCAGGATGCCCACCACTACTACCACCCTTAGCCAGGGGGCTGGATGCCTACCACTACTACCACCCTCAACCAGGGGGGCAGGATGCCCACCACTACTACCACCCTTAGCCACGGGGGCTGGATGCCTACCACTACTACCACCCTCAACCAGGGGGGCAGGATGCCTACCACTACTACCACCCTTAGCCAGGGGGCAGGATGCCCACCACTACTACCACCCTTAGCCAGGGGGGCTGGATGCCTACCACCACCCTTAGCCAGGGGGGCTGGATGCCCACCACTACTACCACCCTTAGCCAGGGGGTGCCAGATGCCCACCACTACCACCCTTAGCCAGGGGGCAGGATGCCCACCACTACTACCACCCTCACCCAGGGGGGCAGGATGCCCACCACTACTACCACCCTTAGCCAGGGGGGCTGGATGCCTACCACCACCCTTAGCCAGGGGGGCTGGATGCCCACCACTACTACCACCCTTAGCCAGGGGGTGCCAGATGCCCACCACTACCACCCTTAGCCAGGGGGCAGGATGCCCACCACTACTACCACCCTTAGCCAGGGGGGCTGGATGCCTACCACTACTACCACCCTCAACCAGGGGGGCAGGATGCCTACCACTACTACCACCCTCACCCAGGGGGGCAGGATGCCCACCACTACTACCACCCTTAGCCAGGGGGGCTGGATGCCTACCACCACCCTTAGCCAGGGGGGCTGGATGCCCACCACTACTACCACCCTTAGCCAGGGGGCTGGATGCCTACCACTACTACCACCTCAACCAGGGGGCAGGATGCCCACCACTACTACCACCCTTAGCCAGGGGGCTGGATGCCTACCACTACTACCACCCTCAACCAGGGGGGCAGGATGCCTACCACTACTACCACCCTTAGCCAGGGGGCAGGATGCCCACCACTACTACCACCCTTAGCCAGGGGGCTGGATGCCTACCACCACCCTTAGCCAGGGGGCTGGATGCCTACCACCACCCTTAGCCAGGGGGGCTGGATGCCTACCACTACTACCACCCTCAACCAGGGGGGCAGGATGCCTACCACTACTACCACCCTCACCCAGGGGGCAGGATGCCTACCACTACTACCACCCTCACCCAGGGGGGCAGGATGCCCACCACTACTACCACCCTTAGCCAGGGGGCTGGATGCCTACCACCACCCTTAGCCAGGGGGGCTGGATGCCTACCACTACTACCACCCTCAACCAGGGGGGCAGGATGCCTACCACTACTACCACCCTCACCCAGGGGGCAGGATGCCCACCACTACTACCACCCTTAGCCAGGGGGGCTGGATGCCTACCACCACCCTTAGCCAGGGGGGCTGGATGCCCACCACTACTACCACCCTTAGCCAGGGGGTGCCAGATGCCCACCACTACCACCCTTAGCCAGGGGGCAGGATGCCCACCACTACTACCACCCTTAGCCAGGGTGGGCTGGATGCCTACCACCACCCTTAGCCAGGGGGGCTGGATGCCTACCACCACCCTTAGCCAGGGGGCAGGATGCCCACCACTACTACCACCCTTAGCCAGGGGGCTGGATGCCTACCACTACTACCACCCCCACTCATAGGATGGACAATGCATGACACAACAAGCACACCACAACCTAGGGAATGCAAGATTAAGACATCCCCCCACCACCATGACAAGCGTGTGAGCAGGCTGTGTCAAATGCCTACAACACCGAACATGACATTGAACATACAATGTGACCCCCTAGCACATGTGCCACACATATATGTGTGTGGCACCCACAATGCAAGCAGCCCATGACCATTGTGGCAATGGGGCCTAAACCCCCATCATCACAGTGACCAAAAGGCAAGTGTGGGGTCCATAGCTGAAGCACATTTTGACCATTGTGGCAATGGGGACTAAACCCCCATCATCACAGTGACCAAAAGGTAAGTGTGGGGTCCATAGCTGAAGCACATTTTGACCATTGTGGCAATGGGGTCTAAACCCCCATCATCACAGTGACCAAAAGGTAAGTGTGGGGTCCATAGCTGAAGCACAGTTTGACCATTGTGGCAATGGGTCTAAACCCCCATCATCACAGTGACCAAAAGGCAAGTGTGGGGTCCATAGCTGAAGCACATTTTGACCATTGTGGCAATGGGGTCTACACCCTCATCATCACAGTGACCAAAAGGTAATTGTTGACAAAGAAAGAGCTGCAACTGCCAAACTGCATGGATCATTCCTGGTCACAGAACCAAAAACTCATCTGTGGCAAAGTAGTGTATGTGTCCCATTGCAACATAAATTGGGGGAGCCAAATACTGCAGTGCAAATGAAACATTCCTTTGGCCATGTGCAGACAAACAACACCCATGGTGGCTGAGACCGTCAACAGTCATCAATGACACAATGACAGAAGTGACCATCAGAATGCAGAACCACATATTTGCACCAATGGGCACACAAATGCAGATACCCTGTGGAGACAGCAGATGTGAGGTGAACAGATACCATACCATGGCAGCAATGGGACACACAAACCATGATCACTGTGCTGACCGATGACCTAGGAGTCCCAGGGACAGCAGGGGAAACACACCAAACAACATACAGCCAATGGCACACCCAAGATATGCCAATGCAGTGGTGCAGATGCACAAACACTAACAGGCAGACCAACACTGTCATCATACACAGCAGGTGAGGGGTGGGGGTGCCAGTGTCCCCAGGCAACAACACAACACATGAGGAGAGCTGAATACCAATCATACAGATGTGCATACACTGCCACACTAAGGTAACTCATGGATCCAAATCCCCTATGTGGGCAAGCAGGCATTGACAGGTGAGAGGGAGCACAAAACACACGTGTCACACAGGCACGTAGGAACAACAACTGACACAGCAAGTCACAGACACACCACAGCACCACCCCCAGGGCCCCCACAATGTGGTGACCCTGGGCTGAAGAAAAATACCACTGTGATGACAAAGCTAAATGTCGTTCACACTGTGAACCACAGTCAGGTGTCCTGAGCAACTAACTACCATCACACCTACACAAGCACAAATCAATCAGCATGGCCAGTAAGCCAAGGCCAACATGGAGGCAGGGGACTAGCCGGGCAACAACTCTCATCTGCACACACTCAAGACCACACCCCTCGACCTCCAACAATGTGCAGCAGTGAAGTACACATGCACTGGTGACATTGCACATGCACCCATTACTATTCCAGGGTGGTGGGTGGGAACCAAGGTGTAGAAACACATCACACATGGACACTCAACAAGACTCCTGAATGTCTGACACACTGCACACTACGCTGTACATGGACATGACGGCAATACCACACCGACCAATGGGATCCCAGCCACAGTCACACACCAATGAAGAAGCCAAGGTCACCCACAAAGAACACACATAGACAACAACCAACATTGCAGCCCGGACCCTAAGGAGTGCCAGCAGTCACACACACAACGTGTCACAATCACTGAAAGATAACACAAACTGGAAATCACATGACAGGGGCAAACAACAAGTGCCAAAGGGAAACCTGACTGTGACCCATCTGCGTCAGCACACAAACTCTGCCCTGACAGCAAACACACCTATGGGTGACACCCTGATGACCAGTAATGTGCCATGCACCCACATCACAGAGAACACAGGGAGAAGACTTTGGGGGAACATAGCTCAAGTCAGCAAGCATCACAAACAGGTACAACACTAGGGATCACAGCATGCGCAGATGAATGGAAGTGAACACACAGACATGCACATACAACACACACCTTGGGCGCAGGCAATGTCACACGTGTACACACTGCCATGAGGGGACTCCACTCCTGTGTGAGGAAAGCTGTGCCATATGTTGCCTCAGTAGGGCCCCATCATGTCAGCTGAGCACTTGGTCACACAATCAACAATTAGCACCAAATGAGGGCTCCCATCACATCAGCCTGGTCATGGATGTGCCAACGGAATCATCAGCACAGATCCAACACACTTGTATAGCAATGTTGCACTGACTACACGGATGAGTCCCTCCCCATTGATGCCCAAACCTGCATGTCCACTGGAGATGGCAACACGGTCAGGGAAGTAGACAAAAGCAACGATGGCAGGCACAACAGATGTGCAGGGGTGGAAGCCACAGATGTGAAATTGCCAATGTAAGTAGGAAACCCATTGCCAAATACTGAACACATGACACCCTCAGAT
Organism: Calotriton arnoldi; assembly: GCA_963921515.1. Taxonomy (NCBI): domain Eukaryota; kingdom Metazoa; phylum Chordata; class Amphibia; order Caudata; family Salamandridae; genus Calotriton; species Calotriton arnoldi. Next base: position 848,338 of record CAWUFW010008330.1, on the reverse strand, counting down.
GCTGCTATTGATGACATGGATACACCACATGATAGGACACATTCCCCCTGGACCACATGGGTTCCTGCACAGTAACACTTCATAATCATGAGACCAGATATCACCATCACTGCAGCAAGGGCATGGTTAGCTGCACCAACAACATGTACATCTGAAGCATGAGCACTAGAGAAAAGAAAGTTGCTTTATTCAGCATATGTGTTGAGGCCAAACGAAGTCCTGAAAAAGAGCAAAGGCCAATGGCCAGTCCATTGTCAAAGTTCAAACAGGGTGACACTGGCAGATGTCACCCTACGCATGCCTGCACAATACCAGGGACAATCCACTAGGAGGGGCAACCGGGGGGCAGGCCAGGCACCGCAGGGACAGGATCAGGGCTCACCAGGGGGAGTCAGGGAAGGGGTGGTGGGTGCTGGAGAGCCACTGACAACTGCAGTGGAGGTGTCTGACATGGTGTGTGCCGGCACAACTGGGGGGCATGACACAGATGTCGTGGGTGCCGGCACAACTGCAGTGGACCCTGCAGATGGGGTGGACAGGTCCGCCACTGCAGTGCCCAAGTCAGACAGGGCGGTAGTGGACTCCACTGCAGTGCCTACCTCCAGGGGAGGAGAATGGGGAACAGGCAAGGTGGGTTGGACAGAGGGGGAGGACACCCTCACCACATCAGTGGCACAGACAAGCGCAGCGGGGGGTGTGGTGCTGGGAGAGCAAGTGGCAGGGGAGAAGGCCGGAGCATCTTGGGGATGGTATATCTGTGGGTGGGGGAACCTGGGGCAGGGTGTGGTGGGGGCACCTGTGCAGTGGGGGCCTGAGGGATGGAGGACGGAGACCTTGTGCCTGAGCTGCAGGGCGGTGGCGGGGTCTTGCTCTTAGCACTCCGGGGGACTTGCGGGTGGGGGCCTCAGTCCGTCTGCGCCTGGGGGAGGGTGTCCGGGGGCGAGGGGCACTCTGCTCCGTGTGGGTGGGCTTCCTCTTCCCCCGGGATGCTGGAGCAGCTTCATCGGTGGGGAAGAGGCCGAGGTCACAGAGGAAGAGCTGCTGTGACTTTGGGGTTGCAGGTGAGGCAAGGGAGGGTGCTTTGGAGGGAGAGGGAACTGAGGACTGTGCAGTGCATGTGGATGCGTGTGTGTGTTCCAGGGCCCCATCCCCTGTGAGTCTGGCTTCAGTCCCCTGAATGTGCTTGCGTGTGCGTTTTGTCATTGGCGTGTGTGTCAGTGTGCTGGATGTGTGTGTGCTGGTGTGTGCCAGTGTGTGTGTGCCTGGGATGGGTAAGGTGCTGGGGAGTGTGGATGGAGCAGAGGCAGGAGGGGTGAGGGACCGTTTGAGGAGGGACACTGCTGCCGTCAGGGAGGAGTCCATGGACCTATTGCCCCTCTGTAGGTCAGACATGCCCGATGAGATGCCCTCCATGAACGACACCAGCTGAGTCAACAGCGCGGTGTGCGCATGGAGGACACTCAGCATGGCTGTCTGCCCTACATGGAGCTGGCGAAGGAGGTACACAGACTCCTCACTCAGGGCAGCAGGGGACACAGGGGCAGGGGGTGCGGTGCCTGGCCCAAAGGAGACACGCTCCCGGACATGGGAGCCTCCACGGACCTGGGGAATGGGAGCCGATGGGAGGGCGGTGGTGGTGCTGGTGGTGGCGGGGACAGCAACACTAGCTGGGGTGTGGTGGCTGCTGACACCCGCCTCCACAAGGGAGTCATCCTCCGAGTTGCTCTGGTCCTCAGCTGAGGTGGATGCTGCTGAGGACTCCTCGGTGTGGCTCCCTCGCCCTCCGTGCCACTGGGTCCCTCCGACCACTCCTCGGCTGCTGACCCAGTCTGGCTCTCCGGCTCCTCCTGGTCCGTGGAGCTGTCCCCTTCCGTGGCCGTGGATGTATCTGCAAACAATGGGGAAACAGACAGACATCAGTCACCTGCACATAACGCACACACCACTGTGAGCACAGCACATCCCAGAGCAAGCCCTGGCATCATTAGTTGTACATTGCTAAAAGTGCACTAATTGAACAGGAGAAGTCAATTGTCAGTCTGATGCCAAGCATGGCACTCACATCCCACATGGCCTTGCACCCATCTGTCTGGTGTCTGTTGGATTGCAACACCCCAGTGTTGACACATGCACCAAGTACACAGTAGTTGGACAGTGCAGAGGACACGGTGTGGACACATCACAGCTCTTGCCACTGAGTCAGTACAGGTTTACGGATGTAAGGGATGCCCAGAGTCAAATAGGAAATGCATGTGATGCATACCAGCGACAGACACCATGATGCACCCATGTCCTGATAGCCAGCGCCACTATGGTGTGCATGTAGCACATGTCACTCCCCTGCAGGATCACCAACCAGTAGACACATGCCATGGCGGAGGCATGACTGCAAAGTCATACATCACTGTCTCAGTGATGTATGACTTTGCAGCCAGACAACAACACTCTGCACTGTGTCACAATAGTAGGTCATGGGGAATGCAAGTCCTGGAGCTGCACAAGTGCACATGTACATCCCCCCACAACACATCCTCTTAACCCTCATCTGTCCAGGTCATACCTATTGGACATATGGGAGACCTGTGACACTACCCTACATGTCAGAATACAGGCATTGTGTAAGCAATGGACCCACCCATGATGCCCACCACAGAGTCAGGGAAACAGATGCTGTCTCCCACCTTGAGTCAAGCAAACTGCAAGGACACAGTCCTAAGTGACAGAATTCCCTGCATGTAAGGGCCACACCTGGGTATCAGATGAGGAGTGGGCAGTGCACAATAGAGGGACATGGCTCCTGGACAACATGACTGCTGTACTGTGGCAGTTCAACCTGGCCCGAGGAGGGCACATAACATGTTAGACAGAGTACACAGTGCAGTCTTTGACTCACCCCCTCCTTGCTGCTCTCTGGCCTTCAGCTGCCCATCCAGGTCTGGAAAGACCACCGCCAGGATCCTGAGCATGTGGGGGTCAGGGTCCGTGTTCCGCCCCTCCTGCGAGGAGGCGACAGCTTCAGCTGGACCCGTGCAATCCTCCGGGTCCAGCCCCGAAGGTCCTGCCACCTCTTTTGGCAGTTGCGGATCCGGCGCTGGTAGACCCCCACGGACCGGACAGCCCGGACGATGTCCTTCCAGATCTCATGCTTCCGATGGGCAGAAGCCTGTCAGGATGACAAAGTGATAAGGACATTACTACACATGCAACATATCCGTGCATGACACAGTTGCATATACATGTCGCAATCACAGGGGCACATGGTGTACCCAGGCAGTGCACGGCTGCCCATGGACAGTTTTCCAGAAGTCACTACATGGTATCATAGCATGGGGAGTAAAACCCTGTTCAGAAGCACTGTCACTGCACCATACCTGTCCAGTGCAAGTCACTACACACTATGGGGGGTGACAACTACTCAGTGAGCCTGCTAGCCAGTGGTGTGCTGACTCTCAGCCTTGCTAGTCAGACAAAATGCACATTCAGAAAGGCAGTGCACAGAACACTCACCTGCTCCCCTGGTGTCCCATCCAGCTTGCTGTACTGTGGAAGTAGGCTGTCCAGCAGGGCCTGGTTCTCTTCAAGGCTGAAGGCTGGGGCTCTCTCCACAGTACGTGCCATTGCAGGGTCCAGAGGGGCAGAGACAGCAGCAGTGCAGTGGCAGATGTCGTCCTGGAGCATGTAGTGCAGGCAAGTGGGCTCTCAGGGGAACATGCAGCAATATATATGTGCTGGAGAGGCAGATACTGTCCCTTGTGTCCAAAGTGATAGGTCCAAGTCGTTTGCATCTTCTGAATCTGGCCAATCCATGGAATAGCAGCACCAAAACACGCCCACAGCATCCTTCAAATCTTCAACTTCATGACATACATTATTTTGCAACATTGTTGTGGGTGACCAACTGAATTTCCAGCAACCGACTCGTTCGAATATTCAAAAACGCGTCCGTTGCCAGGCAAGCCCATTGTCAATGGGTGCGCACCGATCGGTCCATTGCTGTTCAACGCGCACAGGGGTACAACGCGTACCCGCACACATTGAATGCAATGGGCCGGCCGGAGGCACCGATCGGTCCATTGCTGTTCAACGCGCACAGGGGTACAACGCTGCACTCGCACACATTGAATGCAATGGGCCGGCCGGAGGCACCGATCGGTCCATTGCAGTACAACGCGCACATGGGTACAACGCGTACCCGCACACATTGAATGCAATGGGCCGGCCGGAGGCACCGATCGGTCCATTGCTGTTCAACGCGCACAGGGGTACAACGCGTACCCGCACACATTGAATGCAATGGGCCGGCCGGAGGCACCGATCGGTCCATTGCTGTTCAACGCGCACAGGGGTACAACGCGTACCCGCACACATTGAATGCAATGGGCCGGCCGGAGGCACCGATCGGTCCATTGCTGTTCAACGCGCACAGGGGTACAACGCGTACCCGCACACATTGAATGCAATGGGCCGGCCGGAGGCACCGATCGGTCCATTGCTGTTCAACGCGCACAGGGGTACAACGCGTACCCGCACACATTGAATGCAATGGGCCGGCCGGAGGCACCGATCGGTCCATTGCTGTTCAACGCGCACAGGGGTACAACGCGTACCCGCACACATTGAATGCAATGGGCCGGCCGGAGGCACCGATCGGTCCATTGCTGTTCAACGCGCACAGGGGTACAACGCGTACCCGCACACATTGAATGCAATGGGCCGGCCGGAGGCACCGATCGGTCCATTGCAGTACAACGCATCACTGTACATGTGACTGGCATATGTCAGCATGCCTGTCTCAGATGGACATATGCCAGCCACAGATAGCTCCCAGGGAGTGAGGGGCACACCTACATCACGACAGCCTGTCCAAACCTTATCATAAGGCATGTAAGGCTGCATTTCCTATTGTGTGTATGTTGGTGTACATGTTGTCCTGTGGGTGTCACCTGTGGGCAGCCACCCCCAGGCTGTGCACGTGTTAATGGGGACAGGATCCTGGGTGTTACGTGTACGTGACCACTGTGATGTGCAACTGTTCATATCTGTGCATGTGCCATGGTCACATTTCACAGTGGTGTTTGTGTATGTCATGTCACATACCCCGTGAGTCCCATGTGGGACGGTATGTTTGAGCCAGGGTGTCCCAGTGGCACAATAGTGATGGCCCTCCACAGTCTTTGTGCATGTAGTGTTTACAATGTCTCTGATTTCATGTGCACAATGGGAGACAGTCTCCACATCCACGTTGTGTGTGCATGGACTCTGATGTTGTGCGTGTGTGTCACAGACGTCCATGGCTCTCCTGCCATGGCAAGTGTGGCCACTACCTGTGGGGGTCATGTTTGTTTTGTTGTGGTGTACACATGATACTCCAGGTGATGCCAGTGTCCATGTGGCATTACAGGGTCCCTGGGAATGTGCCTGTCGTTGAGCTGTGGTGCCTGGGGCACATCTGTCCTCACATGTCACTGGGGGTGACTGTGACACAGCATCATGATATCCAATGGGCCAACCTGGGACAAATTGATGCCACCTGTAGGACCGTGTTGACAGATGTTGGCCATGTATGTACCATAAATGTCGTTCCGGTACTGCACACTTCATGTAGTTGTGCCTCATGATGATGTATGTTGGGATCTTGAGTGTGTTCAATGCCGCATATGTGGGGTGACTGACGATCTTGCTTACTTCTCCTCTGCACTGCAGGGCTCCTGCTGTCCATCGGCCATTCCCAGACCTGGCAACGATGGTGGAACGGGACAGCATCCGACGGTACCGCTTCACCAGGCAGCTGATTGAGGATTTGGCAGTGCAGTTGTCCCCACATTTGCAGCCTGGCCGGCCGTATCCTACAGCGCTGACCCCCAAGGTGAAGGTGATGGCAGCCCTACACTTCTTTGCCACCGGTACCTTCCAACATACTGTGGCGTCTGCTGGTGGGATGTCACAGACCATGTTCAGCCGTGTGCTCCGCGATGTTTTGGCGGCAATGTTGCTCTTCCTGAACCGGTACATCTATTTCCCTAGACTGCGACGACTCACTGACGTGAAGAGTGACTTTTATGCCCTGGGGAGGATGCCGCATGTCATTGGCTCCATTGATGGGACACATGTGGCTTTGGTACCACCACAGGCCCAGGAGCAGGCCTACAGGAACTGCAAGCACTACCACTCGGTCAATGCACTGGTGGTGTGTCTTGCAGACATGACCATCACACACGTGTGTGCCCGTTTCCCTGGTTCAGCACACGATGCCTTTGTGATGAGGAGTAGTCGCATCCCCAGGTTGATGGCACAGATGCAGAACCAGCGTGCCTGGCTTGTCGGTGTGTACTGACTTTGTGCCATTGTGTGTGATCTGATCTGTAGTATTCCGCCCACTTTTCCAAGTCAGCTGATGTGCACTTGTCTGTCCGTAGGTGACTCGGGATACCCCAACATGCCGTGGTTGCTGACACCCCTCAGGAACCCTGTGACACCTGCCCAGATGCGCTACAATGAGGCACATGGTCGGACCAGGAGAGTGATTGAGCGGACCTTTGGTCTCCTGAAGAGCCGCTTCCGCTGCCTGGACAAGACCGGAGGGTCCCTCCCATATGCCCCTGCGAAAGTGTGCAAGATTATCATCGTCTGCTGCATGCTTCACAACCTGGCAGTGCGGAAGGAGTTGCCTCTCATCCAGGATGACAATGACCAACATCCGCCACCTGTGGAGGATCCTGGCCTGGACCACGATGCCAGTGACGATGATGATGATGATGGTGATGGTGATGTCCGCACACAGCTCATCACCAACTTCTTTAGCTGAATGTGAGTATCCTGAGGTGTCATGTGAATGATGTGAGTTGGCATGATGTGTGGGTGGTGCTCTGGTGCTGTTGGAGTGTGTCCATGGGCTACTTGACAGGATGTGTGTTGCGATGTGTGGTGACAGGTGGGCTGTACTCCCCAACAGTGTTGACATGCTAACTTGGTTCTGGGTGGGTATCTTGTAACATGTATTGTGCATGAGTTTTGCTGTTCTGTCCTGTACTGCATTGCTTTTGACTGTGTGTCATTTATGTCCTTCACAGGGTACTTTCAGATTCGTTTGGTGAACTGTGTCCACCGACGACGTGATTGCACATCCAGGCTGGTAGCTGTTGTGTCCCTACAGGTGATGTGCACCACACCCATGGACTTCCTTCTGTCTACAGTTGTTGACTGTGTGCCCGCTACCAGGTGGGGTTACCTTGCATCTGTAGTGGTTACGGCATGTTGCTACTGTGTAATAAACCTGTGCTTCACTTAGTGATGTGCGTTGTCTGTGGTCACACATTTGACTGCCATTTGCTTACTGCACCTGTGGGCTACTTGACTACAACTGGGAATGGGTGTGGTGTCTGTGCATTGCACCGTCTTCCCTGGCAACATCAGTGTAGGCAATGAGTCAGATGGCCTAGGTGTGTATGTGTTGTGTAGCCCTGGTGGTGTGTCTCCCTCATATGTGTCACGTTGCCTGTACTCACATGCCTGTGTTGTCCTTGCTGTTGCAGTTCGCATACACTGTGTAATTTTGCAGTTCATCATCCCCATAACAGCACCCACGTTGGAATCACGACAGAGGCAAGTATGGTGTATTAGTGTGTTTATTGTGATAATAGTGCATAGGATGGATTGTGCTGTACATGAATCTTGCAATCCCAAGTTCCTAGATGAATAGAAAGTCCAGGTAGACAGGATCCCCAGTATCGGGGCCACTGTTGTCTGACACATTGTTCCAACTTATACTCCCCATGCAATGTGTGGGAGTAGTGTTGCCATCAACAGGGTGAACAGTCTGTGCACAAAGGCGAAAATCCAGAACAGGTTCAGGCTTCCTGGGAGTTGCGCTTGGCCATCAGCCTCTCACTTTCCCCTCCTCGGACGACCCCTCTTCTTGGGGGGGGCCCTCAAGTGCAGGCTGCTGCGGTGCAGGGGACTCTCCGCCAGAGTCCTCCTCCCTCCCTGTGGCAGTTGCAGTTTGTTCGGTACCAGATGTTGTTGGCACACAGGGAGGTGTGGACTGGTTGCTGTTCATCTGGCGGAGGCATTGTAAAATGTCCCTGTGCACCGCCGTCATCTCATGTAGTACATCCCACTTGGACTCCACGCGGGTCATGTGGGAGTCCACACGTGACATGTGGGAGTCCACACGTGACATGTGTGACTCCACTTGGGACATGTGGGAGTCCAAGCGGGCATGATGGGCAGCCTGCTGCTGTTTAATGTCTCTGAGGAGCCCCACTACCTGGCTGAGCTCTCCGGTGCTGGACTGGTACGCATCAGCTATGCGTACCAGTTGTGGGTCTTCATGCACACCAGCAACGTCTGCAAGCAGCGACCTCTGTCTCCCACCCCTCCCACCACCCCTGCTGACATGTGCAGTGTGTGCAGTTGCACGCACAGATAACCCTGGTCCACCTTGGGGGTTGGTGGTGGTGGTGGTGTCCATGGCCCCAGGTTGGTCCAGGGTCACTGCGCTGGTGTTGTTCCTTATTCTGTCCATGTCGGCAGGGATGGTATTCGTGGTGACAGTCGTTGGAGGGGTGGGTGCAGGGGGTGCAGCTGGTGGACCTGCTGGTGCTGCAGCTGGTGGTCCTGCTGGTGCAGCATGTTGACTTGCACCGGATGTGCCAGGTTGTTCTTCATCGTCCGAGGAGGACAGAGGCTGTACGACGCCAGTGAGCTCGGCATCCTCTTGAGCCTGGGACTGGGACTCCTCAGCGTCTGCTGCTGTGTCCCTATCATCACCTGTTTTTGGGAGACACAAACAATGTATGTCATGTTTCTGCAGGCATCAGTGGTTGACACACCTGACAGTTGTGACTGTGCCTCGGGGTGCGGGCCTGTACATTGTATTGTCCTAAGTTGTCACAGTCAGGGGTTGATATTGGTGTGGCACATTGTCCTGCATTATTTGGGCATTTCTATGTATTCTCTGGGGTGTGAACATGGTCTGCATTGATTGTGTTTGGTTGACAGCCAGACCTCCTTCCCACCCACCCAGCCAGCCAGTCAGTTATCCCACCATGGAACGTGCTTGCATTGCAGGGAGTGTAAGTTGTCTCTCAGGATGTCAGTCAGTGGTGTCCTGCTGTTTGTTGGTGCACAGTTGGCAGCAGGGCCTTGTGCTCCCCACAGCAGTAGCCAGTGTCAGCCATCTTGTGAGTCCTTCTCCACTCCCTGTGATGTGGGCATGGTTCAGGGTGGTGTTGATGGGACAGTTGTGGGGGGGCAATATGTGTGACTGCGACTCCCATGATGCTATTGGCTACACTGACTTGGCCAGCATACACAGAATTCCTTCCTTTGAGTGGTCTTCACTGTGTGTTGGTGTTGTTGTGGTGGCTACATGTGTGGATGTGTTTGTTAGTTCTATTTGTGCCACTGCCTAGCTGTAGTTGTGGTTGTGTTTGTACATGTGTTGGCACAGTTGGATGTGACTTTTTTGATGGCATGTGTTGTGTTTATCTGACTGACATACACATTTTGGGATGATTCTGTTCTAGTTGCTGTGTAATTGCTATGTGTGCATGGTTTGACTCTCCCTTGACAGTGATGTGTGTGTTTTGTGGCAGTTTATTGTGTACATTTGTTGTGTACTCACCAGGCTCTGGGATGTTCTCTAGTCCATATACGCTCACTGGCGGAAGGATGGCCCGCACCTTCTCCTCCCAGGGCCTGAGGTATATTGGCTTGGCAGGAGGGCCACTGCCGGTCTGTTGGCTGTTGCTGTAGTCTATCTTCAGCAGGTCCCGTACCCTCCTGCGCACGTCATACCACCTGTTCTGGATGTCCGTCTTTGTGCGCCGACATGATGATTGTGCGTTCACCCTGTTGATGATCCTCTCCCACATCTTGGTTTTCTGCGACATGGGGGTCTGTTGGACCAGAGTGCCAAACAGCTGTGGCTCCACCCTGAGGATCTCGTCTACCAGGACTTCCAATTCACAATCTAGGAACTTGGGATTCTTCTTGGGGGGCATGGTGATGGGTGGTGATGGTGAGTGATGTGTGTGTTGGTGTGCAGGTGAGGGTGTGTGAGTGTGTGTTTTGCTGGGTGTATGTGAGGTAGGTATTTGTTGGTGTGCTGATGGTGTGTGGCTTGTGTGAGGGATGAGCTGTGGGTGTGTGGTTGCTTTCTCTTGGGTGCTGGCAGTGAAATGGCATTTGCAAAGGCTCATGGTAGTGATTTGTGTCCTTTATATAGGTGGAGTTGTGGGTGTGTCTTTGTTCTCTGTCCCCACCCCCCAGTATTTATTGGCTTGGTAATTGCTTGTTTGGCCTTTTTTGGTTGATTTTTCCTTTGTGCTGTTTGTGTATGTTGGAAACGTTCTTGTGACCGAGTCGGACCCTGCATTGGTCTCGTACGGTGTTTTCCGTTTCGTTCACGCTGTGTTTGTGCAGTTTTGTATGCTGCGTACGCGTCGGTCGCGGTGTATTGTATTGCTTCGGCTCGGTTTTGTATGCGTGTCGGTCGTACGGCTTGTCCTCCGTCCGACTCGGTCGTGTTTTTCGCGCCTTGCATCGTACTTTGCGGGTTGGAGTTGGCGGGTACGATTCGGTCGGATTTGTTCCGGGTGCGTGTCGGTCGGTTGGATTCGCGTGTTTTTCCGGCCGGATTGCTATTTTCCGAGCGGCTCGGTCGGTCGGCTTGGTTTCCTGACGTGTCGGTCGGATTTATCGCGGCTTGCATCGTACTTGGCGTGTCGGGCGCCACTGGTACGTGTCGGTCGGTATTTTTTCCGGATCCGAGTCGGTCGGTGCTTTTTCCGGCCCGAATCGGAATCGACCCCTAATTGTTTACACTCCACGCAAACGGGGTTTAGGCCCCAACAAGGCACCAAGACGGCCATACTGGCTGCAGTAGAAGAAATGAGGAAGACTATCGACAACGGAGGCTGCGCTTATCCTGTTAGATCTTAGCGCAGCCTTCGCTACTGTCAATCATCAACTTCTGATACAAAGACTGAGAGATGCGGGAGTGACTGGACTGGCATTAAAGTGGTTACAGTCTTTCCTTCTTGATAGGGTTTATTCGGTTTTCGAAGGGGAATGCTCTTCAAAACCCATCTCTTTGACTTGTGGGGTTCCGCAAGGGTCTGCCCTAAGTCCAACGATGTTCAACGTGTACATGAGCTCGTTGACCGAATTAGTACTCCCATTTGGGGTACAGATAATTATGTATGCTGATGATACACAACTTATTGTCTCCTTGAAGCAAGTTAACCAACCTGACCCCGACCTATCCACCTGTCTTCAAAAAGTTTTTAACTGGATGAGTAGCTCTTTTCTCAAACTTAATGGATCTAAGACTGAATTGTTGCTCCTGGGGAAGTCTGCCCCCCTAAACGTGGAACACTTGTGGCCCAAATGTCTTGGTTCCCCTCCTGCTCCGAAAAAACAAGTAAAGAGTTTGGGAGTATGGATCGATTGCAAGCTTGATTTTAGAGAGCAATCACGCATGGTGGCGGCGAGTTGTTTTGGTCTACTAAGAAAATTTAGAAAACTACTTCCCTTGCTTCCGCCTTTGGCGAGACGACTGTTGGTACAGGCCTTAGTGCTTTCACGGCTCGACTATGCTAATGCCCTGTATTTGGGAGCTCCCCAGGCCACCATTAAAAGACTGCAAACAGTACAGAACTGTGCAGCACGGATACTCCTGAATATACCTAAACGCTCTTCTGCAAGACCTGCTCTTGCTACCCTTCACTGGCTGCCTGTCCAGGAAAGGGTGCAATTTAAGGCCCTCTGTATCACCCATAAATCTTTTTTTGGGAAAGGCCCGCCTCTGATCCGTTCTTGGAGTAAACCTTATGTACCCAACAGAACCCTGAGATCGGGGAAAAAAGGATTGATCTGTGTACCTAAGATTAAACGTTCACGTAGTGGAGGTCGACTGTTCACATATAATGCATCTCAACTCTGGAACAGTCTGCCTCTACACATACGCTCTGAATCTGAACATCTTAAGTTCAGAAAACTTTTGAAAACTTTTCTTTTTCACTAGTCTTCTTTTAGCTTACTTCCTTGTAGCCTACCGGACGTCTAGCGCTGGGATGCCCCTGGGTAACCATGCGCTCTATAAATGTTCATTCATTCATTCATTCAAATCAAATATGACAATCATGGAAATCAAATCATAACACAATTTTACATGGAGAGCATATGCACTTTAGCACTGATTAGCAGTGGTAAAGTGCCCAGAGTCCTAAAACCAATGAAAAATGGGTCACAAACAGGAGGCAAAAAAGAAAAAAAGTATGGGGATAAACCCGCTAAAATGCCAGGTCTGTAAAAATGCACAAATGTGTTCCCTTGAAAATAGCTTTCTTTATAAAAGAAAGGCTCAGTACTACACAATTTTGCAGAAATAATTATTTTCTCAAGTCTTTTTTTTTGTGGCTACATCTCTTCATTGACAACGCTGTTTTATCCAGTGTTCTCATTCTGCTCCAAATCAAAATAAATACTTTCTTCTTCAGGGCAAATGCCTTACCAGCTACAGCCTCAACATGTTCCTTTGGCTTGACTGCTTCTCTTCTCCTTTTATACTGTTTCATAGTTCATACGAGATTCTGAATTACCCAGCTACGGAACATTATCACTCTAGTTTCCTTAAATTGCCTCTCTCTTCTTGTTAAATTACATGCTTTCTTATACGTTTTATTACTCTTAATGTCGCTTAGTTTTTCTCCTTTCTTAGCTGATTTCAAACCTCCTTTTTTAATAACTTGGTTGTGCTCACTTTGCAGTTTTCCACATACTATTTTAAGAAACTTCTTAGTTTTCTTTTCACCAGCTCTTTTCTCTTTAATCACATTGTCCAAATGTTGTCCCTTTTTGGTTTTCTTGTCCAAATGTTGTCCCTTTTGTTTTTCTGTTGCTCATCAATAGTATTCTTTCCTCTGTTTCTTTCTTCATCCTGTTTTTTCAGCATTATAACTGTATGCTTTTATATAACAAGTTGATATCTGAAATTTAAAAAAAACCAATATATTTAGCTTTTCATTATATACTGTTAAATTACATATCATAAGCATTTACGTTCTAACAAAATCATGTCACTGGCATAGGCATTCTAAGTCTCTTAATTTTTACGTTTAAATAAGAGTGACCCTGCCTGTGTGTCACCATAGGCATCAGTGTGTAACTGCGTATATCACTGTTTGGATCAGTGGGTGTCTGGGTGAATTGGTGTACGCATTAGTGTATTTGTGGCCATGTCACTATATGCATCAGAGTGCACCTGGGTATGTTAGTGTATACATAAGTGTGTGCTTGGGTGTGTCAGTATATGCATCAATGTGTGCCTGGGTGTATGGGTCAGTGTGTGACTGGGTTTTAGTGTGTGCATCAGTGTGTGCCTGAGTGTGTCAGTATATGCATTAGTTTATGTGTAGCTGTGTCACTATATCCATCAGAGTGTATCTGAGTGTGTTAGTGTGTGCCTGAGTGTGTGCCTGGGTACATCAGTGTATGTATCAGTGTGTGTCTGGATGTGTGAATATATGCATCAGTGTCTGCCTGGATGTGTTAGCATATGCATCAGTTTCTTCATGAATCTGTTACTGTGAGCATCAGTGTGTCCCTGGATGTGTTTGTGTGAGTGGTTGACTATGTTAGTGTATGCATCAGTATGCTTCGGTGTGCTACTCTATGCTTTAGATTGTGGCTGTGCATGTGACTGTCTGCATCAGTGTATGTCTACTTACGAGCTACATTAGAGGTGTAGAAAAATGGAAGTTTAACCCTTGGCAAGGAGTTTTAAATGCATACTCTACATGGTAGTAAGACTGCACACACTGGCAATGCACTAGCAGGTCCAACATGTGTTTAAAGAGTACATGTCTGCATACATGACTGACAGTATCAGTGCTTCAGTACATACCTAAGTAAGTGTATCAGTTCCTGTCTAGACGTGTCACTGGATGTATTAGTAACTACATACATGTCATTGGCTTACTAAGTATCTCTATTAGTCTGTATATATTGCTAACTGGCCCTATTACTGGGTGTTTGGGTATATACATGCTAATGCCGGTTTTGCCAATAAAGTATCTGTTGCAGAGTGCGTCTTATGTCAAGGACAATTTGGGATTGTTTATATTGCACGGCCTTCCTGCCGTGAAGACAGCACCGTCCTGTTACCAGTGTGAGGAGCATTAGGGGCATGGAACGTTCCGAGCCCCTTATCGGAGCAGCAGATGGACAGGAAACTTTTGAACTGGCATTTACATCTGGACTAACTAACACTACTTCTTATTAAGAGGCAAACGGTGCAGATAGACTTGAGGGTTTAAATTAAACAAGGACACTACAAATGCCAGCATGCAGTACTAAATTGCACTCACCTGTGTGGCCCCACTATGGGGGTAATAAGAAGCAAATCTGATGTGAAATTTATCCATGATGCTGCAAAGTTTGAATCCCAGCCTGTGACCAAGGACCAGGAGGCCTGAAAGGCGTAAGGCGAGAGTGAAATATGTATGCTAATGCCGAAGTATCTGTTGCAGAGTGCGTCTTATGTCAAGGAAAATTTGGGATTATATATATATATATATATACCCCGAAACTTTCAGGATAGGAGCTGACCGGCGCGCCCCACGAGTTTTGAAAATTTCGCGAAGATTTGTCATCCGGCGCCAAAGTTATTGGGAAAGCAAAAAACGCTTTTCCTATGGAAACTAGGTCCTAACTATAACTACCTACTGGCGACCGCCAGTAGGTAATATATGTGTGTGTATTATTCCCTCTCTGGGTGTGTGTCACTGGATGTGAAAGTAACTACCTCTCTGTATGACTGACTGTCTTACTATCTGTATAGCTCTGTATATATATATATATATATATATATATTCACTGAAAAAACCATAGGTTTTAGGGACAGTTATAGTTAGTTGGACATTTCACTCGTACAAAACCATAGAAATTCCCCGTTATAGTTAGTTCAGCTAACTATAACTCGCGCCCCGCAATGCACTGCTGATGACGTCACATATTACATCACTCATGACATGGTCAGTGACATCACTGATGACATCACTGATGACATCTCAAATGACATCACTGATGACATCATCCAGTGACTGTGTTTCTGTAAAGTTTAAATATTTTTAATATATAGGGAAAGGTGTATTGAAGAATGAGTGGGTGTATAAGTGTGTGGATGAAGGATTTAGTAGGTGCGTGACTGACTCTATAAGTGAGTGATTAAACGTATCTTACTGAATGCAAGGGTTAGTGACTAAACTGGGTGAATGTCTGTAACTGTCTGTCTGTTGCTGTGTAAGTGGCTGCATAGGTTTGTGAATAGCTACATGAGTGTCTATATGAGTTATTGATTGGTTGTCTGAGTATCTGTATGGGTGCCTGAGTGTTTGTGTGGGTGGGGTGTGTGCGACTCTGTGCATAGATGTGTGAGTGGGTGATTCACTGGGTGGATGGTTTCAAGAGTGCATCTGTGATAGGCTGTATGGGTGGGTAAGTGTGTGTAAGAGTGTATTAGTGAGTGAATGTATGTCCCAGTGGTACATGTGTGAGTAACTACATATGTGAAAGGCAGTATATATGTGGGTTGGAGTATATAAATAGCTATAAGCGAGAGTGTGTGATTGTGAGAGTGACTGTATGGATGAGTGTGTGCTTGTATCAGTGATTGTATAAGAGCGTAAGAATGTGCTAGTATTTTTATGAGTAAATGAGCTGGTGTGTGTATAACTGTATAGGTGAGTAAATGGCAGTGTGTTTAATTATTTGCATGACTGACTAGGTGTGTGAGTACCTCTATGGATGAGTGGCGGTGTTTGAGTGTCTATATAGGAGTATGAGTGCATATGATAGTCCTGTACTGAGTGACCGTAAGTATGAGTGACTGTACGGGTGAGTGAGTGGATGTGTGTGTAGACCTAAGAATCAGTGAGTGGGTATGTAGTTATTGGTGTTGGAGTGTCTATGGTTTTGCGAATGGCAATCTGTAATTTAGAGTGGGTGTATCAAAGGTTATATTAGGGTGTTAGGAGGTGCATCAGATTATCACGTGGATGATGTCATCAGTGATGTCATCAGTGATGTCATTTGAGATGTCATCAGTGATGTCATCAGTGATGTCACTGACCATGTCATGAGTGATGTAATATGTGACGTCATCAGCAGTGCATTTCGAGGCGCGAGTTATAGTTAGCTGAACTAACTATAACAGGGGAATTTCTATGGTTTTGTACGAGTGAAATGTCCAACTAACTATAACTGTCCCTAAAACCTATGGTTTTTTCAGTGAATTTCAAAGGTTTTTTAAATGCTAATTTCTAACTATAACGTGTCTGAAACCTATGGTTTTTTCAGTGAATTTCAAAGGTTTTTTAAATGCTAATTTCTAACTATAACGTGCCTGAAACCTATGGTTTTTTAAGTGAATTTCAAAGGTTTTTTAAATGCTAATTTCTAACGATAACGCCCCTAAAACCTATGGTTTTTTCAGTGAATTTCAAAGGTTTTGTAAATGACAATTTTTAAATGTATTAATTGTTATATTTATTTTTTTGATACTGATTTACTACATTTTTTTAAACTATTTATTTTTACATATTTTATTTTTTAAATTACATTGTAATTACATTATACATTACATTACAAAATATACTTTCTCAGAATGAATTACTTTAGTTTAAATAGTTTGCAAATAGGCAATAGAGTTTTAAGTACAGTAGTTACAGTTGCTGCAATGGGCAACACAATTTCAAACACAATGCAACATTGAGCTCAATGTGAATTTCTAGTTAAATGCAATTAGTTACTTTATGGATTACTTTTCTAACCACAGGACTGGATCCTAGATTCAGTCCTGGGACATCTCCTGTAAACAGTTGAGTAAAAGCGTTTTGGTTACAGTAGTGATTTTTAAGGAATATTATTGTATTTTAAAAGTTGACAAACTTTTTCACATAGAATCACCAATGTTATCCTAAGGGAGGAAATTCACTTAGCAGGTAAGTAGTGTTATCGTTACTTTTTCTTACTCAGTGGTGGATCCTGTATCCAGCACTGGTGCATCTCCTGAAAACAGTTGAAAGAATGCGTTTAAGTCATACAGGCGATTTTTAAGGAATATTTGTAGTTTGTGAAAATCGACACTTTGAAACTTTTCTGCTGAAAACCAGACAATGGATTCCAATGGAAGGAAATACAAGTTACTGGTAAGTACGGTTAGAATTACTTTTCAGGATCAGTACTGGGCTGAAAGATGCAGCACTGAGGTCTCTCCTGATAACAGGTGAGTAAATCGGAATTCGTATTTTGGCTGATTTTAGAGGAATATTATAAAGTTCCAAAACTCCACACTTAGAAGAATTTCCAAGTGAAACCAGTCAATGTTAGCCTATGGAAGGAAATTCAAGTTACTGGTAAGTACGGTTAAAATTACTTTTCAGGATCAGTACTGGGCTCAAAGATGCAGCACTGAGGTCTCTCCTGATAACAGGTGAGTAAATCGGAATTCGTAGTTCGGCTGATTTTAGAGGAATATTTGGACAATGGTGAAGGGAGGGGGCGGGGCCTGAGGTGACATCTGTGCAAACGCGCCCCATGGCGCGTTTTAAGTTGGGGGATTAAGTCCCCTTGAATCATGAGGGTCCCTGGGGTCCAACTAGCCCACCCTGTACCTCCAGTATGCGCCAGGGAGCTGCGTTGCAGAGAGGTGTTCAGAGGCCACGCCCCTTTTGCACCTCTCTGCAACGCAGCTCTGTGGCGCTTTCTGGACGTACCTGGTGGGCTAGTTGGCCCCCAGGGACCCTCAGGATTGAAGGGGAATTCATTCCCCATCTTAAAATGCGCCACGGGGCCTGTTTGCACACATGTCACCTGAAGCCCCGCCCCCTCCCTTCACCACTGTGTAAACGCGCCCCGTGGCCCGTTTTAAGTTGGGGAATGAAATCCCCTTCAATCCTGAGGGTCCCTGGAGTCCAACTAGCCCACCATGTACCTCCAAAAGCGCCACAGAGCTGCGTTGCAGAGAGGTGTAAAAGGGGCGTGGCCTCTGTACACCTCTCTGCAACGCAGCCCCTGGCGCATACTGGAGGTTCCTGGTGGGCTAGTTGGCCCCCAGGGACCCCCAGTATTCAAGGGGAATTCGTTCCCCATCTGCAAACGCGCCAGGGGGCGCGTTTGCAGAGTGGTGAAAGAAGGGGGCGTGGCCTCCGGCGCGATGCCGGTGTTTTTTCTTTTTTTTTTTTTTAAGAAGGGGGGCTGTGTGGCCCCCCTTCTTTTTCTAATTTATTGGTCCTGGGGACCCCATCCCCCAGGGCCTGCCCCCTATTTATTTAAAAAAATTTGGAAGGGGGCCGCGTGGCCCCCCTCCCGAGGCCTTAATCGGCCCCGGGGACCCCATCCCCCGGGGCATGGCCTTTTTTTAAAATTTTTATTGTTTTGGAGGGGGGCTGCGTTGCCCCCCTCCTCAGGCCACTTATGGCCCCGGGGACCCCATCCCCCGGGGCCGGCCTTTGTTTTTTTTTTTTTATTTTGGGGAAGGGGGCCGCGTGGCCCACCTCCCGGGCCACTACTTGCCCCGGGGACCCCATCCCCCGGGGCTGGCCCTCTCGGTTGGGGACTGTGGGGGGTCCCCAATTCCCCCACAGTCCCGCCGGCTCCCGCGTCCCTTGGGAGCCGGCATTGCTTTTCCACATGGGGAGCTGCTAAGATGCAGCTCCCCATGTGGAAAGCAATTTGCTTTGGATATTGGAAGCGAGAGCAGGTTTCCCTGCTCTCGCTTCCAATATCCAAAGCAGTTTGCTATGACAGGACGGAGCCGCGAGGCTCCCGTCCTGTCATAGCAAACTACAGTGTCCCGGGGTTAGGCATTATGGGCATTTTGGTGATTAACAGATTTTGCACGGCAGCCCTTGCCGTGGGGAGCAGCACCATCCATCAATGTCAAGGAGGCTGCAGGGTTGGAACTGTATCCGTACTCGAAATGCAGCAACAGAAACGAGGTAACTTACTTGCATTATCTTACTGGGGTCTACGAGGACATCTGATTCTGCAATACAGAAATTGTACATTCAGGACTTACCAAAGGAAAATGTTTGTTCTCAACGGGACTACAAGTCCCAGCACGCATTGGATGAAAACGCACTCAGCGGAGAACGCACTCAGCGGAGATAAATAATGCGTCATGAACTTCCTGTTTGATAATTCTGGCAGTGACCTTTGAAAAAGAGAGGCAATCTCGAAACGCATCAGGTCTTGACACTGTCTACCCAGAAAAATAAAGCAAGGTGCCTTTGAAAAGAAAGCCGGATGGTTCGTTTCTGTTGTGTGTGCTCCTAAGCTTATGGGCATTTTGGTGATTAACATATTTTGCACGGCAGCCCTTGCCGTGGGGAGCAGCACCATCCATCAATGTCAAGGAGGCTGCAGGGTTGGAACTGTATCCGTACTCGAAATGCAGCAACAGAAACGAGGTAACTTACTTGCATTATCTTACTGGGGTCTACGAGGACATCTGATTCTGCAATACAGAAATTGTACATTCAGGACTTACCAAAGGAAAATGTTTGTTCTCAACGGGACTACAAGTCCCAGCACGCATTGGATGAAAACGCACTCAGCGGAGAACGCACTCAGCGGAGATAAATAATGCGTCATGAACTTCCTGTTTGATAATTCTGGCAGTGACCTTTGAAAAAGAGAGGCAATCTCGAAACGCGTCAGGTCTTGACACTGTCTACCCAGAAAAATAAAGCAAGGTGCCTTTGAAAAGAAAGCCGGATGGTTCGTTTCTGTTGTGTGCGCTCCTAAGCTTATGGGCATTTTGGTGATTAACATATTTTGCACGGCAGCCCTTGCCGTGGGGAGCAGCACCATCCATCAATGTCAAGGAGGCTGCAGGGTTGGAACTGTAACCGTACTCGAAATGCAGCAACAGAAACGAGGTAACTTACTTGCATTATCTTTCTGGGGTCTACGAGGACATCTGATTCTGCAATATAGAAATTGTACATTCAGGACTTACCAAAGGAAAATGTTTGTTCTCAACGGGACTACAAGTCCCAGCACGCATTGGATGAAAACGCACTCAGCGGAGAACGCACTCAGCGGAGATAATTAATGCGTCATGAACTTCCTGTTTGATAATTCTGGCAGTGACCTTTGAAAAAGAGAGGCAATCTCGAAACGCGTCAGGTCTTGACACTGTCTACCCAGAAAAATAAAGCAAGGTGCCTTTGAAAAGAAAGCCGGATGGTTCGTTTCTGTTGTGTGCGCTCCTAAGCTTATGGGCATTTTGGTGATTAACATATTTTGCACGGCAGCCCTTGCCGTGGGGAGCAGCACCATCCATCAATGTCAAGGAGGCTGCAGGGTTGGAACTGTATCCGTACTCGAAATGCAGCAACAGAAACGAGGTAACTTACTTGCATTATCTTACTGGGGTCTACGAGGACATCTGATTCTGCAATACAGAAATTGTACATTCAGGACTTTCCAAAGGAAAATGTTTGTTCTCAACGGGACTACAAGTCCCAGCACGCATTGGATGAAAACGCACTCAGCGGAGAACGCACTCAGCGGAGATAAATAATGCGTCATGAACTTCCTGTTTGATAATTCTGGCAGTGACCTTTGAAAAAGAGAGGCAATCTCGAAACGCGTCAGGTCTTGACACTGTCTACCCAGAAAAATAAAGCAAGGTGCCTTTGAAAAGAAAGCCGGATGGTTCGTTTCTGTTGTGTGCGCTCCTAAGCTTATGGGCATTTTGGTGATTAACATATTTTGCACGGCAGCCCTTGCCGTGGGGAGCAGCACCATCCATCAATGTCAAGGAGGCTGCAGGGTTGGAACTGTATCCGTACTCGAAATGCAGCAACAGAAACGAGGTAACTTACTTGCATTATCTTACTGGGGTCTACGAGGACATCTGATTCTGCAATACAGAAATTGTACATTCAGGACTTTCCAAAGGAAAATGTTTGTTCTCAACGGGACTACAAGTCCCAGCACGCATTGGATGAAAACGCACTCAGCGGAGAACGCACTCAGCGGAGATAAATAATGCGTCATGAACTTCCTGTTTGATAATTCTGGCAGTGACCTTTGAAAAAGAGAGGCAATCTCGAAACGCGTCAGGTCTTGACACTGTCTACCCAGAAAAATAAAGCAAGGTGCCTTTGAAAAGAAAGCCGGATGGTTCGTTTCTGTTGTGTGCACTCCTAAGCTTATGGGCATTTTGGTGATTAACATATTTTGCACGGCAGCCCTTGCCGTGGGGAGCAGCACCATCCATCAATGTCAAGGAGGCTGCAGGGTTGGAACTGTATCCGTACTCGAAATGCAGCAACAGAAACGAGGTAACTTACTTGCATTATCTTACTGGGGTCTACGAGGACATCTGATTCTGCAATACAGAAATTGTACATTCAGGACTTTCCAAAGGAAAATGTTTGTTCTCAACGGGACTACAAGTCCCAGCACGCATTGGATGAAAACGCACTCAGCGGAGAACGCACTCAGCGGAGATAAATAATGCGTCATGAACTTCCTGTTTGATAATTCTGGCAGTGACCTTTGAAAAAGAGAGGCAATCTCGAAACTCGTCAGGTCTTGACACTGTCTACCCAGAAAAATAAAGCAAGGTGCCTTTGAAAAGAAAGCCGGATGGTTCGTTTCTGTTGTGTGCGCTCCTAAGCTTATGGGCATTTTGGTGATTAACATATTTTGCACGGCAGCCCTTGCCGTGGGGAGCAGCACCATCCATCAATGTCAAGGAGGCTGCAGGGTTGGAACTGTATCCGTACTCGAAATGCAGCAACAGAAACGAGGTAACTTACTTGCATTATCTTACTGGGGTCTACGAGGACATCTGATTCTGCAATACAGAAATTGTACATTCAGGACTTTCCAAAGGAAAATGTTTGTTCTCAACGGGACTACAAGTCCCAGCACGCATTGGATGAAAACGCACTCAGCGGAGAACGCACTCAGCGGAGATAAATAATGCGTCATGAACTTCCTGTTTGATAATTCTGGCAGTGACCTTTGAAAAAGAGAGGCAATCTCGAAACTCGTCAGGTCTTGACACTGTCTACCCAGAAAAATAAAGCAAGGTGCCTTTGAAAAGAAAGCCGGATGGTTCGTTTCTGTTGTGTGCGCTCCTAAGCTTATGGGCATTTTGGTGATTAACATATTTTGCACGGCAGCCCTTGCCGTGGGGAGCAGCACCATCCATCAATGTCAAGGAGGCTGCAGGGTTGGAACTGTATCCGTACTCGAAATGCAGCAACAGAAACGAGGTAACTTACTTGCATTATCTTACTGGGGTCTACGAGGACATCTGATTCTGCAATACAGAAATTGTACAATCAGGACTTACCAAAGGAAAATGTTTGTTCTCAACGGGACTACAAGTCCCAGCACGCATTGGATGAAAACGCACTCAGCGGAGAACGCACTCAGCGGAGATAATGCGTCATGAACTTCCTGTTTGATAATTCTGGCAGTGACCTTTGAAAAAGAGAGGCAATCTCGAAACGCGTCAGGTCTTGACACTGTCGACCCAGAAAAATAAAGCAAGGTGCCTTTGAAAAGAAAGCCGGATGGTTCGTTTCTGTTGTGTGCGCTCCTAAGCTTATGGGCATTTTGGTGATTTATATATATATATATATATATATATATATATTATCTACCGGCGGTCGCCAGTAGATAGTTATAGTTACAACCTATTATCCATAGGAAATCCGCGACATTCTATTTGAAATAACTCTCTTGCCGGTTGACGTATCTTCGCAAAATGTTCAAACTTTATGGCCCGCTCCGGTCCGCTCCTACCCTGAAAGTCTCGGGGGATTCGTCAAGCGGGGGCCGAGAAAAAGGGGGTCCCAAAACGCGTTTTCCCCATGCAATTTTCCATAGGAAACTTTAGACACGGCTACAGCCTGAACTGCTGAACGGAATTACACCAAATTTGGCAAAGAGGTAGTTCTTGTTTCAGAAAGAACCCTTTTTGTTAAATGGTGTAAATCCGTTCAGTAGTTGCTGAGAAAATCAAAAGTAAAAAGATAGGTATATCTATGGCCGAGTAGGGTCCGCGTACCCTCAGCGCACCCTGCGCGCACCGTCCCGATCAGCTGCATGTTAATTGGCTGTCAGCTGGCTGTCAACATTCCGATTCAGGAAATGTTGGCAGCCATTTTGTCCCTCGGTAGAACCGAGGGACAGAAACAAGTGCGCAAAGCGCACAAAGGGGGAAGGGTAGAAACACCCTGACCCCCTAGGTTTGCTCAGGGGGTCCCACAAGGACCCCCTGGGCAAAAAAAAAAATTTTTTTTTTTTTTTAAAAATTGGCAGGATGCGCTCAGGGTGCGCGAATCCTGCCGAAAAAAAAAAAAATCGAAGCGCGGTCTCCCGCGCTTCGATTGCATTTTGCCCCACGGGTGGTCCAAGTCCCGGGGGCATGGTGAGGGGGTTAAAATTATGTATGGGGGGCCTCAAAGGGCCCCCCAAGCCCCGGGGACCGCCACCCCCCGGGGCTTTCTTTTGAAAATGGTGCGGGAGGGCTCTGAGCCCTCCTGCAGCCCCGAGGACCACCACCTCCCCGGGGCTTCTTTTTTGCCATTTAAAAACCTGTGTGGGGGCTCCAGCCCCCACACGCCCGGGACCGCCACATCCCCGGGGCACTAACAAATTTAAATGGGGGTCCGTTTTGGACCCCCGAAGCCCCGGGGACCACCACCTCCCCGGGGCTGTGCTGATGTAGGGAGGGGGCCGCGCGGCCCCCTCCTGGAGCCCTTGAGGGCCCTGGGGACTGCCACCCCCAGGGCCGGCTCCTGCAGTGTCCCGGGGTGCCTACCCCGGGACACTGTAGTTTGCTATGGCAGGACGGGAGCCTCGCGGCTCCCGTCCTGCCATAACAAACTGCTTTGGATATTGGAAGAGAGGCAGGGAAACCTGCTCTCTCTTCCAATATCCAAAGCACATTGCTTTCCACATGGGGAGCTGCATCTTAGCAGCTCCCCATGTGGAAAGCAATGCCGGCTCCCAAGGGACGCGGGGAGCCGGCGGGACTGTGGGGGGATTGGGGACCCTCCCACAGTCCCCAACGGAGAGGGCCAGCCCCGGGGGATGGGGTCCCCGGGGCAAGTAGTGGCCCCCCTCCCAAAAAAAAAAAAAAAAACGGAAAGGCCGGCCCCGGTGGATGGGGTCCCCGGGGCCATAAATGGCCTGAGGAGGGGGCCACGCAGCCCCCTCCAAAGAAAAAAAAAAAAACGAGGCCATGCCCCGGGGGATGGGGTCCCCGGGGCCAATACAGGCCCAGGGAAGGGGGCCACGCGGCCCCTTCCCGTTTTTTTTAAATATTTAATTAAAAAAAGGGGTAAGGCCCTGGGGGATGGGGTCCCCAGGGCATAAAAACTGGAAAAAGGAAGGGGGCCACAGAGCCCCCTTCAGGGGACAAAAAAATAAAATAAAAAAAAAAATGATCGGGCCGCAGGCCCCGCCCCTTCCTTCACCACTCTGCAAACGCGCCCCCTGGCGCGTTTGCAGATGGGGAAGTAATTCCCGTTCAATACTGGGGGTCCCTGGGGCCAACTAGCCCACCAGGAACCTCCAGTATGCGCCAGGGGCTGCCTTGCATAGAGGTGTACAGAGGCCACGCCCCTTTTACACCTCTCTGCAACGCAGCTCTGTGGCGCTTAATGGAGGTAGCTGGTGGGCTAGTTGCACCCCAAGGACCCTCAGGATTTAAGGGGACTTAATCCCCCGACTTAAAACGCGCCACGGGGCGCGTTTGCACAGTGGTGAAGGGAGGGGCGGGGCTTCAGGTGACATGTGTGCAAACAGGCCCCGTGGCGCGTTTTAAGATGGGGAATTAAATCCCCTTCAATCCTGAGGGTCTCTGGGGGCCAACTAGCCCAACAGGTACATCCAGAAAGCGCCACAGATCTGCGTTGCAGAGAGGTGTAAAAGGGGTGTGGCCTCTCTACACGTCTCTGCAACGCAGCCCCTGGCGCATACTGGAGGTTCCTGGTGGGCTAGTTGGCACGTAGGGACCCACATGATTCAAGGGGACTTAATACCCCAACTTAAAACGCGCCACGGGGCGCGTTTGCACAGATGTCACCTCAGGCCCCGCCCCTCCCTTCACCATTGTGCAAATATTCTTCTAAAATCATCCGAAATACGAATTCCGATTTACTCACCTGTTATAAGGAGAGACCTCAGTGCTGTATCTTTCAGCCCAGTACTAATCCTGAAAAGTAATTTTAACCGTACTTACCAGTAACTTGAATTTCCTTCCATAGGATATCATTGACTGGTTTCACTTGGAAATTCTTCTAAGTGTGGAGTTTTGGAACTTTAAAATATTCCTCTAAAATCAGCCGAAATACGAATTCCGATTTACTCACCTGTTATCAGGAGAGACCTCAGTGCTGCATCTTTCAGCCCAGTACTAATCCTGAAAAGTAATTTTAACCGTACTTACCAGTAACTTGAATTTCCTTCCATAGGATATCATTGCCTGCTTTTTGCTGAAAAAGTTTCTAAGTCTAGATTTTTGAAACATACAAATATTCCTCTAAAATCAGCCGAAATCCGAATTCCGATTTACTCACCTGTTATAAGGAGAGACCTCAGTGCTGCATCTTTTAGCCCAGTACTGGTCCTGAAAAGTAATTTTAACCGTACTTACCAGTAACTTGAATTTCCTTCCATAGGCTAACATTGACTGGTTTCACTTGGAAATTCTTCTAAGTGTGGAGTTTTGGAACTTTAAAATATTCATCTAAAATCAGCCAAAATACGAATTCCGATTTACTCACCTGTTATCAGGAGAGACCTCAGTGCTGCATCTTTCAGCCCAGTACTAATCCTGAAAAGTAATTTTAACCGTACTTACCAGTAACTTGAATTTCCTTCATAGGCTAACATTGACTGGTTTCTCTTGGAAATTCTTCTAAGTGTGGAGTTTTGGAACTTTATAATATTCCTCTAAAATCAACCAAAGTACGAATTCCAATTTACTCACCTGTTATCAGGAGAGAACCAAAGTGCTGCATCTTTTAGCCCAGCACTGACCCTGAAAAGTAATTTTAACCGTACTTACCAGTAACTTATATTTTCTTCCATAGGAATCCATTGTCTGGTTTTCAGCAGAAAAGTTTCAAAGTGTCGATTTTCACAAACTACAAATATTCCTAAAAAATCGCCTGTATGACTTAAACGCATTCTTTCAACTGTTTACAGGAGATGCACCAGTGCTGGATCCAGGATCCAACACTGAGTAAGAAAAAGTAACGATAACAGTTTTTAACTTCTAAGTGAATTTCCTTCCATAGGATAACATTGGTGATTCTATGAGAAAAAGTTTCTAAGTGTGAACTTTTAAAGTACAATAATATTCCTTAAAAATCACGACTGTAACCAAAACGCTTTTACTCAACTGTTTACAGGAGATGTCCCAGGACTGAATCTAGGATCCAGTCCTGTGGTTAGAAAAGTAATCCATAAAGTAACTAATTGCATTTAACTAGAAATTCACATTGAGCTGAATGTTGCATTGTGTTTGAAAATGTGTTGCCCATTGCAACAACTGTAACTACTGTACTTAAAAGTCTATTGCCTATGTGCAAAGTATTTAAACTAAAGTAATTCATTCTGAGAAAGTATTTTTTGTAATGTAATGTATAATGTAATTACAATGTAATTTAAAAAATAAAATATGTAAAAAAAATTGTTTCTAAAAATGTAGTAAATCAGTATGAAAAAAATGTATATAACAATTAATACATTTAAAAATTGACATTTACAAAACCTTTGAAATTCACTGAAAAAACCGTAGGTTTCAGACATGTTATAGTTACAAATTAGCATTTAAAAAACCTTTGAAATTCACTGAAAAAACCATAGGTTTCATGGACGTTATAGTTACAAATTAGCATTTAAAAAACCTTTGAAATTCACTGAAAAAACCATAGGTTTTAGGGACAGTTATAGTTAGTTGGACATTGCACTCGTACAAAACCCGTGAAATTCCCCCGTTATAGTTAGTCCAGCTAACTATAACTCGCGCCCCGCAATGCACTGCTGATGACGTCACATATTACATCACTCATGACATGGTCAGTGACATCACTGATGACATCACTGATGACATCTCAAATGACATCACTGATGACATCATCCACGTGATAATCTGATGCACCTCCTCACACCCTAATATAACCTTTGATACACCCACTCTAAATTACAGACTGCCATTCGCAAAACCATAGACACTCCAACACCAATAACTACATACCCACTCACTGATTCTTAGGTCTACGCACACATCCACTCACTCACCCGTACAGTCACTCATACTTACGGTCACTCAGTACAGGACTATCATATGCACTCATACTCCTATATAGCCACTCAAACACTGCCACTCATCCATAGAGGTACTCACACACCTAGTCAGTCATGCAAATAATTAAACACACTACCATTTACTCACCTATACAGTTATACACACCAGCTCACTTACTCATACAAATACTAGCACATTCTTACGCTCTTATACAATCACTGATACAAGCACACACTCATCCATACAGCCACTATCACAATCACTCACTCTCGCTTATAGCTATTTATATACTCCAACACACATATATACTGCCTTTCACATATGTAGTTACTCACACATGTACCACTGGGACATACATTCACTCACTAACACACTCTTACACACACTTACCCACCCATACAGTCTATCACAGATGCACTCTTGAAACCATCCACCCAGTGAATCACCCACTCACACATCTATGCACAGAGTTGCACACACCCCTCCCACACAAACACTCAGGCACCCATACAGATACTCAGACAAGCATTCATTAACTCATATAGACACTCATGTAGCTATTCACAAACACATGCAGCCACTTACACAGCAACAGACAGACGGATACAGACATTCACCCAGTTTAGTCACTAACCCATGCATTCAGTAAGATACGTTAAATCACTCACTTATAGAGTCAGTCACGCACCTACTAAATCATCCATACAGACACTTACACACCCACTCATTCTTCAATACGTCTTTTCCTATATATATTAAAAATATTTAAACTTTACAGAAACACACAGTCACTGGATGATGTCATCAGTGATGTCATTTGAGATGTCATCAGTGATGTCATCAGTGATGTCACTGACCATGTCATGAGTGATGTAATATGTGACGTCATCAGCAGTGCATTGCGGGGCGCGAGTTATAGTTAGCTGGACTAACTATAACGGGGGAATTTCATGGGTTTTGTATGAGTGCAATGTCCAACTAACTATAACTGTCCCTAAAACCTATGGTTTTTTCAGTGAATTTCAAAGGTTTTTTAAATGCTAATTTGTAACTATAACGTCCATGAAACCTATGGTTTTTTCAGTGAATATATATATATATATATATCAGACCAAGAGTTTGCCTTCATAGCACGAAACGCGTCGGGCTGGACTTTGAAGAACAGCGAAGGCACTCTGCTGGTTTCAGTGCTTTCCCTCATTAAAGATGTTGGCGGATTGAAACTTACCTGTGTGGGCTCACTCATTGCAGGCAAACTCTTGGTCTGATGTTGTGCGGCACCGCCTGAGCCGCGAGAGATGCCCCACTGCACGAGGTGCAGTTCTGCTGGAACGCAAAGCGACGTAGCAGTTTCAAGAATGGATATGCCGATCGGGGAAGTAAGCAGCATGGTAACCGGCATGGGTGTTATCTCGCAACCCACTTGGGATTGAACTGTTTGAACAAGGAAGCACGCACGGTGACTCATTTGAGTAACAACACAGGCACTACATAGATCAACAGGCCACGGGGTGGCCATGCCCACATGGGCGGGGTGACAAGAATCATGATAGGTGCCATGAAAACAGCTACAGCGCTCATCAAACAGATA
This sequence comes from Calotriton arnoldi, assembly GCA_963921515.1. Lineage (NCBI taxonomy): Eukaryota > Metazoa > Chordata > Amphibia > Caudata > Salamandridae > Calotriton > Calotriton arnoldi. The sequence continues at coordinate 819,392 of CAWUFW010008330.1, read as the reverse complement.
GCCGTTAGCCCCAGAAGAAGTGCTTCATAGCACGAAATGCATGAATTTTTGACCAAACGACCTATCCACTGTTATAAACATAATGAGCTCATCATGTTTCTTATTGAGTGGTTCCTACAGCATAACTATTTTATGTTTAACAACAATATATACCAGCAGCTCAGGGGTGTGGCTATGGGGGACTGCTTTTCCCCCAGCTACGCCTGCCTTCATGTGGGCTGGTGGGAGGAGCGGGTCCTCCAGGTCACGCATTCTGAAGCCTGGTCCAACAACATTCTTTGCTGGCTATGTTACATAGACAATGTTTTGTGGTATGGAGGGGTTCTATGGACAGTGCTAAATCATTTATCAATGATATCAACTGTAATGATTTAAATTTGGAGTTCAATGCACCATCAGCACTGACACTGTAGAATTTTTAGATGTACAAATGTATGTTTCAGACAACACACTACAGTCCACCCTCCATAGAAAAATCACTGCAGGTAACTCTACACTTCACGCCACCAGTTTTCACCCAAAACATCTTATAGCTAGCATTCCATACGGAGAAATGCTGCGCTTGCGCAGAATCTGCAGCAATCCCACAGACCTAGCCAAATGCCAATTGGAGTCTGAATTGAGATTCAAAGCCAGGGGTTACACTGAAAAGACTATCACTGCTGCAATCACCAAAGCCAATTCATTTCCCAGAGAGCTGTTACTACAGAACACATCCGCAGAGACCACTGTTGATACAGACACTCAAGCGGACCTGGCCACTAAGGGATATGTAACTACACGCCTCATCATGACTCACAAGACTGAGTCAAGAGCACTCAAATCCATTTTCAACAAACACTGGGGCATTATCAAAACAGACTCCACACTAGGACCCATAGTTGCCCCTAGGCCTGACATCACCTACAGGAGAGCCTGGTCCATGCTTGACACTATAGTCAGAAACAGCCCTGAAATAACCAATACCACCAATTGGTTAACTAATGTTAAAGGTTTTCGTAAATGCAGCAGTTGCAGGGCCTGCAGATTTGGAGTTAACACCACCCAAATCTCGGCAGAATTCAGAAGCAAACCCATCATGATACAACAGAAACTCACATGCAGAACAGAATTCGCAGTGTACATTCTTTCTTGCAGCTGCGGACTAAAATCTCCATGGAGCACTGAGCTCCAAGTGCACCTACGGATTTTGCAACACATCAGAGCCATTGTCATCAGTGACCCGACATACCCTGTCGCCAGGCACTTCAAAGAGACACACCAGAACAACTTAGACCACCTTAAATACTGCGTCATTGATAGCATTCCGCCACTCAGACGGGGTGGCAACAGAGAGAAATTGTTGAGACAACTGGAGTCGAAATACATAATAGAACTCAATACTAAGGCCCCGGCAGGATTAAACTACAGTGAAGACCTTTATAACTTTTTATAACTTCTTATAGTGTCCTACAATATTCACTCCAGTCTTGCGCTCTGAGAATTTCGCCAATATGACATTTTTTAGAAGTCGGCTGACTTTAAGTTAGATGTCCAGTTTTTAATCCACTACATACACAGTTTTTAACTATTCTGCTCCAATCTCGCCTATTCCTTTAGCGCCTGTTTGGATTTTTGTCTTCACCACATCTCACGGCACCAACACTAAGTTTTCCCACTATTATGCACTCATTTTTAACTTTACCCATAAGTGACTGCACTGTATAGCATTTTTTCACTTATTTGACATATTTTTTGGCAGTTGACTCGATTTCCATACATTAGGCTCAGCCCTCAACAAGTTAAGATTAAACTCCAGCAACATCTAGGCCCTTCGTCCGCACCAGCACCAAGCTTACAATATACCACCGCATTAGTTGCACGCTGACAGATACAGAGACTTTGGCATTGGCTTCCACACGCTTTTACTAACATGAATGTGTTTTATACATTGTTCCCCTCCTAGTTACGATGGTACACCGGATTCCTCCCACATTTAATTGTGCCACATGGCATTCATGGTTTCTAGGATGTATTCACACACCCACGATTAATGAGGGATACTGTTTAAATTTGTTTTCCATCAGACATAATTTGGGAGACTTCAAACCCAATTCTTGCATTTATTTAGCATTTTTTAATCTTTTATAATGCAGCCAGCACCGCCATTACACGAGCTTACCTTCTAGTCTGCCACACACAACTGATGTTACAGAACATATGGCCATCTACACCTACATATAGAGGGGTAGTCTTTTCTCTATGCCTGCTACCAAAACTGCTTGTCATTGCTGCGCCTAGTCATCACTGTATGACAAGATGTTTTACTACATGCTGCAAAAGTGTAACATTTTCGGCCTTGTCACTATGAACATAGTAAAGTCACTCATGTCACTATAAATTGTATGCCTCTCACCTTAGCGCACTATGTGATCAAGACCAAAGGCTTGTGGTCGAAACGCGTCATCCTGACATGCTAAGACAATAAATTCTCTTTATTGCTTCTTCAACTGGAGTCTGTGCCCTTGTTTGGTCCACCGCGGTCGTTCTTTGGGATCCTGGTTTCATATATATATATATATATATATATATATATATATATGTATATATATATCCAAAAGAAAGCTGCACCACAATTGAGGCGCCACACACGTGCATGTTCAAACTCTTTATTTGGCAAGTTGCAGGGAGACCAGGCTCATCTCCACAGCGAGGTAAAGACCAAACATGTTTCGGGCTTCCTAGCCCTTGTTCACTGGTGTCATAAGGGAGGCACAGCAGCAAAGTCTCACTGCATTCTGGTCTAAGTAGTTTACTGCTTCGTAAAATCCATAATGGAATGCCACAATGTCTCCCATTTTGCTTAAGCCTTTAGTAGGTTGCTGTTAGGGCAAGGCTGGTTCCCTACTCATGATCTCACCAAACTGGTCACGCCGTTCCGTTAACGCTGACAACTTCACAGCGCTCTGGAGCTGCTCATCCGCAGCGTGGTGCCTCGCGACCTGGGCAAGGACGCTATATATCCAAAAGAAAGCTGCGCCACACACGTGCGTGTTCATACTCTTTATTTGGCAAGTTGCAGGGAGACCAGGCTCCCCTCCACAGCGAGGTAACGACCAAATAAGTTTCAGGCTTCCTAGCCCTTGTTCACTGGTGTCATAAGGGAGGCACAGCAGCAAAGTCTCATGCCGCCTGCAGTGATAAAGTTATAGTCCTGCCCAGTGGGCATGCATCGCAACTGCATTCTGGTCTAAGTAGTTTACTGCTTCGTAAAATCCATAATGGAATGCCACAATGTCTCCCATTTTTCTTAATCCTTTAGTAGGTTGCTGTTAGGGCAAGGCTGGGTCCCTGCTCGTGATCTCACCAAACCAGAAGTGGCCCGGGAGGGGGGCCATACGGCCCCCCTCCCTCAATAAAATAAAATAAAATAAAAAAAAACAACAGAGGCACAGCCCTTGGGGATGGAGTCCCCGGGGCCAATAGAGTCCTCAGGAGGAGGGGGGGCCACGCAGCCCCCCTCCTTAAAAAATATTTATAAAAAATAAATAAATATGTGGCCATGCCTCGGGGGATGGGGTCCCCGGGGCCAAAATTGGCCTCTGGAGGGGGGCCCGTGAGGCCTCCTTCCCATTTTCTTTTGGGGAGAAAAAAACAGGTCAGGCCCTGGGGGATGGGGTCTCCAGGGCCCAAAATATTGAGGTCCTTAGGGGCCAACTAGCCTACCTGAAACCTCCAGTATGCCCCAGATAGTGGGATTGCTGAGAGGTGGACACAGGTGACGTCCCCTTTCTCCATCACTCTGCAAACGCAACTCCTGGCACATTCTTGATTAGGCGATGAAGTCCCCTTGCCTCCTGAGGGTCCCTGGGGGCCAACTAGCTGTCCTATTATATCTAGTAAGCCCCACACAGCTGGATTGCTGAGTGTGGTCAGAGGCCATGCCCCCTTTTTACACCACTCTACAAACGCGCCTCCTGGTGCACTGCTGCTTGGGGGATGAAGTCCACTTTAGTCCTGAGGTCCTCAGGACACAAGATGACCTCATTGCCCCACCAGCAGTGCACCAAGAGGTTTGATTGCAGAGTGGTGTTAAAAGGGGCATGGCTTCGGACCACCTCCCAGCAATCCCACTGTGTGGGGCGTACTGGAGGTACTTGGTGGGCTAGTTGGCCCCTAAGGACCCTTAAGATTCAAGGGGACTTAATCCCCCAACCCAGAACGCACCAGGAAATGAGCTTGCAGAGCAGTACAGGGAGGGGGCAGGGCGGGGCCACCGGGAGATGCCAGCTTGTCTTTTCAGTGTTCATTTTGGAAGGGGGCTGTGTGGCCTCCCTTCCCTTAATACTTTTTGGGCCCTGGGGAGCCCATACCCCAGGGCCTAAGCCATTAAAAATAAAAAATGGAAAGGGGGCCCATGGACCCCATCCCCCTGGGCATGGCCACCTCTATTTTGTTTTTAAATATCTAGATTTAAAGGAGGCCGTTTTTGGCCCTAGAACCCAATCCCCCGAGGCTTTGCCTCTTTTTAAAACAATATATATATTTTTATTTTATGGGAGGGGGGCCGCATGGCCCCCCTTGTCTGGGCCACATTTGGCCCCAGGGACCCCATCCCCCGAGGCCTGGCCTCACATTGAGGACCACAGGGGGTACCCCAATGCCCCCACAGTCCCAGCCGGCTCCCCAACTCCTGTGGGAGCTGGCATTGCTTTTGGACAAAGGGAGCTGCTAACATGCAGCTCCCTTTGCCCAAAAGCATTTCTGCTTTGCTTCATGGAAGCAGGAGCAGTTTTCCTGCTCTCGCTTCCATGAAGCAAAGCAGAATTTTGCTATGGCATAGCAAACTGCAATGTCCTGGGGGTAGGCACCCCAAAAAATTGCTGAAGCCAGCCCTGGGGGGTGACAGTCCCCAAGGCCATCGAAGGCTCCTGGAGGGGAGCTGCTTGGCCCCCCTCCCTCCCTTAGTGTTTAAAGCCCCAGGGAGGTGGTGGTGCCCGGGGCTGGGGGTCTGCAACGGACCCCGGTTTCTTAAATATTCAATGCCCCGGGGAGGTGGTGGTTGTAGGAGAGTAGGATCTGCTTCACATGGGTAACCCCACTTTTTGCTGATGCTTCACTGTTTTTCGACATTAGTCTGGCTGGGGCCCTGCTAATCAGAACCCCAGCCTAGCTGCTTCCTCTCTAAAATGGTTTCCATGTGCCTTAGGCACATCACTGATTGGGATCTGGAGTGCCCTTATAAGTCCCTAGTATATGGTATACTATGTACCAAGGGCATAGGTACCTCAGAGGCCTGCCTAGGGCTGCAGCATGTATTATGCCACCCCTGGAAGGCCATCCAAACTGACACCACAGGTCTGCTACTGCAGCCTGGGTAAGGTGGTGCATGCACCCCTTACTGTGATATAGGTTACCTATATCACTAAATACATACACACATATAAACCTATAAGTCACTCCTAAGGCAGGCCTTATCAATCCTAAAGGCAGAGTGCATGGTTCCTATGTGAGAGGGTGCCCCTGCATGAGCAGGGCCCCTCTGCAGCGTTCGGAGACCTTCTCTGATGCTGTTTGTAGTGCAGCCTGACCATATACTCTTAAGCGCATTATAACCTCGCGGTAAAATGCTAACTTTGGAATGGCTGCACCTAAACATGTTGTGTTTGGTGTCAAACATCTTGGAATACTACCCCCCGCCAATTCTGGCAGCGGGGGTAGCATTCCACCCTTCTAGAGGGAAAGACATGTTAACTCTGGCTAGCCCGGTAACTTCTTTCCAAAGCCCTGGCATCACAAAATGGATGCTGCTGCCACAGACACGAGTCTGGCCTCCTGCTGCTGGACGAAACTCCGGCAGGGGAGGCCTGGACAATAGGTTTCCTGTCCCAGGGAGGTGTGACCACCTCCCCAGACAGGATAATGTGTATTGGGGCTGGGCGGGAGCACTTTCGGGTGCTTTGAAGTCCTGCACTGGGGGCACATTTGGTGTCCCTGTGCATACCCCAGTTCAAACCGGATCAGGGGCTTGCAGCCCCTGCTTTGGCGCGAACTGGACAAAGGGAAAGGGGTGTAGCCACCCCTCTGCCCTGACCCACCCATAGGTGGGGCCACAGAGTAGTCCAACCCCTATCCTTAGTATAAGTATAGGAACCCAGTCCTTAGGACTTTAGATTATCCCTGGACGAAACTCTGAAACAGAATCCTGGACCTTCGACGCTCTACTCACGATTAGAGGACAGAAGAATCTCCCTTGGGGTCAAGGAGTGACTCCCCTGCTTGGCAGGCACCAAAGAAGCATCTGTCCAGTTCGCATTTCTGAAGCTCCCGTCGGACGCCGAAGTCATCGCATCACCAGAGGTGGATTCTCAGACTTCCCCGAGGCTACCCTGAGTCCCCAGCAAAGCTGAGGCCCGTGGCTATTGTGGGTGACTTGAGACCGTGACCCCTGGACAACGAGCACATTTGCAAGTGCATCCTCTTCTGGGTCTCCCAAGAAGTCATGCTTTGAGCTCCGAGTAGCCCTAGCCTCCAGCACCAACTGCACCGAATATCACTGGCCCCCACTCCACGAGTGTCCTGTAAGCCAGATCCACGTGCGGCGTCATGAGGCTCCTTTGCGGTCGCTAGCCCATTGGCTAGTAGCCCTTAACGAAGGCCAATCTTTTTCTAACTTGGCATCCTGGTTGCTCCAGGCCTGCCCTCACTTACCCTCGCTGGGTGAGTTCCCCAGACCTTGCTGGTCTGCACCATCGACGATCTTCCTCTGCATCGAGACTTGCCGTTGCCAAGGCTTGTTGGGTCCAATCCACTCGCTGATACCTCAGCACTCGACAGACATCGTGTACCAGCCCAAATCCTGCTCCTGGTTGCCGACAACGCCTCCTGAACCTCGTGGCTGAAGAGTCAAGACAACTGTCAACGCACCTGAAGCACTCGACATCGGTGGGCATCTGTCCATCGCCTTCCTGGTCACTGGCTAGTGACCCAGACTCTGTCCCCTCTGCTTTCAGGTTCTTCAGAACTCCTATCCACTCTTGGATCCACCCGGACACTTTTCACTTGGTCGCCAGCAGCACTTTGCAGCAGATCGCCATTCAAATCGACGACGAAACCCGACCCCGAAAGGCACCTATGCACCCGGCTTCCCTGGGTGAGGTAACACGAGTACTCCGGTGCTCCCGTGGGTAGAGACTCTTCAAAGTCCTAGATCTCAAAGGGTTTGGTCCAAGTCCTCTTTTAAGTGTCCCTTTTCTCTAATTTCCCGATCACGACTTTCTCCATAGAAGTCAACGGCGTATCGCGGTTGTGTATTTACACTGCACGCGTCTCCCGTGGGTCCCCTGTGTCACTACCTTGGGTGGTTCCTTGTGGTCCAAGCACTTCTAGAGGCTCTAGGCTAGTGTCTAGTTCAGTCGTGGTTCTTATACCACTTTATTGGTATATGGTTTGGTACGCCCCTAGGGCCCAAACGTGTATTTGTGCTATTACTGTGTTTAAATAACTTCTAACTTATGTACTTCGAACTCTAGCCTCATAAAGAGACTAGAGGGGTGTGTTTAGCAATAAATACATATATTTTGAATATATACCTGGTGTGGTGCTCTTTCATTTGATCACTTAAGAGATTATAGACTGGTAAAACAAGCTGCTTTACATTCCTTCAAGACTTAGCCTGAAGGCTGCTCTCCATAGCTACCACTAGGATAGCTTTCAATAAGGTTGTCTTTAACCTATCTCCAATAAGGGGTTGTTTGGACTGGTGCAAGGTGCCCACTATAATTAGTGGACAGCATATGCCAGGCCAACTTCTCACAGTGGTCTCTGGGGCAGTGTGGGGGGGGGGCAGGATCCCCCCACACTTGGTAAAAATTGAAGCCCCAGGGAGGTGGCGGTCCCTGGGGTGCCTGTGACGCCCCCCACCCATAGTAAAGAAAAGCCCTGGGGAGCTGGTGGTCCCCGGGGGTCCACAATGGACCCCTGTATCTTTATAATTCAATGCCCCGGGGAGGTGGCGGTCTCCGGGGATGTGGGGAGGTGCATGCCCCCTGCATATTATTGACCATGCCCCGGTGCGGTGCCAGTCCCCAGGGCTGTAGGGGCCCCCATGGGCCTCCGCATAATAATGATGCAGGTCCCCTGGGACCTGGCCCACCCAGGGGCTTAAAAGAAATGAAGCTCTGGAGACCACGCTTCTTTTTTTAAAAACAATTTCAGCGGGATACGCACACCGTATGCAAATCCCTGCAAACAGGTTTTTTTTTTTTTATTCTTTTTTGGCCCTGGGGGTACGTGTGGGGCCCCCTTAGCAGGCCTAGGGGTCAGGGTGTTTCTACACTGCCCCCTTATCTTTTTTTATGTTTTTTCTCGTGACTCAGTTCAACCGAGTCACAAGATGGTTGCCAACACTTCCTGGTTTGAAGTGTTGGCAGCCAATCAGAAGTCAGCTCATGATCCGGAGGGTTGTTGTATCTACCGCGGTCACCAGATATTAATGTTTTTTTTATTTTTTTTATTTCTCAGGAACTGCTGAATGTAGTTACACCATTTAGAGTGCACTCTGGACAAAGAGCTACCTCTTTGCCACATTTGGTGTATTTCTGTTGAGCAGTCCGGGCTGTAGCTGCGACAAAGTTTTCCTATTGAAATTAACATGGAGAAAATAAATTTTGGGACCCCCTTTTTTCTCGGCCACCAGTTGACGAATTACCCCAAAACATTCAAGAAAGGAGCTGACCGGAGCGCCCTATTACTTTTGAAAATTTTGCGAAAATTCGTCAGCCAGTGCCAAAGATATTGGCAAAAGAAAAAACGCTTTTTGAATAGCGACCGCCAGTAGTTAATGTGTATATATATATATATTCACTGAAAAAACCATAGGTTTCAGGCACGTTATAGTTAGAAATTAGCATTTAAAAAACCTTAGAAATTCACTGAAAAAACCATAGGTTTTAGGGACAGTTATAGTTAGTTGGACATTTCACTCGTACAAAACCATAGAAATTCCCCCGTTATAGTTAGTTCAGCTAACTATAACTTGCGCCCCCGCAATGCACTGCTGATGACGTCACATATTACATCACTCATGACATGGTCAGTGTCATCACTGATGACATCACTGATGACATCTCAAATGACATCACTGATGACATCACTGATGACATCATCCATGTGATAATTTGATGCATCTTCTCACACCCTAATATAACTTTTGATACACCCACTCTAAATTACAGACTGCCATTGTCAAAACCATAGACACTCCAACACCAATAACTACATACACACTCACTGATTCTTAGGTCTACACACACACATCCACTCACTCACCCGTACAGTCACTCATACTTACGGTCACTCAGTACAGGACTATCATATGCACTCATACACCTATATAGACACTCACACACCATCACTCATCCATAGAGGTACTCACACACCTAGTCAATCATGCAAATAATTAATCACACTGCCATTTACTCACCTATACAGTTATATACACACCAGCTCACTTACTCATACAAATACTAGCACATTCTTACGCTCTTATACAATCACTGATACAAGTACACACTCATCCATACAGCCACTCTCACAATCACACACTCTCACTTATACCCATTTATATACTCCAACACACATATTTACTGCCTTTCACATATGTAGTTACTCACACATGTACCACTGAGATATACATTCACTCACTAACACACTCATACACACACTCACCCACCCATACAGTCCATCACAGATGCACTCTTGAACCATGCACCCAGTGAATCACCCACTCACACATCTATGCACAGAGTCACACACATCCCACCCACACAAACACTCAGGCACCCATACAGATACTCAGACAACCAATCAATAACCCATATAGACACTCATGTAGCTATTCGCAAACCCATGCAGCCGCTTAGACACCAACAGACAGACGGATACAGACATTCACACAGTTTAGTCACTAACCCATGCATTCAGTAAGATACGTTTAATCACTCACTTATAGAGTCAGTCACGCACCTACTAAATCATCCATTCAGACACTTATACACCCACTCATTCTTCAATACGCCTTTCCCTATATATATTAAACATATTTAAACTTTACAGAAACACACAGTCACTGGATGATGTCATCAGTGATGTCATCAGTGATGTCATTTGAGATGTCATCAGTGAATGTCATCAGTGATGTCACTGACCATGTCATGAGTGATGTAATATGTGATGTCATCAGCAGTGCATTGCAGGGCGCGAGTTATAGTTAGCTGAACTAACTATAACGGGAGAATTTCTATGGTTTTGTACGAGTGAAATGTCCAACTAACTATAACTGTCCCTAAAACCTATGGTTTTTTCAGTGAATTTCGAAGGTTTTTTAAATGCTAATTTCTAACTATAACGTGCCTGACACCTATGGTTTTTTCATTGAATTTCAAAGATTTTTTAAATGCTAATTTCTAACTATAACATGTCTGAAACCTATGGTTTTTTCAGTGAATATATATTTAGTATACTATGTATACATGTGAAAATGTGTCGGTCCACCTGTTTACCTCGGTGGCACAGAAAAATGGGTGGAACTGACGTCAGCACGCCGACGAGGTCCTCTTATGGCTCCTATGACGTCATACGGTGTCGCGAGCGGAGCCGTGCTATTATGACATCGTCGTCGACGTGGGAGAGCTAGGAAAGAATTTCTGCGGAATGCTGGCGCAGGGGATATTTACCTAAGTGTTCAGGCTAGTCCTTTGGGAGCAACTGTTTATGTTGCCACTCCAGAAACCGAAAACAGTGATCCGAGGGCAGAGGCCCTGCAGATGGCACACTAGGTGGGGAGCCCAGTCGTGTGCACCTGCGGTGCAGCGAAGTGAAAAACACCACTACCCACAGAAAAGGTAACGAGGGCACTGAATAACACAGGATCTTCTCTTTGTATCTGGCAGGAACAACAAGGTTAAAATGCCATAGTTCCAAAATGTAGAATTAGTGCTACAACGGTCTTCAAGAGGACCTGCGATGGATGCCGCTTCTGCTTTCCGTACACTGGAGGCGGCACATGGGTCACGCGGTACGGTCATACTGCGGTAGGACGCACACTCGTTGATCTCTCATGGCACTGCTCTACACTTCGGGGACAACGCTTTCCATTAGCTGTGTTTTCTGATGACGTGTCGCGCCGGCCCCGTCAAACAGCAGAATCCCTTTAGATCCAAACAGACTCTTCCACTCTCTCACAGGAAGTGAAACCAGGCCACGCGGACACTTTCACAATACAACAGCCCGGAATGCACTTTTCGGTAAAAAAAACACATTCCTACCTCCTAATTTATCAAATAAACGACTCACTGAAGAACAGGTGCCAGCTTCGATCAGTAAACAGCCGTTACAATGACTTTTTTACTTCGCGATACCATTACAACGCATGCATCACCACGCATGCGTTGTACATCGCAATGTCATTACTATGCATTTTTTTAGAACGCATGGTCATTTACCACGCATGCCTTTACAACAAATTTTGTTGTAAAGGTATGTATGGTAAATGACCATGAGTTCTAAAAATGTAGACGATCCACGTCGTTGTAAGGAAACAGAGGCTGTTCCGTTTCCTCACAACGACGTGCACCGCCCCTCAGAGACGACATGAAGCAGGAACCACGAGGAGAGAGGAACCACGAGGAGTGAGAGGTAAGGGGGATTGGGCATGGGGCATGGGGTGGTGGTTACTTTTCTAGGGTTTAGGGTAGTGCAGTGGTGTTTGGGTAGTGTAGGGGGTCGTACTGGGGGTAGTGTTTTAGGGTTTAGGGCAGTGCAGTGGTGTATGTGTAGTGTAGGGGGTCGTGCTGGGGTAGTGTTTTAGGGTAGTGCAGTGGTGTTTGGGTAGTGTAGGCGGTCATGCTGGGGTAGTGTTTTAGGGTTTAGGGTAGTGCAGTTGTGTTTGGGTAGTGTAGGGGGTCGTGCTGGGGTAGTGTTTTAGGGTTTAGGGTAGTGCAGTGCTGTTTGGGTAGTGTAGGGGGTTGTGCTGGTGGTAGTGTTTTAGGGTTTAGGGTAGTGCAGTGATGTTTGTGTAGTGTAGGGGGTCATGCTTGGGGTAGATTTAGGGTTTAGGGTAGTGCAGTGGTGTTTGTGTAGTGTAGGGGGTCGTGCTGGGGGTAGTGTTTTAGGGTTTAGGGCAGTGCAGTGGTGTTTGTGTAGCGTAGGGGGTCGTGCTGGGTGTAGTGTTTTAGATTTTAGGGTAGTGCAGTGGTGTTTGGGTAATGTAGGGGGTCGTGCTGAGGGTAGATTTAGGGTTTAGGATAGTGCAGTGGTGTTTAGGTAGTGTAGGGGGTCATGCTGGGGGTAGATTTAGGGTTTAGGGTAGTGCAGTGGTGTTTGGGTAGTATAGGGGGTCGTGCTGGGGGTAGATTTAGGGTTTAGGGTAGTGCAGTCGTGTTTGGGTAGTGTAGGGAGTCATGCTGGGGGAGAGTTTTAGGGTTTAGGGTAGTGCAGTGGTGTTTGGGTAGTGTAGGGAGTTGTGCTGGGGGTAGTGTTTTAGGGTTTAGGGTAGTGCAGTGGTGTTTGGATAGTGTAGGGGGTCGTGCTGGGGGTAGTGGTTTAGGGTAGTGCAGTGGTGTTTGGGTAGTGTAGGGGGTACTGCTGGGGGTAGTGTTTTAGGGTTTAGGGTAGTGCAATGGTGTTTGGGTAGTGTAGGGGGTACTTCTGGGGGTAGTGGTTTAGGGTTTAGGATAGTGCAGTGATGTTTGGGTAGTGTAGGGGTACTGCTGGGGGTAGTGTTTTAGGGTTTAGGGTAGTGCAGTGGTGTTTGGGTAGTGTAGGGGTCATGCTGGGGGTAGTTTTTAGGGTTTAGGGTAGTGCAGTGGTGTTTGTGTAGTGTATTGGGTAGTGTTTTAGGGTTTAGGGTAGTTCAGTGGTGTTTGTGTAGTGTAGGGGGTCGTGCTGGGGGTAGTGTTTTAGGGTTTAGGGTAGTGCAGCGGTGTTTGTGTAGTGTAGGGGGTCGTGTTTTAGGGTTTAGGGTAGTGCAGTGGTCTTTGCGTAGTGTAGGGGGTCGTGCGGGGGGTAGTGTTTTAGGGTTTAGGGTAGTGTATTGGTGTTTGGGTAGTGTAGGGGGTCGTGCGGGGGTAGTGTTTTAGGGTTTAGGGCTGTGCATTGGTGTTTGGGTAGTGTAGGGGGTCGTGCTGGGGGAGTGTTTTAGGGTTTAGGGCAGTGCAGTGGTGTTCGGGTAGTGTAGGGGGTCATGCTGGGGGAGTGTTTTAGGGTCAAGGGCAGTGCAGTGGTGTTCGGGTAGTGTAGGGGGTCATGCTGGGGGAGTGTTTTAGGGTTTAGGGCAGAGCAGTGGTGTTTGGGTAGTGTAGGGGGTCATGCTGGGGGGAGTGTTTTAGGGTTTAGGGCAGAGCAGTGGTGTTTGGGTAGTGTAGGGGGTCATGCTGGGGGAGAGTTTTAGGGTTTAGGGTAGTGCAGTGGTTTTCGGGCAGTGTAGGGCGTCATGCTGGGGGTGGTGGTTTAGGGTTTAGGGCAGTGCAGTGGTGTTCGGGCAGTGTAGGGGGTCGTTCAGGGGGTGGTGTTTCAGGGTTTAGGGCAGTGCAGTGGTGTTCGGGCAGTGTAGGGGGTCATGCAGGGGGTGGTGTTTCAGGGTTTAGGGCAGTGCAGTGGTGTTCGGGCAGTGTAGGGGGTCGTTCAGTGGGTGGTGTTTCAGGGTTTAGGGCAGTGCAGTGGTGTTTGGGCAGTGTAGGGGGTCATGCTGGGGGTGGTGTTTCAGGGTTTAGGGCAGTGGTGTTCAGACAGTGTAGGGGGTCGTGCTGGGGGTGGTGTTTCAGGGTTTAGCATAGTGCAGTGGTGTTCGGACAGTGTAGGGGGTCATGCTCGGGGTGGTGTTTCAGGGTTTAGGGCAGTGCAGTGGTGTTCAGGCAGTGTAGGGGGTCATGCGGGGTGGTGTTTCAGGGTTTAGGGCAGTGCAGTGGTGTTCAGGCAGTGTAGGGGGTCATGCAGGGTTGTGGTGTTTCAGGGTTTTGAGCAGTTCAGTGGTGTTCGGGCAGTGTAGGGGGTCGTGCTGGGGGTGGTGTTTCAGGGTTTAGGGCAGTGCATTGGTGTTCGGGCAGTGTAGGCGGTGGTGCAGGGGGTGGTGTTTCAGGGTTTAGGGCAGTGCAATGGTGTTCGGGCAGTGTAGGGGGTCGTGCTGGGGTGGTGTTTTAGAGTTTAGGGCAATGCAGTGGTGTTCGGGCAGTGTAGGGGGTCGTGCTGGGGGTGGTGTTTCAGGGTTTAGGTCAGTGCAGTGGTGTTCGGGCAGTGTAGGGGGTCGTGAAGGGGTGGTGTTTCAGAGTTTAGGGCAGTGGTGTTCGGGCAGTGTAGGGGGTCGTGCTGGGGGTGGTGTTTCAGGGTTTAGGGCAGTGCACTGATGTTCCGGCAGAGTAGGGGGTCGTGAAGGGGTGGTGTTTCAGAGTTTAGGGCAGGGGTGTTCGGGCAGTGTAGGGGGTCGTGCTGGGGGTGGTGTTTCAAGGTTTAGGGCAGTGCAGTGGTGTTTGGGCAGTGTAGGGGGTGGTGCAGGGGGTGGTGTTTCAGAGTTTAGGGCAGTGCAGTGGTGTTCGGGCAGTGTAGGGGGTCGTGCTAGGGGTGATGTTTCAGGGTTTAGGGCAGTGCAGTGGTGTTCGGGCAGTGTAGGGGGTCCTGCTGCAGGTGGTGTTTCAGGGTTTAGGGCAGTGCAGTGGTGTTCGGGCAGTGTAGGGGGTCATGTAGGGGGTGGTGTTTCAGGGTTTAGGGCAGTGCAGTGGTGTTTGGGCAGTGTAGGGGGTCGTGCTGGGGCTGGTGTTTCAGGGTTTAGGGCAGGGCAGTAATGTTCGGGCAGTGTAGGGGGTCATGCTGGGGCTGGTGTTTCAGGGTTTAGGGCAGTGTAGTGGTGTTCGGGCAGTGTAGGAGGTCGTGCTGGGGCTGGTGTTTCAGGGTTTAGGGCAGTGCAGTGGTGTTTGGGCAGTGTAGGGGGTCGTGCTGGGGCTGGTGTTTTAGGGTTTAGGGTAGTTCAGTGGTGTTTGTGTAGGGTAGGGTGTCGTGCTGGGGGCAGTGATTTAGGGATTAGGGTAGTGCAGCGGTGTTTGTGTAGGGGGTCATGTTTTAGGGTTTAGGTTAGTGCAGTGGTCTTTGGGTAGTGTAGTGGGTCGTGCGGGGGTAGTGTTTTAGGGTTTAGGGTAGGGCAGTGGTCTTTGGGTAGTATAAGGGGTTGTGCGGGGGATAGTGTTTTAGGGTTTAGGGTAGTGCCCAACCCCCTACACTGCCCGAACACCACTGCTCTGCCCTAAACCCTGAAACACTAGCCCTAGCACGACCGCCTATACTGCCCGAACTCCACTGCACTGCCCTAAACCCTGAAACATCAGCTCCAGCATGACCCCTACACTGCCCGAACACCACTGCACTGCCCTAAACCCTAAACACCACCCCCAGCATGACCCCTACTCTGCCCAAACACCACTGCACTGCCCTAAACCCTGAAACACCACCCCAGCACGACCCCTACACTGCCTGAACACCACTGCACTGCCCTAAACCCTGAAACACTACCCCCAGCACGACCCCCAACACTGCCCGAACACCACTGCACTGCCCTAAACCCTGATACATCACCCCCAGCAAGACCCCCTACACTGCCTGAACACCACTGCACTGCCCTAAACCCTGATACATCACCCCCAGCAAGACCCCGTACACTGCCAGAACACCACTGCCCTAAACCCTGAAACACCACTCCCAGCAAGACCCCCTACACTGCCCAAACACCACTGCACTGCCCTAAACCCTGAAACACCACCCCCAGCACGACCCCCTACACTGCCCGAACACCACTGCTCTGCCCTAAACCCTGAAACACTAGCCTCAGCACGACCCCCTACACTGCCCGAACACCACTGCACTGCCCTAAACCCTGAAACACCAGCCCCAGCACGACCGCCCTACACTGCCCGAACACCACTGCACTGCCCTAAACCATGAAACACCAGCCCCTGCATGACCCCTACACTGCCCGAACACCACTCCACTGCCCTAAACCTTGAAACACCAGCCCCTGCATGACCCCCTATACTGCCCGAACACCACTGCACTGCCATTAAACCCTGACACACCACCCCCAGCATGACCCCCTACACTGCCCAAACACCACTGCACTGCCCTAAACCCTGAAACACCAGCCCCAGCAAGACCCCCTACACTGCCCGAACACCACTGCCCTAAACCCTGAAACACCACCCCCTGCACGACCCCCTACACTGCCTGAACACCACTGCACTGCCCTAAACCCTGAAACATCACCCACTGCACGACCCCCTACACTGCCCGAATACCACTGCACTGCCCTAAACCCTGAAACAACACCCCCTGCATGACCCCCTACACTGCCTGAACACCACTGCACTACCCTAAACCCTAAACACCACCCCCAGCACGAACTCCTACTCTGCCCAAACACCACTGCTCTGCCCTAAAACCTAAAACACTACCCCCAGCATGAAACCCTACACTGCCCGAACACCACTACTCTGCCCTAAACCCTAAAACACCACCCCCAGCACGACCCCCTAAACTGCCCGAACACCACTGCACTGCCCAAAACCCTGAAACACTACCCCCAGCACTACCCCTACACTGCCCAAACACCACTGCACTGCCCAAAACCCTGAAACACTAGTCCCAGCATGACCCCCTACACTGCCCGAACACCACTGCACCTCCCTAAACCCTGAAACACCAGCCCCAGCACCACCCCCTACACTGCCCAAACACCACTGCACTGCCCTAAACCCTGAAACACCACCCCCTGCACGACCCCCTACACTGCCCGAACACCACTGCACTGCCCTAAACCCTGAAACCTCACCCCCTGCACGACCCCCTACACTGCCTGAACACCACTGCACTGCCCTAAACCCTGAAACAACACCCCTGCATGACCCCCTACACTGCCCGAACACGACTGCACTGCCCTAAACCCTAAACACCACCCCCAGCATGAACCCCTACTCTGCCCGAACACCACTGCTCTGCCCTAAAACCTAAAACATTACCCCCAGCACGAACACCTACACTGCGCGAACACCACTGCTCTGCCCTAAACCCTAAAACACCACCCCCAGCACAACCCCTACACTGCCCGAACACCACTGCACTGCCCAAAACCCTGAAACACTACCCCCAGCACAACCCCCTACACTGCCCGAACACCACTGCACTGCCCAAAACCCTGAAACACTACACCCAGCACGACCCCCTACACTGCCCGAACACCACTGCACTGCCCAAAACCCTGAAACACTAACCCCAGCACGACCCCCTACACTGCCTGAACACCACTGCACTGCCCTAAACCCTGAAACACCAGCCCCAGCACAATCCCCTACACTGCCCAAACAACACTGCACTGCCCTAAACCCTGAAACACCAGCCCCAGCACGACCCCCTACACTGCCCAAACACCACTGTACTTCCCTAAACCCTGAAACACCAGCCCCAGCACGACCACCTACACTGCCCGAACACCACTGCACTAAACCCTGAAACACCACCCCCAGCACGACCCCCTACACTGCCTGAACACCACTGCACTGCCGTAAACCCTAAAACACCAACCCCAGCACGACCCCCTACACTGCCCGAACACCACTGCACTGCCCTAAACCCTAAAACACTCCCCCCAGCACGACCCCTACACTACCCGAACATCACTGCACTGCCCTAAACCCTAAAAGACTCCCCCAAGACCCCCTACACTACCCGAACACCACTGCACTGCCCTAAACCCTAAAACACTCCCCTCAGCACGACCCCCTACACTACCCAAACACCAATGCACTACCCTAAAACCTTAAACACTACCCCCGCACGACCCCCTACACTACCCAAAGACCACTGCACTACCCTAAACCCTAAAACAATACCCCCAGCAGTATCCCCTACACTACCCAAAGCCCACTGCACTACCCTAAACCCTAAAACACGACCCCATACACTACACAAACACCGCTGCACTACCCTAAACCCTAAAACACTACCCCCAGCATGACCCCCTACACTACACAAACACCACTGCACTACCCTAAACCAAAAAACACTACCCCCTACACTACAAAAACACCACTGCACTACCCTAAACCATAAAACACTACCCCCAGCAGTACCCACTACACTACCCAAACACCACTGCACTACCCTAAACCCTAAACCACTACCCCCAGCATGACCCCCTACACTACCCAAACACCACTGCACTACCCTAAACCCTAAATCTACCCCCAGCACGACCCCCTACACTACCAAACACCACTGCACTACCCTAAACCCTAAATCTACCCCCAGCATGACCCCCTACACTACTCAAACACCACTGCTCTACCCTAAACCCTAAAACACTACCCCCAGCATGACCCCCTATACTACACCAACACCACTCCACTCCACTACCCTAAACCCTAAAACACTACCCTCAGCACGACCCCCTACACTACCCAAACAACACTGCACTACCCTAAACCCTAGAAAAGTAACCACCACCCCATGCCCAATCCCCCTCACCTCTCACTCCTCATGGTTCCTCTCTCCTCGTAGTTCCTGCTTCATGTTGTCTCTGAGGGGCGGTGCATGTCATTGTGAGGAAACGGAACAGCCTCTGTTTCCTTACAACGACATGGATCGTCTACATTTTTTTAGAACTCATGGTCATTTACCATACATACCTTTACAACAAAATTTGTTGTAAAGGCATGTGTGGTAAATGACCATGCATTCTAAAAAATGCTTAGTAATGACTTTGCGATGTACAACGCATTTGTGGTAATGCATGCGTTGTAATGGTATTGCGAAGTAAAAAAGTCGTTGTAACTGCTTTTTACCGATCGAAGCTGGCCCCTGTTCTTCAGTGAGTCGTTTAATTGATAAATTAGGAGGAAAGAATGTGTTTTTTTTACCGAAAAGTGCATTCCCGGCTGTTGTATTGTGAAAGTGTCCGTGTGGCCTGGTTTCACTTCCGGTGAGAGAGTGGAAGAGTCTGTTTGGATCTAAAGGGGTTCTGCTGTTGGACGGGGCCGGCGCGACACATCATCAGAAAACACAGCTAATGGAAAGCGTTGTCCCCGAAGTGTGGAGCAGTGCCATGAGAGGTCAACGAGTGTGCGTCCCATCGCGTGACCAATGTGCCGCCTCCAGTGTACAGAAGGCAGAAGCGGCATCCATCGCAGGTCCTTTTGAAGACTGTTGTAGCACTAATTCTACATTTTGGAACTAGGGCATTTTAACCTTGTTGTTCCTGCCAGATACAAAGAGAAGATCCTGTGTTATTCAGTGCCCTCGTTACCTTTTCTGTGGGTAGTGGTGCTTGTCACTTCGCTGCCCCGCCGGTGCAAATGACTGGGCTCCCCACCTAGTGTGCCATCTGCAGGGCCTCTGCCCTCGGATCACTGTTTTCGGTTTCTGGAGTGGCAACATAAACAGTTGCTCCCAAAGGACTAGCCTGAACACTTAGGTGAATATCCCCTGTGCCAGCATTCCGCAGAAATTCTTTCCTAGCTCTCCCATGTCGACGACGATTTCATAATAGCACGGCTCTGCTCGCGACAACGTATGACGTCATAGGAGCCATAAGAGAACCTCGTCGGCGTGCTGACGTCAGTTGCACCCATTTTTTCCATGCCACCGAGGTAAACAGGTGGACCGACACATTTTCACATGTATACATATTATACTAAATATATATATATATATATATATACAAATGCATAACCAATAAAGGCATAAAGAAATAGCAACAGATCAAGCATTTCTCACTATTAAAACATAAGCATGATTAAGACATATTAAAAACATTCATGCCAAACAGTAAAAGCATCTTTTTGGTAGAAACAGGTGGACAACGGGGAGGCGGGTGGTATAGTGAGGAATCCACAGGCAGATACTGTATCCACCAGAAAAAGCGTTACCGAAGGTAAGTAACTTGCTCTTCTGATGGATACTTCTGCCTGTTGATTCCTCACCTTTTGAATAGAATCTTCAAGCTGTATCTCACCTGGAGGAGGGTGTCCACCTGACTAGACCAAAAAATCTTGCAAACAGATCGAGCAAAATGGCCATCCCTCCTAACCTCCGAATCCAATAATAATCGAATAATTTTTTGTCGAAATTATTTTGAAAATAATACTTTAAAAATACTTTTATTAATAAATTTAGACAAACACTTAAAGGAAAACTTTTGTTTATAATTAATTTAAAGATATTTCATACTTTACAAATTACGGCGAAGTTCTGACCCCAGCGCGACTTTTCAAAATGGCTACCGGAATGCGCGCAGCCATCGTGTAGGGTGCGCGACGGGTGCGCGACTTCTGTATAATATTTAAAAAGAATTAATATAGTTTTCCTAACTAAAAATTATTCACAATTTTTTTAAATATATATATATGTATATATATATATAGAAAATAAAAAAACCATAGGATTGAGGTACATTAGACTTACAAATTTTCATTTAAAAAACCTTTGAAATTCACTGGAAAAACCATAGGTTTCAGGCACGTTATGGTTAGAAATTAGCATTTAAAAAACCATAGAAATTCACTGAAAAAAACATAGGTTTCAAGTACGTTATAGTTAGAAATTAGCATTTAAAAAACCATAGAAATTAACTGAAAAAACCATAGGTTTCAGGAACGTTATAGTTAGTTGGACATTTCACTTGTACAAAACCATAGAAATTCCGGCGTTATAGTTAGTTCAGCTAACTATAACTCGCGCCCCCGCAATGCACTGCTGATGATGTCACATATTACATCATTCATGACATGGTCAGTGACATCACTGATGACATCACTGATGACATCACTGATGACATCATTCACGTGAAAATCTGATGCACCTCCTCACACCTGAATATAACCTTTGATACACCCACTCTAAAATACAGACTACCATTTTCGAAAAAATAGACACATCAATACCAGTTACTAAATACGCACTGACTGATTCCTAGGTCTACACACACATCCACTCATTCACCCATACAGTCACTCATACATGCAGTCACTCATCAATACAACACTATCATATGCACTCATACACCTATACAGACACTCACACACTGCCACATATCCAGAGTTACTCACACACTTAGTCAGTCATGCAAAGAATCAATCATACTTCCATTTACTCACCTATACAGTTATACAGACACAACCTCACTTATTCATACAGATACTAACACATAATTACTCTCTTATAGAATCACTGATACAAATACACACTCATCCATGCAGCCACTCTCACAATTACTGACTCTCACATATAGTTATTTATATACACCATCACTCACATATACTTCCTTTTACATATGTAGTTACTTGCACATGTACCACTGAGACATCCATTCACTCACCAACACACCCATACACACACTCACCCATCCATACAGCTGTTTCCACATGCACTCTTGAATCCATACACCCAGTGAATCAACCACTCACACATCTATGCACAGAGTCACACACCTCCCACCCACCCACACACACACTCAGGCAGCCATACAAATACTCAGGCAAGCAATTAATAACCCATATAGACACTCATGCAGCTACTCACCAACCCATGCAGCAGCTTACACAACAACAGACAGACTGATACAGACTTTCATACAGTTTAGTCACTAACCCATGCATTCAGTAAGACACATGTAATCACTCACTTATACAGTCAGTCACGTACCTACTAAATCCTCCATATAGACACTTATACACCCACTCATTCTTCAATACAGCTTGGCTTATATATAAAACAAAATTAAACTTTACAGAAACACACAGTCATTGGATGATGTCATCAGCTGAACTATGTTAGCTGAACTAACTATAACGCCGGAATTTCTATGGTTTTGTACCAGTGAAATGTCCAACTAACTATAACGTTCCTGAAACCTATGGTTTTTTCAGTTAATATGTATATATGTATATGCTGAGTCACTGGCCAGGACTGACTGGTTGCTGGAATTATGAGGATTGAATAAAGCACTTTTATCCACCTACTCTCGTCCTTTGAGTGGTCCGTACCTGCCTGTGTGCCGTGGAGGAGTGGTGCCATTCAGGAATGGTCTTCATATATATATATATATATATATATGTATATGTATATATAGATGTCATTTGAGATGTCATCAGTGATGTCATCAGTGATGTCACTGACCATGTCATGAATGATGTAATATGTGACGTCATCAGCAGTGCATTGCGGGGGTGCGAGTTATAGTTAGCTGAACTAACTATAACGGCGGAATTTCTCAGGTTTTGTACGAGTGAAATGTACAACTAACTATAACGTCCCTTAAACCTATGGTTTTTTCATTGAATTTCTAAGGTTTTTTAAATGCTAATTTCTAACTATAACATGCCTGAAACCTATGGTTTTTTCAGTGAATTTCAAAGTTTTTTTAAATGCTAATTTCTAACTATAACGTCCCTGAAACCTATGGTTTTTTCAGTGAATTTCAAAGGTTTTTTAAATGCTAAATTCTAACTATAACATAGCAGTTGTGTTTGCAGAGTGGTGGAGAAAGGTGAGCATGGCCTCTAAACACCTTTTAGCAATCCCACTGTGTGGGATTTAGCGAAGGTAACAGGAGGGATAGTTAGCCCCCAACGTCAACCTTGGGGGCCAATTACCCCTTTTATTACCTCCAGTAAGTCCCACACAGCAGTATTGGTAACTTGTTATATCAGGCCCCGCCCCCTCCCTGCACCACTGTGCAAAGGCACCCCCTGGTGCGTTGAAAGTTGGGGGATTAAGTCCCCTTGACTCTTGAGTGTCCCTGGGGGCCAAGTAGCCCACCAGGCACCAGGTACCTCCAGTAAGCGCCACAGAGCTGGGTTGCAGAGAGGTGTTCCGAGGCCACGTCCCTTTTGATACCACGCTGCAATCATGGCTTCTGGCACACTGCTGCTCGGAGGATGAAGCCCACTTGTGTCCTGAGGTCCTCAGGACACAAGAGGACCTCATTGCCCCACCAGCAAACAATTGATGGACAGAATGCAGAACAATGTCATACATTCACCCCAGTACAGAGATCTGGGCGTTAATCCATAGTTTTTTTTTTGCTCACTATGCCATTCCAGTTTGAACCCAGCCATATGCAAATCAGTCTGACCCTGTGCCTCATGAGTACAGTCTGATTTGCATATGGCTGGGTTCAAACTGGAATTGCATGCCCAGACGTGGGTCCCGTGCTCTCCATGCCACTGGAGTCAAGCTATCCTGGCTGATGAGGGCTGAAAGCCTGAAACCAGTCCTGGGATGCTTGTTTCCAGTTGAGGGAGGACCTGGCCTGGCAGTTCGGGCTGGACTGTTCCCATTTGGCGCTGGGTCAAGACTGATTTGCATGTGGCTGGGTCCAAACTGGAATGGCATGGTGAGCAAAAAAACGATGGATTTAGGCCCAGATCTCTGTACTGGGGTGAATGTATGACATTGTTCTGCATTCTGTCCATTAATTGTTCTTTTTGCATTTGTCACCCTGAGTGGGACGGGTATGCCCAGACGTGGGTTCCGTGCTCTCCATGCCACTGGA
Source organism: Calotriton arnoldi (assembly GCA_963921515.1). Taxonomy (NCBI): domain Eukaryota; kingdom Metazoa; phylum Chordata; class Amphibia; order Caudata; family Salamandridae; genus Calotriton; species Calotriton arnoldi. Next base: position 795,826 of record CAWUFW010008330.1, on the reverse strand, counting down.
GTCAAGCTATCCAGGCTGATGAGGGCTGAAAGCCCGAAACCAGTCCTAGGATGCTTGTTTCAGGTCCATGGAGGACCTGGCCTGGCAGTTCGGGCTGGACTGTTCCCATTGGGTGCAGGGTCAAGACTGATTTGCATATGGCTGGGTCCAAACTGGAAATGAATGGTGAGCAAAAAACGATGGATTTAGGCCCAGATCTCTGTAGTGGGGTGAATGTATGACATTGTTCTGCATTCTGTCCATCAATTGTTCTTTTTGCATTGGTCACCCCGAGTTGGACGGGTATGCCCAGACATGGATCCCGTGCTCTCCATGCCACTGGAGTCAAGCTATCCTGGCTGATGAGGGCTGAAAGACCCAAACCAGTCCCAGGATGCTTGTTTCCAGTCCAGAGAGGACCTGGCCTGGCAGTTCGGGCTGGAATGTTCCCATTGGGTGCAGGGTCAAGACTGATTTGCATATGGCTTGGTACAAATTGGAATGGCATGGTGAGCAAGAAAATTATGAATTTAGGCCCAGATCTCTGTACTGGGGTGAATGTATGACATTGTTTTGAATTCTGTCCATCAATAGTTCTTTTTGCATTTGTCACCCCGAGTGGGACGGGTATGCCCAGACGTGGGTCCCGTGCTCTCCATGCCACTGGAGTCAAGCTATCCTAGCTGATGAGAGCTGAAAGCCTGAAACCAGTCCTAGGATGCCTGTTTCCAGTCCAGGGAGGACCTGGCCTTGCAGTTCGGGCTGGACTGCTCCCATTGGGCACAGGGGCCAGACTGATTTGCATATGGCTGGGTCCAAACTGAAATGGCATGCTGAGCAAAAAAACGATGGATATAGGCCCAGATCTCTGTACTGGGGTGAATGTATGACATTGTTCTGCATTCTGTCCATCAATTGTTCTTTTTTTCATTTGTCACCCCAAGTGGGACGGGTATGCCCAGACGTGTGGCCCGTGCTCTCCATGCCACTGGAGACAAGCTATCCTAGCTGATGAGGGCTGAAATCCTGAAACCAGTCCTAGGATGCCTGTTTCCAGTCCAGGGAGGACCTGGCCTGGCAGTTCAGGCTGGACTGCTCCCATTGGGCACAGGGTCCAGACTGATTTGCATATGGTTGGGTCCAAACTGGAATGGCATGCTGAGCAAAAAAACGATGGATATAGGCCCAGATCTCTGTACTGGGGTGAATGTATGACATTGTTCTGCATTCTGTCCATCAATTGTTCTTTTTGCATTTGTCACCCCGAGTGGGACGGGTATGCCCAGACGTGGGTCCCGTGCTCTCCATGCCACTGGAGTCAAGTTATCCTGGCTGATGAGGGCTGAAAGCCCAAAACCTGTCCTAGGATGCTTGTTTCCAGTCCAGGGAGGACTTGGCCTGGCAGTTTGGGCTGGACTGATCCGATTGGGCGAAGGGTCAAGACTGATTTGCATATGGCTGGGTCCAAACTGGAATGTCATGGTGAACAAAAAAACAATGGATTTAGGCCCAGATCTCTGAACTGGGGTGAATGTATGACAATGTTCTGCATTCTGTCCATTAATTGTTCTTTTTGAATTTGTCACCCCGAGTGGGACGGGTATGCCCAGACATAGGTCCCGTGCTCTCCATGCCACTGGAGTCAGGCTATCCTGGCTGATGAGGGCTGAATCCCCGAAACTGGTCCTAGGATGCCTGTTTCCAGTCCAGGGAGGACCTGGCCTGGCAGTTCGGGCTGGACTGTTCCCATTGGACGCAGGGTCAAGCATGATTTGTATATGGCTGGGTCCAAACTGTAATGGAATGGTCAGCAAAAAAACTATAGATTTAGGCCCAGATCTCTGTACTGGGGTGAATGTATGATATTGTTCTCCATTCTGTCCATCAATTGTTCTTTTTGCATTTGTCACCCCGAGTCGGACGGGTATGCCCAGACGTGGGTCCCGTGCTCTCCATGCCACTGGAGTCAAGCTATCCTAGCTGATGAGGGCTGAAAGCCTGAAACCAGTCCTAGGATGCCTGTTTCCAGTACATGGAGGACCTGGTCTGGCAGTTCAGGCTGGACTGCTCCCATTGGGCACAGGGTCCAGACTGATTTGCATATGGCTGGGTCCAAACTGGAATGGCATGCTGAGCAAAAAAACTATGGATATAGGACCAGACCTCTGTACTGGGATGAATGTATGACATTGTTCTGCATTCTGTCCATCAATTGTTCTTTTTTTCATTTGTCAGCCCGAGTGGGACAGGTATGCCCAGACGTGGGTCCCGTGCTCTCCATGCCACTGGAGTCAAGCTATCCTGGCTGATGAGGGCTCAAAGCCTGAAATCGGTCCTAGGATGCTTGTTTCCAGTCCAGGGAGGACCGGGCCTGGCAGTTCGGGCTGGACTGTCCCTATTGGGCACTGGGTCAAGACTGATTTACATATGGCTGGGTCTAAACTGGAATGGCATGGTCAGCAAAAAAACTATAGATTTAGGCCCAGATCTCTGTAATGGGGTGAATGTATGACATTGTTCTGCAATCTGTCCATCAATTGTTCTTTTTGCATTTATCACCCCGAGTGGAACGGGTATGCCCAGACGTGGGTACTGTGCTCTCCATGCCACTGGAGTCAAGTTATCCTGGCTGATGAGGGCTGAAAGCCCAAAACCGGTCCTAGGATGCTTGTTTCCAGTCCAGGGAGGACCTGGCATGGCAGTTTGGGCTGGACTGATCCGATTGGGCGAAGGGTCAAGACTGATTTGCATATGGCTGGGTCCAAACTGGAATGGCATGGTGAGCAAAAAAACGATGGATTTAAGCCCTGATCTCTGAACTGGGGTGAATGTATGACAATATTCTGCATTCTGTCCATGAATTGTTCTTTTTCCATTTGTCACCCCGAGTGGGACGGGTATGCCCAGACATGGGTCCCGTGCTCTCCATGCCACTGGAGTCAAGCTCTGCTGGCTGATGAGAGCTGAAAACCCGAAACTGGTCCTAGGATGCTTGTTTCCAGTCCAGGGAGGACCTGGCATGGCAGATCGGGCTGGACTGTTCGCATTGGGCACAGGGTCCAGACTTATTTGAATATGGTTGGGTCCAAACTGGAATGTCATGGTGAGCAAAAAAACGATGGATTTAGGCCCAGATCTCTGTACTGGGGTTAATGTATGACATTGTTCTGCATTCTGTCCATCAATTGTTCTTTTTGCATTTGTCACCCTGAGTGGAACGGGTAGGCCCAGACGTGGGTCCCGTGCTCTCCATGCTACTGGAGTCAAGCTATCCTGGCTGATGAGGGCGGAAATCCCAAAACCGGTCCTAGGATGCTTGTTTCCAGTCCAGGGAGGACCTGGCCTGGCAGTTCGGCTGGACTGTTCCCATTGGGTGACGGGTCAAGACTGATTTGCATATGGCTGGGCCCAAAATGGAATGGCATGGTTAGCAAAGAAACAATGGATTTAGGCCCAGATCTCTGTACTTGGTTGAATGTACGACATTGTTCTGCATTATGTCCATCAATTGTTCTTTTTGCATTTGTCACCCCAAGTGGGACGGGTAGGCCCAGACGTGGGTCCCGTGTTCTCTATGCCACTGGAGTCAAGCTATCCTGGCTGATAAGGGCTGAAAGCCCGAAACTGATCCTAGGATGCTTGTTTCCAGTCCAGGGAGGACCTGGCCTGGCAGTTCAGGCTGGACTGTTCCCATAGGGCGCAGTGTCAAGACTGATTTGAATATGGCTGGGTCCAAACTGGAATGGCATGGTGAGAAAAAAAACGATGGATTTAGGCCCAAATCTCTGTACTGGGGTGAATGTATGACATTGTTCTGCATTCTGTCCATCAATTGTTCTTTTTGCATTTGTCATCCCGAGTGGAACGGGTATGCCAAGATGTGGGTCCTGTGCTCTCCATGCCACTGGAGTCAAGCTTTCCTGGCTGATGAGGGCTGAAAGCCCAAAACTGGTCCTAGGATGCTTGTTTCCAGTCCAGGGAGGACCTGGCCTGGCAGTTCAGGCTGGACTGTTCCCATTGGGTGCAGGGTCAAGACTGATTTGCATATGGCTAGGTCCAAACTGGAAATGCATGGTGAGCAAAAAACGATGGATTTAGGCCCATATCTCTGTACTGGGGTGAATGTATGACATTGTTCTGCATTCTGTCCATCAATTGATCTTTTTGCATTTGTCACCCCGAGTTGGACGGGTATGCCCAGACATGGGTCCCGTGCTCTCCGTGCGACTGGAGTCAAGCTATCCTGGCTGATGAGGGCTGAAAGACCCAAACCAGTCCTAGGATGCATGTTTCCAGTACAGAGAGGACCTGGCCTGGCAGTTCGGGCTGGAATGTTCCCATTTGGTGCAGGGTCAAGACTGATTTGCATATGGCTGGGTCAAAACTGGAAAGGCCTGGTGAGCAAAAAAACGATGGATTTAGGCCCAGATCTCTGTACTGGGGGGAATGTATGACATTCTTCTGCATTCTGTCCATCAATTGTTCTTTTTGTACTTCTTCTTTCTTTAGGCACCTCTCTTCCCTCTTTTTACACCTCTCTTGCCTCTTTCTGCACCCCTCTTCCCTCTTTCTGCACCCCTTTTGCCTCTTTCTGCAAAATCTCTTGCTTCTTTCTGCACCCTTCTTCCATTTTCCTGCACCTCTCTTGCCTCTTTCTGCACCCCTCTTGCCTCCTTCTGCACCTCTCTTGTTTCTTTCTGCACCCTTCTTCCATTTTCCTGCACCTCTCTTGCATCTTTCTGCCCCCTCTTGCCTCTTTCTGCAGCTCTCTTGCTTCTTTCTGGACTGCTCTTGCTTCTTTCTGCACCTCTCTTGAGTCTGCCTGCACTCCTGTTCCCCTTTTTCTGCTCCTCTTTTGCCTGTTTCTGCAATCCTCTTGCCTCTTTCTGCAGTTTTCTTGCCTTCTTCTGCACCTCTGTTGCCTCTTTCTTCATCCCCTTGCCTCTTTCTGTACCCCTCTTGCCTCTTTCTACCCCTGTTGCTTCATTCTGCACTTCTCTTACCTATTTCTGCACCTCTGTTGCTTCTTTCTGCACTTCTCTTGCTTCTTTCTGAACCTCTCTTGCTTCTTTCTGCACCCCCATTGCTTCTTTCTGCACCCCTCTTGCCTCTTTCTGCACCCCTGTTGCTTCATTCTGCACTTCTCTTGCCTCTTTCTGTAACTCTGTTGCTTCTTTCTGCACTCCTCTTGCTTCTTTCTGCACCTCTCTTGCTTCTTTCTGCACCTCTCTTGCTTCTTTCTGCACCCCTGTTGCCTCTTTCTGTACCCCTCTTACCTCTTTCTGCACCTCTCTTGCTTCTTTCTGCACCCCTCTTGCCTCTTTCTGCAACCTTCTTCCCTTTTCCTGCATGTCTCTTGGTTCTTTCAGTACTGCTTGTGCTTCTTTCTGTACCTCTCTTGCAAATTTCTGCACCCCTCTTCCTGCACTTCTCTTGCATCTGTCTGCACCCCTGTTCCCTCTTTATGCACCTATTTTGCCTGTTTCTGCAACTCCCTTCCCTCTTTCTGCAGTTCTGTTGCCTCCATCTGCACCTTATTGCCTCTTTCTGCACCGTTCTTGCCTCTTTCTGCACCTTTCTTGCCTCTTTCTGTACCCCTGTTGCTTCATTCTATACTTCTCTTACTTCTTTCTGCACCTCTCTTCCCTCTTTCTGCACCCCTCTTGCCTCTTTCTGCAACTCTATTGCCTCCTTCTGCACCTCTCTTGCTTCTTTCTGCACCTCTCTTGCTTCTTTCTGCATTGCTCTTGCTTCTTTCTGCACCTCTCTTGCAAATTTCTGCACCACTCTTGCCTCTTTATGCACCCCTCTTCCCTCTTTCTGCACTTCTCTTGCCTCTGTCTGCACTCCTGTTACCCTTTTTCTGCACCTCTTTTGCCTGTTTCTGCAATTCTCTTGCCTCTTTCTGCAATTTTCTTGCCTTCTTCTGCACCTCTGTTGCCTCTTTCTTCACCCCTCTTGCCTCTTTCTGTACCCCTCTTGCCTCTTTCTGCACCCCTGTTGCTTCATTCTGCACTTGTCTTACCTCTTTCTACACCTCTGTTGCTTCTTTCTGCACTTCTCTTGCTTCTTTCTGACCCTCTCTTACTTCTTTCTGCACCCCTCTTGCCTCTTTCTGCACCCATGTTGCTTCATTCTGCACTTCTCTTGCCTCTTTCTGTAACTATGTTGCTTCTTTATGCACTCATCTTGCTTCTTTCTGCACCTCTCTTGCTTCTTTCTGCACCCCTGTTCCCTTTTTCTGTACCCCTCTTGCCTCTTTATGCACCTATTTTGCCATCTTTCTGCACTTCTCTTGCCTCTTTCTGCACCTCTGTTGGTTATTTCTGCACTGCTCTTGCTTCTTTCTGCACCACTCTTGCAAATTTCTGCACCCCTCTTCCTGCACTTCTCTTGCATCTGTCTGCACCCCTGTTCCCTCTTTCTGCACCTATTTTGCCTGTTTCTGCAACTCCCTTGCCTCTTTCTGAAGTTCTGTTGCCTCCTTCTGCACCTTATTGCCTCTTTCTGCACCCCTCTTGCCTCTTTCTGCACCCCTCTTGCATCTTTCTGTACCACTGTTGCTTCATTTTGTACTTCTCTTACTTCTTTCTGCACCTCTCTTGCTGCTTTCTATACCTCTCTTGCCTCTTTCTATGCCTCTCTTTATGCACCTCCATTGCCTCTTTCTGTACCTCTTGCCTCTTTCTGCACCCCTCTTGCCTCTTTCTGCATCTAACTTGCTTCTTTCTGCACCCTTCTTCCATTTATCTGCACCTCTCTTGCCTCTTGCTGTACATTTCTTGCCTCTTTCTGCAGTTCTTGTGCCTCTTTGTGCACCTCTCTTTCTGCACCTCTGTTGGTTCTTTCTGCACTGCTCTTGCTTCTTTCTGCACTTCTCTTGTAAATTTCTGTACCCCTCTTGCCTCTTTCTGCACCTCTCTTGCTTCTTTCTGCACCCCTCCTGCCTCTTTCTGTACTCTTCTTTTCTTTTCCTGCACCTCTCTTGCCTCTTTCTGCAACTCTATTGCCTCCTTCTGCACCTCTCTTGCTTCTTTCTGCACCTCTCTTGCTTCTTTCTGCATTGCTCTTGCTTCTTTCTGCACCTCTCGTGCAAATTTCTGCACCACTCTTGCCTCTTTATGCACCCCTCTTCCCTCTTTCTGCACTTCTCTTGCCTCTGTCTGCACTCCTGTTACCCTTTTTCTGCACCTCTTTTGCCTGTTTCTGCAATTCTCTTGCCTCTTTCTGCAATTTTCTTGCCTTCTTCTGCACCTCTGTTGCCTCTTTCTTCACCCCTCTTGCCTCTTTCTGTACCCCTCTTGCCTCTTTCTGCACCCCTGTTGCTTCATTCTGCACTTGTCTTTCCTCTTTCTGCACCTCTGTTGCTTCTTTCTGCACTTCTCTTGCTTCTTTCTGACCCTCTCTTGCTTCTTTCTGCACCCCTCTTGCCTCTTTCTGCACCCATGTTGCTTCATTCTGCACTTCTCTTGCCTCTTTCTGTAACTATGTTGCTTCTTTATGCACTCCTCTTGCTTCTTTCTGCACCTCTCTTGCTTCTTTCTGCACCCCTGTTCCCTTTTTCTGTACCCCTCTTGCCTCTTTATGCACCTATTTTGCCATCTTTATGCACTTCTCTTGCCTCTTTCTGCACCTCTGTTGGTTATTTCTGCACTGCTCTTGCTTCTTTCTGCACTTCTCTTGTAAATTTCTGTACCCCTCTTGCCTCTTTCTGCACCTCTCTTGCTTCTTTCTGCACCCCTCCTGCCTCTTTCTGTACTCTTCTTTTCTTTTCCTGCACCTCTCTTGCCTCTTTCTGCAACTCTATTGCCTCCTTCTGCACCTCTCTTGCTTCTTTCTGCACCTCTCTTGCTTCTTTCTGCATTGCTCTTGCTTCTTTCTGCACCTCTCGTGCAAATTTCTGCACCACTCTTGCCTCTTTATGCACCCCTCTTCCCTCTTTCTGCACTTCTCTTGCCTCTGTCTGCACTCCTGTTACCCTTTTTCTGCACCTCTTTTGCCTGTTTCTGCAATTCTCTTGCCTCTTTCTGCAATTTTCTTGCCTTCTTCTGCACCTCTGTTGCCTCTTTCTTCACCCTCTTGCCTCTTTCTATACCCCTCTTGCCTCTTTCTGCACCCCTGTTGCTTCATTCTGCACTTGTCTTTCCTCTTTCTGCACCTCTGTTGCTTCTTTCTGCACTTCTCTTGCTTCTTTCTGACCCTCTCTTGCTTCTTTCTGCACCCCTCTTGCCTCTTTCTGCACCCATGTTGCTTCATTCTGCACTTCTCTTGCCTCTTTCTGTAACTATGTTGCTTCTTTATGCACTCCTCTTGCTTCTTTCTGCACCTCTCTTGCTTCTTTCTGCACCCCTGTTCCCTTTTTCTGTACCCCTCTTGCCTCTTTATGCACCTATTTTGCCATCTTTCTGCACTTCTCTTGCCTCTTTCTGCACCTCTGTTGGTTATTTCTGCACTGCTCTTGCTTCTTTCTGCACCACTCTTGCAAATTTCTGCACCCCTCTTCCTGCACTTCTCTTGCATCTGTCTGCACCCCTGTTCCCTCTTTCTGCACCTTATTGCCTCTTTCTGCACCCCTCTTGCCTCTTTCTGCACCCCTCTTGCATCTTTCTGTACCACTGTTGCTTCATTTTGTACTTCTCTTACTTCTTTCTGCACCTCTCTTGCTGCTTTCTATACCTCTCTTGCCTCTTTCTATGCCTCTCTTTATGCACCTCCATTGCCTCTTTCTGTACCTCTTGCCTCTTTCTGCACCCCTCTTGCCTCTTTCTGCATCTAACTTGCTTCTTTCTGCACCCTTCTTCCATTTATCTGCACCTCTCTTGCCTCTTGCTGTACATTTCTTGCCTCTTTCTGCAGTTCTTGTGCCTCTTTGTGCACCTCTCTTTCTGCACCTCTGTTGGTTCTTTCTGCACTGCTCTTGCTTCTTTCTGCACTTCTCTTGTAAATTTCTGTACCCCTCTTGCCTCTTTCTGCACCTCTCTTGCTTCTTTCTGCACCCCTCCTGCCTCTTTCTGTACTCTTCTTTTCTTTTCCTGCACCTCTCTTGCCTCTATCTGCACCTCTCTTGCCTTTTCCTACACCTCTCTTGCCTCTTTCTGCTCCTCTCTTGCCTCTTTCTGCACTTCTCTTGCCTCTTCCTGCACTTCTCTTGTCTCTTTTTGCACATGTGTTACTCTTTCTGCACCTCTCTTGTTTTTTTCTACACTTCTCTTGCTTCTCTCTGAACTTCTCTTGCCTCTTTTTGTGAACTCAAATGGAAAGTGGAAGCTGTCAAGTTTAAAGGTCTACGTGCTCTTGTGACTGATGTATATGTCTACTTGTACATGTATTCTTAAATGTGTTATACATCTGAAGATGGTAGCTTAAAAAGCAGGTAATTTCTCCTTTAGGTGGTCAAATCTTCTCAGTTCTGCTATGTCATTCGGTTGCACAGGTAGCCATGTCTTATGTATATAGGTGTTATAGAGCCCCTCAAATATACTATTGAATACACATGTGCCCTGTGTTATGAGCAGAAAGAAATGCATAAACCTTTTTGTACACAAATTTACTGGTATGCTGTTTGAAACACAGGTATTCAAGTATTTGTATGTTTATTTTTATGTAACACGGCACTAGGTAAGAGCAGAGACACACGCATACATACCTTCACAAACATGGTGAGACTTACAACAGTGATATGGTTAGGATTGATATTTTACATTTGTTAGGCGTTACATTCTGAGCAGTCGATGAATAGTGAACCCATTAATAGAAAAGGGAGGTTTAAGACATCTTGGGACAAGGATTAGTGATTAGGCTACTGTGGTAAGGTATAGTCAAAGTAGGCCTCTTTCTGCACCTCTGTTGCTTCTTTTGGCACTTCTCTTGCCTCTTTTTGCACCTTTCTTCCTCTTTCTGGACTTCTGTTTCCTCTTTCTGCATTTCTCTAGCTTCTTTCTGCGCCTCTCTTGCTTCTTTCTGTACTTCTCTTGCTTCTTTCTGCACCTCTTTTGCCTCTTTCATCACTTCTCTTGCTTCTTTCTCTTTTTGCACCACTCTTGCTTCTTTCTGTACTTTTCTTGCCTCTTTCTGCACTTCTCTTGCTTCTTTTTGCACTTATCTTGTTTCTCTCCGCGTCTTTCTTTTTCTTTCTGCACATGTCTTAGCTATCTAGGTGTAGTTAGAAATTAATATATAAAAAAACATAGAAATTCACCGAAAAAAACACAGGTTTTAGGGACGTTATAGTTAGGAATTAGCATTTTAAAAACCTTAGAAATTCGCTGAAAAAACCACAGGTTTCAGGGACGTTATATTTAGGCTGACATTTTACTCATACAAAACCAGAAAATTTCAGCTGTTATAGTTAGCTGAGCTAACTATAACTCACGCTCCCACAATTCACTGCTATTGACGTCACATATTACATCACTCATGACATGGTCAGTGACATCACTGATGACATCTCTGATGACATCATCCACTTAATATATGACGCACCTCCTCACACCCTCATATAACCTTTCATACATCCACTCTAAAATACAGACTACCATTCTCGAAACCTCAGACACACCAATACCAGTTACTATATACCCACTCACTGATCATAGGTCTACACACACATCCACTCACTCACCCATACAGTTACTCATACATGCAGTCACTCATCAATACAGCCACTGATATATGCACTCATACACCCAAACAGATACTCACACACTGCCACTCACCCATAGAGTTACACACACACACCTAGTCAGGCAAACAAAGAATCAATCACATTACCATTTATTCAACTATACAGTTATACACACACCACCTCACTTATTCATACAGATACTAACTGTGAGAAGTTGGCCTGGCATATGCTGTCCACTAATTATAGTGGGCACCTTGCACCAGTCCAAACAACCCCTTATTGGAGATAGGTTAAAGACAACCTTATTGAAAGCTATCCTAGTGGTAGCTATGGAGAGCAGCCTTCAGGCTAAGTCTTGAAGGAATGTAAAGCAGCTTGTTTTACCAGTCTATAATCTCTTGAGTGATCAAATGAAAGAGCACCACACCAGGTATATATTCAAAATATATGTATTTATTGCTAAACACACCCCTCTAGTCTCTTTATGAGGCTAGAGTTCGAAAGTACATAAGTTAGAAGTTATTTAAACACAGTAATAGCACAAATACATGTTTGGGCCCTAGGGGCGTACCAAACCATATACCAATAAAGTGGTATAAGAACCACGACTGAACTAGACACTAGGCCTAGAGCCTCTAGAAGTGCTTGGACCACAAGGAACCACCCAAGGTAGTGACACAGGGGACCCACGGGAGACGCGTGCAGTGTAAATACACAACCGCGATACGCCGTTGACTTCTATGGAGAAAGTCGTGATCGGGAAATTAGAGAAAAGGGACACTTAAAAGAGGACTTGGACCAAACCCTTTGAGATCTAGGACTTTGAAGAGTCTCTACCCACGGGAGCACCGGAGTACTCGTGTTACCTCACCCAGGGAAGCCGGGTGCATAGGTGCCTTTCGGGGTCGGGTTTCATCATCGATTCGAATGGCGATCTGCTGCAAAGTGATGCTGGCGACCAAGAGAAAAGTGTCCGGGTGGATCCAAGAGTGGATCGGAGTTCTGAAGAACCTGAAAGCAGAGGGGACAGAGTCTGGGTCACTAGCCAGTGACCAGGAAGGCGATGGACAGATGCCCACCAATGTCGAGTGCTTCAGGTGCATTGATGGTCATCTTGTCTCTTCAGCCACGAGGTCCAGGAGGCGTTGTCGGCGACCAGGAGCAGGATTCGGGCTGGTACACAATGTCTGTCGAGGGCTCAGGTATCGGCGACCGGATTGGACCCAACAAGCCTTGGCAACGGCAAGTCTTGGTGAAGATGTAGATCGTCGATGGTGCAGACCAACAAGGTCTGTGGAACTCACCCAGCGAGGGTAAGTGAAGGCAGGCCTGGAGCAACCAGGATGCCAAGGTAGGAAAAGATTGGCCTTCGTTAAGGGCTACTAGCCAACGGGCTAGCGACCGCAAAGGGGCCTCGTGACGCTGCACGTGGATCTGGCTTACAGGACACTCGTGGAGTGGGAGCCAGTGATCTTCGGTGCAGGTGGTGCTGGAGGCTAGGGCTACTCGGAGCCCAAAGCACAACTTCTTGGGAGACCCAGAAGAGGATGCACTTGCAAATGTGCTCGGTGTCCAGGGGTCACGGTCTCAAGTCACCCACGATAGCCACGGGCCTCAGCTTTGCTGGGGACTCAGGGTCGCCTTGGGGAAGTCTGAGAATCCATCTCTGGTGATGCGATGACTTCGGCGTCTGACGGGAGCTTCAGAAATGCGAACCAGACAGATGCTTCTTTGGTGCCTGCCAAGCAGGGGAGTCACTCCTTGACCCCAAGGGAGATTCTTCTGTCCTCTAATCATGAGTAGACCGTCGAAGGTCCAGGATTCTGTTTCAGAGTTTCGTCCAGGGATAATCTAAAGTCCTAAGGACTGGGTTCCTATACTTATACTAAGGATAGGGGTTGGACTACTCTGTGGCCCCACCTATGGGTGGGTCAGGGCAGAGGGGTGGCTACACCCCTTTCCCTTTGTCCAGTTCACGCCAAAGCAGGGGCTGCAAGCCCCTGATCCGGTTTGAACTGGGGTATGCACAGGGACACCAAATGTGCCCCCAGTGCAGGACTTCAAAGCACCCGAAAGTGCTCCCGCCCAGCCCCAATACACATTATCCTGTCTGGGGAGGTGGTCACACCTCCCTGGGACAGGAAACCTATTGTCCAGGCCTCCCCTGCCGGAGTTTCGTCCAGCAGCAGGAGGCCAGACTCGTGTCTGTGGCAGCAGCATCCATTTTGTGATGCCAGGGCTCTGGAAAGAAGTTACCGGGCTAGCCAGAGTTAACATGTCTCTCCCTCTAGAAGGGTGGAATGCTACCCCGCCGCCAGGATTGGCGGGGGGTAGTATTCCAAGATGTTTGACACCAAACACGACATGTTTAGGTGCAGCCATTCCAAAGTTAGCATTTTACCGCGAGGTTATAATGCGCTTAAGAGTATATGGTCAGGCTGCACTACAAACAGCATCAGAGAGGGTCTCCAAACGCTGCAGAGGGGCCCTGCTCATGCAGGGGCACCCTCTCACATAGGAACCATGCACTCTGTCTTTAGGCTTGATAAGGCCTGCCTTAGGAGTGACTTATAGGTTTATATGTGTGTATGTATTTAGTGATATAGGTAACCTATATCACAGTAAGGGGTGCATGCACCACCTTACCCAGGCTGCAGTAGCAGACCTGTGGTGTCAGTTTGGATGGCCTTCCAGGGGTGGCATAATACATGCTGCAGCCCCTGGTAGGCCTCTGAGGTACCTATGCCCTTGGTACATAGTATACCATATACTAGGGACTTATAAGGGCACTCCAGATTCCAATCAGAGATGTGCCTAAGGCACATGGAAACCTTTTTACAGAGAAAGCAGATAGACTGGGGCCCTGAATAGCAGGAACCCAGTCCAACTAAGTCATAAACCAGCAAAACACCATAAAAAAAGTGGGGGCAACCATATAGTCAGATTCCACCTTCCTACACTAACACATACTTACTCTATTGTACAATCACTGACACAAGCACAGACTCAACCATACAGTCACTCTTACAATCCTCACTCTCACATATAGTCACTTATATATTCCAACACTTATATACTGCCTTTCACATATGTAGTTACTCACACATGTAACACTGAAACATCCATTCACTCACCAACACAGCCATAGACACACTCACCCACCCAAACAGCCCCTTGCATATGCACTCATGAATCCATACACCCAGTGAATCACCCACTCACACATCCATACAAGGAGTCACACCCACCCACCCACATAGACACTCAGGCACCATTCAGGTACTCAGACAACCAATCATTAACCTATATAGACACTCATGTAGCTACTCACCAACCCATGCAGCCGCTTACACACCAACTGACAGACTGATACAGACATTCACACAGACAAGCCATTCACCCATGCATTCACTAAGACACGTTTAATCACTCACTTATACAGTCAGTCACGCACCCAAAAAATCATCCATTCAGACACTCATATACCCACTCATTTTTCAATACACCTTGGCGTATATATATAACATTCATAAACTTTTTGGAAACACTCAGTCACTGGATGATGTCATCAGTGATGGCATTTGAGAAGTCATCAGTGATGTCACTGAACATGTCATGAGTGATGTAATATGTGATGTCATCAGCAGTGCATTGCAGGAGCATGAGTTATAGTTAGCTCAGCTAACTATAGCGGCCAAATTTCTGTGGTTTTGCATGAGTAAAATGTCAGCCTAACTATAACATCCCTGAAACCTGTGTTTTTTTCAATGAATATACATATATATATATATATATATATATATACATATATATATATATATATAGATATATATATATCTATATCTATATATATATATATATATATATATATATATATATATATATATATGACTGTATATATTACTTAGTGGCTCTATTACTGTATAACTGAGTGTTACTGTATTACATGTGACTGAATGTGTAAGTGCCTCTATACTTACGTAAATATGTATGTGCCTTTTAGTATGAGTGGCAGACTGGATGTTTAGCTCAGCATGTGGATCTGAAAGTACATATGTAACTCACTAAAACTTCAAAGTGCCTGTCTTACCTTCAAAGCACATAACACTCCTACTTTAATGTTAATTTATATATAGTATCAGGGGAGTTTAAGGCTTGGTAAATGTGTTTTTAATACCAAGTCATCCTGGCAGTAAAACTACACACACAGGCTCTGTAGTAGCAGGTCCAAAACATGCAGAAAGGACTATTTGTCTGGATGGGTGACTAGGAGTGTCAGAACTTGACTACATATCTGAGTGACTGTTATAATCCCTCTATGGGTATGTGACTGTATGTGCAAGTAACTATATTTGTATATTAGTGGGTCTCTTAGTAATGCTATGGGTGTATAAATCTTTATGAAAGTGGTTGTATATATAGCTTACTGGCTCTGTTAGTGAATGTTGGAATATGTAACTGACTCAGTTTTTGGTCAATATATAAGTGTTGTGTGCGTGTATGCGGATATTTGTAAGTGCCTCTGTCACTGACTAACTGGGTGTGTGAGTGCCTCTATGCTTTCTAATTAGGTATGTCATGCACAGTTTAGCTGCTAAACTGCCTGTATAGCTGGTCATTTGGGTCTGTAAGTGTGCATGTAACTCACTATATCTTAAAGGTACAGGGCTTTCATTTTAAGCACATACCATACTGCCCTATTGTTACCTACGGCCTACCTTGGGGGTGACTTATATATCCTAAAAGGGGTGTTTAAAAAGACATTCTTAAATGCCAAGTTGGCATGGCAGTAAAGCTCTACACATATACTCTGCAGTAGAAGGTCCCAGAAATGTTTAATTGGCTACTTGTTTGGATGATTGGCTTGGTTATATCTGTATTTGGGTGCATATTTGAGTGACTGTATCAGCACTTGGTTGTATGTGTCGCTGGATGTGTAAGTAGCTATATTGGTATATGACTGCCTATCTTAGAAACTGAATGGGTATTTAAATGTGTATATAAGTAGCTGTATGGATTGGTTAGTGGCTCTGTTACTAACTCTAGGGGTGTGACTGTATGTTCAAATGGGCCTGTTACTAGTGGATACATAAGTGGCGTAATGGTGACTGAGTGAGTTTGTAAAAGCCTATGTGTTTCTATGAATGGATGTAAGCATGCCTCTAAACATTTCTAAATAGGTTTATGAGTTACAGTATGAGTGTGAGATTGGATATTTAACTGGGTACATCAGTCAGTGAGTGCTGATATAACTCACTAAAAGTTTAAAGCATATGTATTACCTTTTAAGCACATAGTACCCTGTTGTATAGTCTACCTCTAGCCTAACTTAAGGGTGACTGGGCATATGGGTCTGTAAGTGCACATGTAACTCACATGTAACTCACTAAAACTTCAAACCACATGTCTTACTTTCCAAGCACATAGCACTCTTCCATAAGGCCTACCTGCAGCCTAATTTACGGATGATTTGTATATATAATAGAAGGGAAGTTTAAAGCTTGGCAATGAGTTTTAAATGGCAACTCAACATAATAGTAAAACTGCACACACAAGCTCTGCAGTAGCAGGCCTTAGACATGTTTAAAGGACAACTTGTCTGAATGGTTCACTTGGTTGTGTGATTATTGGAGTACATATCAAAACACCAGCATGCAACGAGGACTCTAAGTCCCACAATATATTGTGCCTGGAAGTGCCAGCATTGAAAAGGGGGAGAAGCCTTGACCTCCGAGCACATATAGTGCTACTGTTTCTCCCACAGTGCGGGACCCAAAAATCCGGCACCAGCACACAACAGGGACTCTAAGCCCCACAGGACATACTGCCATGAGGCATCTGTGCTGAGAAAGGAAGGAGCCTTGATTCCCATGTGGATATAGTGCTACTGTCTCTCTGGCAGTGCTGGCTGTACACGGGCCATGCCCTGGCATAGCCCAGGCCAAGGGCAGGCCTACCCAAGCCCATCAAAGCTAGGATAAGGCAGGACAGGCCATTACTTTTTACTCTTTTCTGGGATTAAAGTCATCGCCAAAAAAAAGAATTTCCGAAGACTCAACATACTGTTCGGTTTCACCTCTCATCTTGTCTGTGCCAATACATCTGGAACTGGGGCTAGTACTACAGTCATTTATTGCTAGACTGTATGCACTTTGCAGATCGTGGGAAAAAGGTAAGCTATAACTAGCCCCATGGGAGCTTATACTCAACCAATCCACCCAAAACACCATAAGTATATGGCTGCAAACTGTGTATCTAGAGATATTGACTCTTTAATAGAAGCAGTTGAAACTATATTACAAACCTGCGCCCCTAGCAAAACCAGAGAACACAAAGGAGCGAAGGTGCAGGATATTTCCATGAAGAAATCCAAGGCACTGACTGCCCACAATAATCCGGGCCCCCTTACACCCTTGTCTAAACCCAGGGAACAAACTATTCTTCCTGATGCTCAAAACAGCTTATTAATTATAGAACGTGAATCTCTAATATTGAAGGTCTCAACAGGTATGCTGTCATTCGAGCAGAGTAACCCTCGGATAGCCAATCTCAGAATCCTGCTCACCTCCATCCATCCTACCCCTGCACCTAGTTACAGCCCCCATCCTTAGAAGAAGTAGTCAGCCTCATCAGAGGGTTTATGGATGAGGTTAATGGCTTAAAACAAGCACTCTTCGATGTAAAAAATTCTCTCACCAAAATATCTGGTGGCCACTTGTTTATCCCTCCCACTGGGGTTACAATGACTCCTACTGACCTGCCCCATGCCCTCAATACATCTGCAATAATGCCTCCCCACCTCCAGTGGGGCAGTTTCCACCCATGCATCTATCAAATTATCTGATTTCTTGAAGAGGCCAATTCACTTTCCACTGAGCCTCCATGTTTTTTACAAAGGCTCGGCATTTCCTCTGTGAATTCTGTGCCCTCTAAAAGAAACTTGAGTACTCTGCTTCCTCATGTGGGCAATACTGTTTTCATGTCGAAGGTTCCCAAATTACCCCATGGTACCCTCAAAGACAAAGTTTCCTTGAAGAATAACATTGGATCAGAAATGTTAGACATTGCTATTTAATTGTTTACTCTGATATTGTCTATGTCAAGCACTTTTTTTCACAGGAGGGCGGTAAGGATTTTATCGAGATGAAACTCACAGCCCCAAATTTGTTGAGGGCCTGATTTTCCTGGACCAATGCACCCCTACTCCCATAGGGTCTGAAATCTGCTTTATATTGAGGCCTCCAGGTGTTGGCTTGGATGTAGAGGATGAAAGGTTTGCTGATATTAGCTCAAGGTGCAACGTTGCCCCTATACCAGGAGTTCTCCCTTCATACCCCACATATAGTGGTTTGACTACAGTCGATTGACTGCACAATCCCCTTGCTTTTCCAGAGGTTGATGGAACCCCTGTACCTTATGACCCTGTCATGCAGCTTTCTACTGGGGATACTGAGGCTAGTGTCCATACGGCTACACAGGAGATTTCTCACCACCCCACTGTTTCTGGTTTGCTCCTAAACAGCCTGGACAATAAAATAAGCACATACACTTCCCCATACTAATTCCCGTTCAATATACAGCTAGGCAGCTGGAACATAGCTGGAATCAAAACCAAACTGATTGATGTGGAGTGGGGGGCTTTATTGAAGAATTCCAAATTTGCCTTTTTTAAGATACCTGAGAGTTAAATAAGGTTTATAGGGAAGGTTATTGAAGCTATAGATTCTATAAGCAGGAAGGCATTTGGGAGGTCTTATCATATGGACCAAAAAATCCTTGGATTGTGCAATCAATGTTGTTGATACCGACTCTCCAGACCACCTTGCCCTTAAATTGACACCTCAATCAGGGGCCTCCTATCTCCTGGTAAATGTTTATGATGGTTCCTGCCCTTTTAATAAACCTTCTCAAATACTGGACATTTTAAACACCCTGTTGGTAGCCCACAGTACTGGTCACTTTCTTATCATTGCTGGTGATTTTAACACCTCCTTTGAGCCCTACTCATCTCTGTCTGAGTTGACCTGGGAGGACGACACGTGCTGGGGGCTCCCAGCACATTCCAGTCCTAGGAAATTTTTTCAAATGAGCTTGGCTGCATTGCAGATACCAGGCATAACTGTGTCTTATTGATTAGGAGCATGCAATGGCGGCTCCATCTCAGACTGCAGAGCTAAACCAACTTTTAAGAGAGAGGATTCCACAAGTAATATTGATTACATGTTACTAGATGTTAGAATAAGGCATGAGCTGGTTAGTATGGAGGTCACTGATCCACAAGAGAGTAACCACTTCCCTCTCTCACTAAAATTGAAAAAATCTCAAATAAAGGACTTGTCCCGCCCTGAATTATCTTCATCCATTACAACAATTTTGACTAACAATAGGCATAACATGAAATTGGTGGACATTTCAGGCACAGAGCATATCCAGAAAGAGATATCTGAATTGGTAGGGCTACACTGACAGTATATAAAGAACAGGACCACACCCCTTCTAAGATTTGTTTTCTAAACTTAATCCATTTTTTGTGAAAGAGACAAATCTTACTCCAAACCCCTGAAAACCCAAGAATGGTATGACCACCACTGCAAAGTAGCAAAGACTGACTTGGTGAAAGCCATAACAAGTAATGTAAGGACTGACATTAGAGAGCTAAGGTTGGGCCAAATAGCTCACCGCACAAGCAATCTCCAATGACTAAATCTTTTAATTATATTGGAGACTTTTTTTACTACATGCACTTTGCACTTTATGTTTACCCACATCAGATAGATTTTGAGCACCCCCAAACTAATTGCCAACGTTGGCATAGCGGACCTCCTTAGGGCTCATTTTTAGGTTCTTTCTGAGATTTTTGCCTTTCGGGAAATTGTTATAGCACAGAGGTACTCCAATGTACTCTATCGATGCATCATGATCTGAACTTATATTTAACATTTTTTTTGCAGATTTATATAGTGCAAACTTGACCCGAAGGTATTGGAGCGCTTTACATGAGCACCCGTTACATTACAGAAGGACACATTCATTTGTATTTTTTTTTGGTAGGCACAGGGAGATTATGTGATTTGCCCAGAATTTCAGGATGTGGAGTCGACCCAGAGGCTCGAACCTTGGTTTCCCAGCCTCAAAGTCGGCAGTCTAGCCGTGAGACCACATCCACATCCTCTCTATTTTAAATAAATAACTTGTTTAACTTATGTGTGTATCTATCTTGGGTAACTGTCTCAGAGTGAAGGTACTTTACTATGCTTTATTGAACATAGATGTAATATGATCTTAATCTATTTTCCTTTTCTTATACTGTAATGCACTGTGTGTTTTTTTACTTATCATGTACTGTACATATTACTAAGACATTTGTTACTGTGTACTGTTATGTTCTTTGAACCAAAATAAAGTTTTGAAGAAGAATGTTCTATTTTTGATGTGTGTGAATGCCTTTCATTGAAACTGTATGCGTCTCTAAATGTGTGTTAGTTGCTGTATAAATTAATTACTGGCTGCATTTGTGAATCTTGGAGTGTGTAACTCTGTGTGCAAGTGGCTCTCTTAGTGCTGGGTACATAACCGTTGCATAGATGACTCATTGGATGTGTAAGTACCTGTCTGTGTCTGACTGGGAATGTGACTGCCTTTATGCTTTGTAAATAGGTTTATGAGTTACACTATAGGTGGAAGACTGAATGTATAACTACGCATATGGGTTTGGAAGTGTAAATGTGACTCACGGAAACTTCAAATCACATGTTACTTTTAAGCACATGGCACTATGCCTTATGGCCTACCTACATCCTATGTTAGGGGTGACTTATATGTTGTAGAAGGGGTTTAAAATGCTAACTTGACCTGGCAGTAAAACTGCATTCACAGGCTCCGCAGTCATAGGCCTGAGACATGT
Source organism: Calotriton arnoldi (assembly GCA_963921515.1). NCBI lineage: Eukaryota > Metazoa > Chordata > Amphibia > Caudata > Salamandridae > Calotriton > Calotriton arnoldi. The sequence continues at coordinate 775,319 of CAWUFW010008330.1, read as the reverse complement.
TTAAATGCCTACTTGTCTTGATGGCTGACTATACTTAACTAGATATCTGAGTGAGTGTATCAGTACATCTGTGTTTCTGTCACTGGATGTCTAACTAACTGTATTGATATATGAGTGGCTGTCTTTGCAACTCAATGGGTCTCTAAATGTGCGTATAAGTGGCTGTATGGTTTGGTTACTGGCTGAGTTATTGAATGTTTGGGTATGTAACTTTGTATACAACTGGCTCAGTTACTGCTGCATATATGTGTTAGTATATGACTGAATGTGTAGGTGCCTATGTCACTGTCTGACTGGGTGTGTGAGTGACTATATGCTTTTGTAAATAGGTATCTCAGTGAGTGCATAAATAGATGAGTGGATGTATTTCCAATTCACTGAACTTTCAATGTACATGTTTTACCTGTTAAACACATACCTTCCTGCCCTATTGCCTACATAGAGCTTACTTCAGAGGTGATTTATATGTAATGAAACAGCTTAAGATTTGGCATGGTGTTATAGATGCCAATTCAACATAGCACTGTAAACTACAGACACGGGTTCTAGACTAGCACGCCTCACACAGATTTGAAGGCCTACTGCTCTTGGTTGCACAATCAGATGTACAATGTGTCTACTACTATTTAATATACAGACTCAGGGCACAGCCACAGGACTGTGTCATGACTTGCTCCCTGCGTTCTCGTGTCCACCACCAAGGGGCTGAACTGTGGGACTTTGAAGTGTTCTAATAAGCTTCCAGACCCTCCCCTTCATGTATATACTGACTTCCAGCCATTTGGACACTATTTGGGAATTGACATCCATTCCCAATCCATGCCGGGTTTTGTGGAAGCCATCCTGCTCATGCCTGAAACTCCATTACCTAGAATTCCCTGCTCACTGCTTCATCTCCACCCCTGCAGGCCAAGGAAGGGTGGAGGAATTCAGCTCAGCTGTGGGTGGCTGTTGCTAGCCTGCTCACACCTGATGCATGTGATTACTGTTAGTTCTTTTAAGCCCCAGCTCCCTTCAGGCCAAGGTTGGTCATTGTAGCTGTTTTCCGGTGAGACCGATCCTTGTTTCCTGAGCTATAGTTAATCCTTGTTCCTTGATTCCTAAGCTATAGCTATTCCTTGTGCCTGAATTAGCACTACCTGCAGTGCTACCTTGTTTCCTGAGTTCCTGAGCTATAGTTATTCTTTGATCCTGTTCCTAGGCTTTAGCTATTTCTTGTTCCTGATTTGCACTGCTTGCAGTGCTCTCTTGACTCCTTGTTTCCTGAGCTGTGGCTATGTCCTGTTTCCTTTAACCAGTACTGCCTGCAGTGCTACCTTGACTTCTGAAGCTTTAGTAATTCTCTGTTCCTGAATTAGCACTGCCTGCAGTGCTACCTTGACTCCTGAAGCTTTAGTAATTCCCTGTTCCTGAAGTAGCACTGCCTGCAGTGCTACCTTGACTCCTGAAGATTTAGTAATTCCCTGTCCCTGAACCAGCACTGCCTACAGTGCTACCTTGACTCCTGAGCCTTAGCTCAATTCTTGTTCCTGCCCCAGCACTGCCTCTATGCTACTTTGTTTTCTTGATTCCTGAACTTGCACTATTCTAGTATACCCTTGTAGCCTCCCCTTCTGTATATCCTTTTCTAGTCCCTGCCTTTCTTCCCATTTCCTTGATTCCAGTTCTAGTTTGCTGTCTTTCTATTCTGCTGTCTTGCTTCTGTTACCTTGTATGTTTGTTACCTGCTTTCTGCCAAGTGTGCCCAGTGATTTCCTTCCTTTCCTGTTAAGCACTCCTCCTTGCTAGCTCCTTGTCTATAGCTATAGCTATTCCTTGTGCCTGAATTAGCACTACCTGCAGTGCTACCTTGTTTCCTGAGTTCCTGAGCTATAGTTATTCTTTGATCCTGTTCCTAGGCTTTAGCTATTTCTTGTTCCTGATTTGCACTGCTTGCAGTGCTCTCTTGACTCCTTGTTTCCTGAGCTGTGGCTATGTCCTGTTTCCTTTAACCAGTACTGCCTGCAGTGCTACCTTGACTTCTGAAGCTTTAGTAATTCTCTGTTCCTGAATTAGCACTGCCTGCAGTGCTACCTTGACTCCTGAAGCTTTAGTAATTCCCTGTTCCTGAAGTAGCACTGCCTGCAGTGCTACCTTGACTCCTGAAGATTTAGTAATTCCCTGTCCCTGAACCAGCACTGCCTACAGTGCTACCTTGACTCCTGAGCCTTAGCTCAATTCTTGTTCCTGCCCCAGCACTGCCTCTATGCTACTTTGTTTTCTTGATTCCTGAACTTGCACTATTCTAGTATACCCTTGTAGCCTCCCCTTCTGTATATCCTTTTCTAGTCCCTGCCTTTCTTCCCATTTCCTTGATTCCAGTTCTAGTTTGCTGTCTTTCTATTCTGCTGTCTTGCTTCTGTTACCTTGTATGTTTGTTACCTGCTTTCTGCCAAGTGTGCCCAGTGATTTCCTTCCTTTCCTGTTAAGCACTCCTCCTTGCTAGCTCCTTGTCTATTGCGCTTGTATTTAGTTCTACCCCTTTGCTGTTTCTGCCTTGCGTTTTTTTTTCTTCAAATAAAATGTATTCGGTTTCACATCGGAGAACCATAAAAGTTACAAAAATGACATGTACATAAAAACAGTAATACGTTAAAACATGGTTTAAAAAGTAAAACCCCATACACAGTTTATAAATAGAACCTAGCCCCCAGCCTCCCAAATTAATCAGTAACCATAAAGTGCAATATGCCAGGAGAACATAACTTCCTATTATATTTACTTTATGGCTCAAAATAAACCTTCAGAACTAATAGACCCTGCATAGATCATCCAATATCTAAACATCCATACAGGCCCTAGATTTCACAGTAGATTTTAAAAACCCCACTATAAAAATAATACAATCCTCTTTCAACAGTTGAAGGTACATAAGGGCAGTACTGGCCTGAATAAAATTCATTCTTTTTAAAATGGGAACCAGGAAATGCCTTCGAGGGGTTTCATAAAACTTACATAAAAACATAAAATGCTGCAGATCCTGTGGAGACTGTCTGTCGCAGCCACAGGGAGCTAGCACTTGACCACTACTGCATCCGATAGGCCTAGCTAACCGGAGGTGAAAAATGTTCATCCGAAACCTAGTTAATAAGAACCTCTCATGTGTTGATAAAAACCCCATAAGATAAGGTTCCGTTGTCGGAGATGTTTTGAGCATTAAAAACATACGTACACTTGGTTTCAAAATCTCCTCCTCCTCCCTGGCCATTTTCCTTGAGGTTAAGAAGGCTACCCTGATTAGTTCCACATCTTTCCTAACAATGGATTCGGGCTTACAGAATAAATCAGCGCGCCCTACCCCTTCAAGGCTACTTTTAATTTAATTAAGCCAAGGAATTTGGGATGCATTATCGAGGGACATACACTCTCTTAAGATTAAATGATTAAGAGTTAACTCCTTATTCAGCCAGCACTTCAACCAAAACACAAGAGGGCGCAAGGCCAGGGCATCACTTAGATAGGCGACCCCACAATTCCTCATGGGCCGCTAGGTTAGATAATCTGCGCGGAACACACAGCAGACGCTTAAAAAAATCGTTCTCAGCCACCTGGAGGGAATCCTTGCGTGTTCCTGTTTGATCGCCAGGATCCGGGGGCACAGCTGACTACCTATGTGGTGTTTCTTGTTCACTGTGAGTATTGTCTTTGAGTTACATTTATAACATCACCATAGGTATAAGCTCCACAGACCCTGCCTTTGCATACATATCCTATATGTGGTTGTTTTCAGTCAGTATCTGTAACAGCAATTGTGGGTGAGGAACTTACTGAGCTTCAGTCTTACCGTGTGGAGCTCCTGAGTGCTTTACCCTACACTCCCTTTTATTGTTAATGTTGTTTTATATATATATGTCTTGCACGTCTGTCCTGAGTGTAGTTAGTCTGAGTGCTAAATTGCCTCTTGAGTGCCCTTCATTTCTGAATCTTAGCCATCTTGTTTAGTTGTACAGGCTTTCCCTTTGGATCCCTTTTTCTTCTCTGACTCCCTGTGTGATCCTGGGCAGCAATGTACTACTTTTTCTGTGCACTGTACATTTTCTACCCAGTCCCCAGTCCTTGCTCAAATCCCTGACTGTGCTCCCGACATAGTCCCGGACAGTCCCTGGCAGACTGCAGCACAGGCTCACAAATAAATTAAATACACCACTTGTGGATAAGGTAATAAAACCATATCTAGGAGGCAAAAACATTCACTTGACCACTATCTACCAATATTAAAGGTTTTACTCACCTACTTCAAACTGAATGACTCAGTATGTTATTGTATTTGTTAGTGACTGTCTCATTGTCCAAATGGCTAAATAGGAAACTGTTACCTGCATATATCAGATACTGTTCAAATGACTGACTACTTCCGTGAGCACTTCACTTCATATTTAATCGAGTATTTCAGTCCCTATGGGTATGTTACATAATATGTAACTAGTATTCATCCTTTCATTCATTTAAGACACACTTCTAACTCAGGATATATATGAAATAGAAAAAATAAATATACATATATTTATATTCACTGAAAAAACCATAGGTTTCAGGGGTGTTATAGTTAGTTGGACATTTCACTCGTACAAAACCATAGAAATTCCCCGTTATAGTTAGTTCAGCTAACTATAACTCGTGCTCCCATAATGCACTGCTGATGACATCACATATTACATCACTCATGACATGGTCAGTGACATCACTCATGACATCACTGATGACATCTCAAATGACATCACTGATGACATCATCCAGTGAATGTGTGTTTTTCTGAAAATTAAATATGTTTTATATATGTCAGTCAGTCAGTCAAGAATGCTTTATTCAACAACTTAATGTCATAAAAGAAAACATATATGTATATCTCAAGGTCGATGGAAGAATAAATGGGTATATAAGTGTCTAAATAGATGATTATTTTTTGTAAAATTGATTGTATAACTGACTGATTAAGTGTATCTTAGTGAATACATGGGTTAGTGAGTAATGTTTAAATATGAAAATATCTGTATCAGTCTCTCACTTTGTGTATAAGTGGCTGCATGGGTTGGTGAGTAGCTACATGAGTGTCTATATGGGTTATTAGTTGGTTTTTTGAGTATCAGTATGAGTGTCTGTATGGTTCGGTGGGGGTATTACTTAGTGCATAGATGCATGAATGAGTGACTCACTGTTTGTATGTGTTGAAGACAGCATGTGTGCAGGACTGTATAGGTGGATGAGTGTGTGTATGGGTGTGTTAGTGAGTGAATGACTGTCTCAATAGTATCTTTATGAGTAACTACATATGTCTTAAACTAGTATATGTGAGTATTGGTGTATATAAGTGAGTATATGTGAGAGTGAGAGATTGGAAGAGTTCCTGTACAAATAAGTAGGTGTTTCTATAAGTGATTGTTTAAGAGAGTAAGTATGTGTAAGTTTCTGTAGAAGTAAGTGTGGCAGTGTGTGTATAACTGTATATGCAAGTAAATGGATGTTTGATACTTTGTTTGCATGTGTGACTATGTGTGTGAGTAACTCTAAGGATGAGTGGTGGTGTGTAACAGGATGTATAGGTGTATGAGTACATATGATGAGTGAGTACATGTATGAGTGACTGTATAGGGACTGTTGGTGAATGAGTGGATGTGTGTGTAGATCTTGGTATTACTGAATAGGTGTGTTGTAACTGGTATTGGTATGTCCATTGTTTTGAAAATGTCATTTTGTATTTTTGAGTGTGTGTATCAAAGGTTATATTAGGGTGAGAGGAGGTCTGCCACTCTATCACAAGGATGATGTCATCAGTGATGTCATGAGTGATGTCACTGACCATGTCATGAGTGATGTAATATGTGACGTCATCAGCAGTACATTGCGGGCGCGCGAGTTATAGTTAGCTGAACTAACTATAACGGGGGAATTTCTATGGTTTTGTACGAGTGAAATGTCCAACTAACTATAACGCCCCTGAAACCTATGGTTTTTTCAGTGAATTTCTAAGCTTTTTAAATGCTAATTTCTAACTATAACATGCCTGAAACCTATGGTTTTTTCAGTGAATTTCTAAGGTTTTTTAAATGCTAATTTCTAACTATAACGTGCCTGAAACCTATGGTTTTTTCAGTGAATATATATATATTTATTATACTATGTATACATGTGAAAATGTCTCAGTCCGCCTGTTTGCTTCGGTGGCACGGAAAAAATGGGTGGAACTGACGTCCAGCACGCCGACGAGGTCCTCTTATGGCTCCGATGACGTCATACGGTGTCGCGAGCGGAGCCATGCTATTATGACGTCCTCGTTGACGTGGGAGAGCTAGGAAAGAATTTCCGTGGAATGCTGGTGCAGGGGATATTCACCGAAGTGTTCCAGGCTAGTCCTTTGGGAGCAACTGTTTATGTTGCCACTCCAGAAACCAAAACCAGTGATCAGAGGGCAGAGGCCCTGCAGATGGCACACGAGGTGGGGTGCCGAGTCGTGTGCACCGGCAGGGCAGCGAAGTGACAAGCACCACAACCCACAAAAAAGGTAACGAGGGCACTGAATAACACAGGATCTTCTCTTTGTATCTGGCAGGAAAAACAAAGTTAAAATGCCCTAGTACCAAAATGTAGAATTAGTGCTACAACGGTCTTCAAGAGGACCTGCGATGCCGCTTCTGCCTCCCATACCCTGGAGGCGGCACATGGGTCACGCGGTACGGTCATACTGTGGTGGGACGCACACTCGTTGACCTCTCATGGCACTGCTCCACACTTCAGGGAGGACGCTTTCCATTAGCTATGTTTTCTGATGATGTTTCGCGCCGGCCCCGTCCAACAACAGAACTCCTTTAGATCCAAACAGACTCTCACTCTCTCACCGGAAGTGAAACCAGGCCACGCGGACACTTTCACAATACAACAGCCGGGATTAGGGGTGGGCGGAATTTGCATAGTCGCGCTACGCAAAACTCCGCGAAACGGTAAAAAATCTCCGCGAGCACGCAAAAGTTCCGCGAACACACGGAATTGCTTGTTCCGCCCGTTCGCAATGCTTTTTTCCTGTTCGCGAATGCTGTTTGCGTGCTCGGGGAGAAATATCTCACAAACACGCTTTTTGAAAGCGCAAACAAGCAAAAAATTCCGCGAAGCAGCGGATCGCGGAATTTTTTGGTAATTACCCAAATTCCGCAAATTCCGCGAGCGGAACGGAATTTACCGCCCAGGCCTACCGGCAATGCACTTTTCGGTAAAAAAACCACATTCCTTCCTCCTAATGAATCAAATAAACGTCTCACTGAAGAACAGGGGCCAGCTTCGATCGGTAAGCAGCCGTTACAACGACTTTTTTACTTCGTAATACCATTACAACGCATGCATTACCACGCATGCGTTGTACATCACAAAGTCATTACTACGCATTTTTTTAGAACGCATGGTCATTTACCACGCATGCCTTTACAACAAATTTTGTTGTAAAGGTATGTATGGTAAATGACCATGCGTTCTAAGAACATGTAGATGATTCACGTGCGTTGTAAGGAAACAGCGGCTGATCCGTTTCCTCACAACGATGTGCACCGCCCTCAGAGACGACGTGAAGCAGGAACCACGAGGAGAGAGGAACCACGAGGAGTGAGAGGTAAGAGGGATTGGGCATGGGGTGGGGTTTCTTTTCTAGGGTTTAGGGTAGTGCAGAGGTGTTTGGGTGGTGTAGGGGTTCATGCTGGGGGTAGTGTTTTAGGGTTTAGGGTAGTGCAGTGGTGTTTGGGTAGAGTAGGGAGTCGTGCTGGGGGTAGTGTTTTAGGGTTTAGGGTAGTGCAGTAGTGTAGGGGTCGTGCTGGGGGTAGTGTTTTAGGGTTTAGGGTAGTGCAGTGGTGTATGGGTAGTGTAGGGGGTCGTGCTGGGGTAGTGTTTTAGGGTTTAGGGTAGTGCAGTGGTGTTTGAGTAGTGTAGGGGTCATGCTGATTGTAGTGTTTTAGGGTTTAGGGTAGTGCAGTGGTGTTTGTGTAGTGTAGGGGGTCATGCTGGGGCAGTGTTTTATTGTTTAGGGTAGTGCAGTGGTGTTTGGGTAGTGTAGGGGTTGTGCTGGGGTAGTGTTTTAGGGTTTATGTTAGTGCAGTGGTGTTTGGGTAGTGTAGGGGGTAGTGCTGGGGTAGTGTTTTAGGGTTTAGGGTAGTGCAGTGGTGTTTGTGTAGTATAGGGGTTAGTGCTGGGGGTAGTGTTTTAGGGTTTAGGGTAGTGCAGTGGTGTTTGGGTAGTGTAGGGGTTCATGCTGGGGGTAGTTTTTAGGGTTTAGGGTATGGCAGTGGTGTTTGGGTAGTGTAGGGGGTCGTGCTGGGGGTAGGATTTAGGGTTTAGGGTAGTGCAGTGATGTTTGTGTTGTGAGGGGGTCGTGCTGGGGGTAGTGTTTTAGGGTTTAGAGTAGTGCAGTGGTGTTTGTATAGTGTAGGGTGGTTTAGGGTAGTACAGTGGTGTTTGTGTAGTATAGGGGGTCATGCTGGGGGTAGTGTTTTAGGGTTTAGGGTAGTGCAGTAGTGTTTGTGTACTGTAGGGGGTAGTGTTTTAGGGTTTAGGGTAGTGCAGTGGTGTTTGTGTAGTGTAGGGGGTCATGCTGTGGGTAGTGTTTTAGGGTTTAGGGTAGTGCAGTCATGTTTGTGTAGTGTAGGGGTCGTGTTTTAGGGTATAGGGTAGTGCAGTGGTGTTTGGGTAGTGTAGAGGTCATGCTGGGGTTAGTGTTTTAGGGTTTAGGGTAGTGCAGTGGTGTTTGGGTAGTGTAGGGGGTCGTGCTGGGGGTAGTGTTTTAGGGGTTAGGGTAGTGCAGTGGTGTTGTGTGTAGTGTGGAGGTCATGCTGGGGTAGATGTAGGGTTTAGTGTAGTGCAGTGGTGTTTGGGTAGTGTAGGGAGTCATGCTGGGGGTAGTGTTTTAGGGTTTAGGGTAGTCCAGTGGTGTTTGTGTAGTGTAGGGAGTCGTGCTGGGAGTAGTGTTTTAGGGTTTAGGATAGGCCTGGGTGGTAAATTCCGTTCCGCTCGTGGAATTTGCGGAATTTGCGGAATTTGGGTAATTTTGCGTTCCACAGAGAACACGGAATTACCAAATATTCCGCGATCCGCAGCTTCGTGGAATTTTTGCTTGTTCGCGCTTTCAAAATGCGTGTTCGCGAGATATTTCTCCCCGAGCACGCAAACAGCATTCGCGAACAGGAAAAAGCATCGCGAACAGGCGGAACAAGCAATTCTCGTGTTCGTGGAACTTTTGCGTGCTCGCTGAGATTTTTTACCATTTCGCGGCGCTTTGCGTAGCGCGACTACGCAAATTCTTCCCACCCTAGTTTAGTGTAGTGCAGTGGTGTTTGGGTAGTGTAGGGGGTCGTGCTGGGGGTAGTGTTTTAGGGTTTAGGGTAGTGCACTGGTGTTTGTGTAGTGTAGGGGGTCATGCTGGGGGTAGTGTTTTAGGGTTTAGGGTAGTGCAGTGGTGTTTGGGTAGTATAGGGGTAGTGCTGGGGTAGTGTTTTGGGTTTACGGTAGTGCAGTGGTGTTTGTGTAGTATAGGGGTCGTGCTGGGGGTAGTGTTTTAGGGTTTAGGGTAGTGCAGTGGTGTTTGTGTAGTGTAGGGGGTAGTGTCTTAGGGTTTAGGGTAGTGCAGTGGTGTTGGTGTACTGTAGGGGGTCGTGCTGGGTTCTAGTGTTTTAGGGTTTAGGGTAGTGCAGTGGTGTTTGTGTAGTGTAGGGGGTCGTGTTTTAGGGTTTAGGGTCATGCAGTGGTGTTTGGGTAGTGTAGGGGGTCATGCTGGGGGTAGTGTTTTTGGATTTAGGGTAGTGCAGTGGTGTTTGGGTGTAGGGGGTCGTGCTGGGGTAGTGTTTTAGGGTTTAGGGTAGTGCAGTGGTGTTTGAGTAGTGTAGGGCGTCATGCTGGTGGTAGTGTTTTAGGGTTTAGGGTAGTGCAGTGGTGTTTGGGTAGTGTAGGGGGTCGTGCTGGGGGAAGATTTAGGGTTTAGGGTAGTGCAGTGGTGTTTGGGTAGTATAGGGAGTCGTGCTGGGGGTAGTGTTTTAGGGTTTAGGGTAGTGCAGTGGTGTTTGTGTAGTGTAGGGGGTTTTGCTGGGGTAGTGTTTTAGGGTTTATGTTAGTGCACTGGTGTTTGGGTAGTATAGGGGGTAGTGCTGGGGTAGTGTTTTAGGGTTTAGGGTAGTGCAGTGGTGTTTGTGTAGTGTAGGGTGTAGTGCTGGGGGTAGTGTTTTAGGGTTTAGGGTGGTGCAGTGGTGTTTGGGTAGTGTAGGGTTTCATGCTGGGGTAGTGTTTTAGGGTTTAGGGTTTAGGCTATGGCAGTGGTGTTTGGGTAGTGTAGGGGGTCGTGCTGGGGGTAGTGTTTTATGGTTTAGGGTAGTGCAGTGGTGTTTGGGTAGTGTAGGGGGTTGTGCTGGGGGTAGTGTTTTAGGGTTTATGTTAGTGCAGTGGTGTTTGTGTAGTGTAGGGGTCGTGCTGGAGATAGTGTTTTAGGGTTTAGGGTAGTGCCGTTGTGTTTAGGTAGTGAAGGGAGTCGTGCTGGGGGTAGTGTTTTAGGGTTTAGGGTAGTGCAGTGGTGCTTGTGTAGTGTAGGGGGTCAGTGCTGGGAATATTGTTCATTTCTATGGCAAAAATGAACCCCCTCATTTTGTTCCTTTTTAAATTAAATGTTTTAAGTGTTACCAGTTTATTCCAATCAAGATGGCTTCAGGTGTGCCATAATTTTGTCATAAGTAAGACTGTTAGCTCTCTAGTTGTTCTTTAGAACACTCTGGGAAGCTGCAGTAGAACACAGAGGCATCAACTGACAGGCTGCTCCTGTTGAAATATAACAGGAAGATATTTGAGATCACCCTTGAAACATGTCCTAATTTTTCTTTCTACAGCACTAACCATCATTTCTATGACAAAATGAACCCCATCATTTTGTTCCTTTTTAAATTAAATGTTTTAAGTGTTACCAGTTTATTCCAATCAAGATGGCTTCAGGTGTGCCATACTTTTGTCATAAGTAAGGCTGTTAGCGCTCTAGTTGTTATTTGGAACACTCTGGGAAGCTGCAGTAGAACACAAAGGAATCAACAGGCAGGCTGCTCCTATTGAAATATAACAGGAAGATAGTTGAGATCTCACTTAAAACATGTCCTAATTTTTCTTTCTACAGCACTAACCATAATTTCTTTGACAAAATGAACCCCCTCATTTTGTTCCTTTTTAAATTAAATGTTTTAAGAGTTACCAGTTTTTCCAATCAAGATGGCTTCAGGTGTGCCATAATTTTGTCATAAGTAAGGCTGTTAGCACTCTAGTTGTTCTTTAGAACACTCTGGGAAGCTGCAGTAGAACACAAAGGAATCAACTGACAGTCTCTGCCCTTGTTGGATGTACATGTTTTACTGAGAATGTCAGACTTCATTCTCACATGACTGAGAAAGATAATGTGAATTTACAGAAAATATGCTCTCATTTTAGCTTCTGGAGCACCTTCCAAATCTCTATGGGACAAGCATGTGAAAATAGTTTTCTCTCAAACATGATTCATGATATCCCAGCAGAAGGTTTTTCACAGGGTAAAATCACCTTAGAACACACCACAATTCCTGAAATTAGTATGGTACCATCAACAAATGAATTCTAATGTAACTAAAGTCTGTTATCACCCTTTATAGTTCTCCTTTTGGTAACCCTCAAAATCTTTGATTCACTACAATGCATTTCAATGGGGTACTATCATGTATATTGGTCCCAAGATGGCTGCCAGCAATTCCAGGATGTAGTGCTGACAGCCAATCAGATCTCACAATGACATGTGTGGTTAGGCTCCGCCCAGATATATATGTGATTTTACTTTTGATTTTCTCAGGAACTACTGAACGGATTTACACCATTTAACCAAAAGGCACGACTCTGAACCAAGGGCTACCTTTTTGCCAAATTTGGTGTAATTCCGTTCAGCAGTTCGGGCTGTAGCTGCGACTAAAGGTTCCTATGGAAAATTGCATGGGGAAAACATGTTTTGGGACCCCCCTTTTTGCTCGGCCCCCACTTGACGAATCACCCCGAGACTTTCAGGATAGTAGCGTACCGGCGCGGGCCATAAGTTTTGAAAATTTCACAAAGATTCGTCGACCGACGCCAAAGTTATTGGAAATAGAATGTTGTGAATTTCCAATGGAAAATAGGTCCTAACTATAACTATCTACTGGCGACCGCCAGTAGATAATATATATATATATATTGAGCACAATCAGGTTCTTTACTTGCGCGCTATACTGCGGGTGCTGGTGATGGGCTGAACCTTAGAGCCCTCAATTGTAATTGTCTCCAAAAAGATGCCGCACTCAATGTAATCCTCTTCAAATATCCTTTATTTAGTGGACACCACTACTACACCAATGCGTTTTAACCTCACAGGGTCTTTGTCACGGTAGGTGAGTCTTTCTTCACTCATGGTTTTATAGTGTTTCCCATCCTTAGCCCATTATGAGGCATAATGGGAGTTGTAGTTTAAATTCATATCGTTACAGATTTACATCAGATCCAAGACATTTTAATTATAAATTTTAGCAAGCTGTTTTGTGCTAAATTTGCAAAGATATACTTTTTTAGAGACCGGCTGATTAACATGCCCTCAATTCGTATTAAAGGAATTAATCAATCAAAATAATTCATTGGCACATAATACTTGTCGGTATAGTACCGATTTACATGTAGGCATTAACAATGTCGATCAACTAATATGGAGGATATTAAAAGTACATTTGTGCACACTTCGAGCAATCCTTTATATTGCAATGTGATGGACGCAATATATATTCACAATTTAACATTTGATCCATATGGCGATCCGTGTGAAAGTGATCAGTACACTCTCTCATGTTAGTACTTTATACCCATACATTTTTAATGTATGGGTATTAAGTACTAACATGAGAAAGTGTACTGATCATTTTCACACAGATCGCCATATGGATTAAATGTTAAATTGTGCATATATATTGCATACATCCCATTGCTCAAAGTGTGCACAAATGTAGTTTTAATATCTTGCATATTAGTTGAAATTCCTTGAAAAAAACAAAGGTTACAGGGACGTTTTAGTTAGGCTCAGGCTTCTCTTGTACAAAACCAGTGAAATTCAGTACTTATAGGGGTCAAAAACCCTCCTGTTATCTCCAGTAAGTCCCGCACTGCTGTATTGCTAAAAGGTCTTTGGAGGCCACGCCCCCTTCCTACACCACTACGCAAATGCACCTCCTGGCACACTACTGGTTGGGGAAGAACTCCACATTAGTTCTGAGGCCCTCAGGAGGCAAGGGGAGGTCATCCCCTACCAGCAGGGCACCAAGAGTTGCATTTGTAGAGTGATCAACAAAGAGGTTGTAGCCTCCATCCACCTCTCACCAATCCCGCTGTGTGGGACTTACTGGAGGAAACAGGAGGTCTTGTTGGCCCCTAAGGACTCTCAGCAGCCAAGGGTACTTCATCCCCCAACCAGCAGCATGCCAGGAGGTACGATTACAGAGGGGTGCAGGCCTCAAGCATCATGCAATGTGGCCCCCCTTCCCATGGCCATATTTGGACCTGGAGACCCCAACCCCCAGGGCCAGACATTTTTAGAATGGGGAGGGGGGCCACAAGACCCCGGGGACCCCATCCCCAAGGCCTGGCATTTCTTTTTTGTAAATAACGTTTTGATATAACAAGAGGGGGGGGTGTGGCCCTCTTTCCCTGGGCTGATTTTGGCCTTGCGAACCCCATCTCCCAGGGCCTGCCCATATTTAAAAAAATATATATATATAAAACAAGGGAGGGGGCTGCATGGCCTACCCGCTGTGGGCCTATTCTGGTCCTGGGGACCACATCTCCCTGGGCCTGGTCTCTCCGTTGGGGACCAGGGGGGAAGCCTGAAGGCCCCTGTGGTCCCTGCTGTCTCTCCGCGTCCTGCGGGAGCCAGCATTGCTTTTGGACAGAGGGGGATGCTAACATGCCTATGTCTCTGCATAGGCACACTGGGAGTAGGCCGCAGATAGTCGGATGTGTGGTTTAAACTGAAAGTGTACTCTCTCAAGTTTGAAAGTCTGACTTCTATCATGTGTTAGGTATATATGCACTTCAACGTGTAGTCTGATACGTGTAGTTCAGCTGGAAGCCGAACTTAAAAACTATACACCCTATCATAATACTGCACAAATCTTGTTAGAGCTACTTCAGTATTCAGTGACAGAAGCACAGATCTCTTAGCTAGGCAAGCAACACGAAATCACTTGTTTGTTCACAAGTTTGAATATCTAACTACTACCATGTGCTAGGTATGTCTGCACTTCTATTTTTAGTCTGACATGTATAGAGCATCCGATGACTCTAACATAAAAATTATACAGTCTATTAGAACATTGGAATGATGGCAGCTCCATTGAAGACAATGGAGTAGCTCTGGGCTTATAATGACTGGTATAAGCCCATGACTCCAACATTCTAATGTTTGTCTTTTTGTTTCTCCATTTTTAATTTAGAACATTCTACCCTTAGTGGGTGGAATGTTCTAATAGCCTTTTAGCCCTTCTGCCTCAGGCTATACCAGTTGTCAAAGGCCCTCTCCCTCGTTATAGGCCCTCGCCTGCAGCTCGGGCCTATAACTCAGGATCAGGGCCTTTAACAACTGGTATAGCCTGAGGCAGCGGGCTATAAGGCTATATCATACCCCTGGGAACATATTATTGGAACTATTTCACCTTTTAGTGCCACAAGCATAGTTCTGTATGCTAGACAGGACTGATGGAAGTATTTAAATATTCAAGCTAATATCTGTCTATCGTGTGTAATAAGTAGTAAGTGATCCATGTACAAAATAAAAGGATATGCTAATTAATACTATTTTTCTGACATATATTCAATCATTTACAGCTTTCCTAATGTGCATAGTTAGAAATCCTACATATTTATTACTAATGGAGACAATGGCAGTCTAATTTAAGTAACTGATTAGTAATTGTTATGAATAATATCTGAATAATTTCAAATTATTCATTTACATAAAATACAATTTAAACTGTTCTTTCTTTTTCTATTTATTTGCATTTCAGAAAATAAATGCAGTTCCTCTGCCATGCAAGGCAGTATAATAATAATAAAACATACAACCATTCTGTGATTGACCTTTTCACAAAGAACATTACTGATGCACATCTTATCGGCATTGTTCGTTACATTTACGACAATACAAATCCTGATTGCAATAATACCGTCTCTAATCAGCCTGTGGGTTATTTACAGACAATTGTTGCATATATTGACGTAAAGGTTCCCATATGTCTCTGGGTCTAGATGTTACGGGCCATTCTTCTGCATATAATGCAAGGTTTTCATTACAATACACCATGTCCTTAATCCAGCTCTTGGTGTTTGGAGCCATCATACTTTCCCAATGAAGTGCGACTCTACGCTTGGCCAGCAGTAGTGCAATATCCACGAACTTACCCACCACCCCCCTTAATTGAGGTACATAACAGAACAGGCAAATTGAAGGCGTACATTGCAATACAATCCCCGTCATTTCTTGTACATTTTTAAGTACACCCTCCCAGAATAGCAGCACTTTAGGAGTTTAGGAGTAGTAAAGTCCTAACTTTACTACTCCTAAACTGAGAAAAATCCTAACTTTAAGACTTTCGGTATTCACAGAAGGCATTTAGGAGTCCTAAAGTTAGGACTACTAACTTCTGTGAATACCGAAATGAGTAAGTTCATTCTGTGAATACCAAAATGAGTAAGTGTATTCTGTGAATACCAAAAAGTACTAACTTTACTACTCCTAAACTGAGAAAAATCCTAACTTTAAGACTTTTGGTATTCACAGAAGGCATTTAGGAGTCCTAAAGTTAGGGCTACTAACTTCTGTGAATACCAAAATGAGTAAGTTCATTCTGTGAATACCAAAATGAGTAAGTGTATTCTGTGAATACCAAAAAGTACTAACTTTACGTTTTTGACGTAAGTTAGTTCTGTGAATCAGGCCCACAGTGTCCGAGGCGGTTCGTTTGTCCGGTCTCGGTAATGTATCTTTACTTTATTGTTTTCCGGGGTCTGCTCTAGCGTCCCCGTTTGTATTACAGCCACCGCTCCTCCTACTTTTGAATTTCACTTGCTGTGAGTTTTTGGACTATGAAGTAAGTGTTACTTTCTTTATAGTTGGAGGGGGCGGCGGTTTTGTTTGGCGCCGCTCCCGTGCTGAGCGATGGGGGCGGCTGCCTGTCCACTTTACCCGGCATTTTGAATGCATTTGCACTGCCGCTCCCGCGCTGAGCATCTGGGGTACGGCAGTGCTGGGTTGGTGGCGTTTTCCGCCTACATGCGGTGCTTTTAACGCTCCTACGCTTGAGCGATCTGGTGCGTTTTGTTTTACTGCCTCATGGAGGCTGACTTCCTTGCGGATTGAGCTCCTATGTTGTGCGTGATGCGCTAAGCCATGCTCATTTGCGTGGTTTTTAATTTCTCATTCGGATCCTATGTGGCCCGGCTGCCGGGACTGCCGATCGGGAGTTGGAAATCCCGGTTTGAGTCTCGGCTGCGTGACTATTTCGTGCGCGATCCACTTACAGCCTCCCAGTGATATGTTACACACTTATCTGTTGTTACATTATGGGGCAAAGCTTTCCATTCCTTGTGAATGCTGGGCGTCTTGTTGGTCCCCCCGCAGGCGGCTGTGCTGCTTGGGGCAGGGGCAGGCTCCTCGGCTCTTGTCCCGTGGATTTGTGGTGAGCAGGCTTGCCCTCCCACAAGCCCTTTTCTTTGCTGCCTCTGTCCTGTCCCACTGGGTTCTGGCTTGGTATTGGTCCGCATACTTGCGTGGCAGGCCATGGTCGGATTGGCTCCCATGCAGCTTCCCAAAGTGGTGTAGGTTTCTTGCAGGGTATGGGTTTGCATCCTGCCCGTGTTGGGAGTGGATGCAGCCTAGCGGCTGGGGCGGTTGACCCTGGGAGGCCGGATTCGAGTCTCGGCTGCGCCACCAACATCCTGTGATTCTTGGCGGGTCACTTAAACTCCCAGTGACTTGTATCCCCTGCTGTTACATTTTATATATATGTAGCTTACTCCAATGACTTTGTACTCCATAGTTCTGGTTTCTGATGTAAATTTAACACTCATTGTGCCTTGCTTTGTCTTGTGTCTTTGTGCACGCGCGTACCCCAGTCAGGGTGTCTTGCACTTCTTGTGCGCTGTTTTTCATGTGATTAGCACAGGCTCACACAGGACATGAGTCACTGTGGCCTAGTGGTTGAAGTCTCTGACTCTTCTTCCAAAGGTTATGTGTTCAGATCCTGGTGTTTCAATGGTTGTTGTTTCTGTGGTAAAACTACAGGCAATAATACTTTCTTTACTGTCTCTACCACCTGGGGTACTGCTCTCAGTCTGGTTCATCCTGCTCTGGGTGTCCGCTGCTTCTTCTGTATTCATTGTTCTTTGTCACAGGTTTCACAGCCGGCTTCGCCTCGTTGTGTCACCGTGGCCTTGTGGATTCTGACTCTTCCCCTTGGTTTCAGTGGTGGTGGCTTCATTACTGTGAGTCCCTTTGGTCCTGAGTTTTTTTCCACGGGTTCGGAGCCTACAGCCATACCAACCTGTAAGCACCTGATCTTGTCTGATCTCAGAAGTTAAGCAATGTCGGGCCTGGTTAGTGCCTGGATGGGAGACTGCCTGGGAATACCATATGCTGTAGGCTACTTTCCTCTCTCTCTGTAGGGGCATGACCTCTGTTGTGCCCTCGTCCTGCTGTTGCGTGCCGGGCTTGCTGGGGTGTGTTTTTCTGGTTGTTCCGATACGCTCACCGTGCCTTCTGGTGTGTTCTTGGGGGGCGGATGCCTCTCAGTCGCACCTCTGCTGGCTCCTCTATGGAGTCGGGGCTTTGGCCCCACGGAGCTGTTTTTCATTGTTCCTCTGGTGACACAGGCTCATGCTGGCGTGCCTTTGGTCATTAACCGTCTTGTGCGGGGTTCCTCCCAGCCCTTTTGGGGGTGGGGCCGTGGCCGTGGCAACCCTTCTATGCTGTCTCCCGGCATCTGCCTTCTGGTGCTGCCCTTCCCGATGCCTCTGCCTCATCCTGCCTCTCTCACGGAGGGCGGCCGGATTGGTTCTCATGCCATCTCCGGCTCCTGGGTCCTTCGCCTGGTGGTAGTTGGTTCCCGGGCCGGTGTTGGGTCTGGGTTGCTGCTCTCTATTTTCATGGTGTCGGGCCCGTCAGGGGTCTCTGCCCTTCTTGGGTCTCTTGGCCGTGAACTTCTATATGCCTTCCGGACATGTTGGTGTGTTGCAGTGGCTCCTGCCCCTTGTTTCCTCTGGGGCTCTTCTGGCTCCTTGGCCCTTTGGTTCCTGCCATTCAACCCTGTAATCGCCTGCTCTCGTCTGTTCTCGGAGGTCTGCATGGTCGGGCCTGGTTTGTACCTGGATGTGTGACCACCAGGATATACCAGGTGCTGTGGGCTTCCTCTTTCAGAGGTTTTGCTGTCTTGCCATGGGTCATCCCTTGCATTTCTGTCCTCCCCTTTGGGTTGCCCTCTGTCCTTCAGTTGTTTTCCTTCGGTCTTGGCTCCCCTGGGGGGTTTGATGCATGCTCCTGGGGTGCTTTGTTCTCCAAGGGGTTTTCGCTCATTGGTATGTCTTGTGCCTCTGGTGGCATTGGCTCTCGCAGGACACATGTTCGGATACTGCCCATGCTACATCCTTCCCTGTCGACTGGTTGGTTTCTTCCTCGTCTTTCCTTTTATCCTGGCGGTTGTGGCATTGCTGCAGCTTGGCCTGGAGTTTCTTGGGTTCCTTGTGATGTCATCGGATCCCTTCTCGTGTACTTCAGCTCTTCGGCTCTGGGTTCTTGGTTCCCCGCGGATCGCTGGGTGTCCTCTTCTTGGGTGGTGCTGGCTGCTGTATTCACTGCTCCCGGGCTCTTGCCCATCCCCTGACGCTGTGTGTGTTCAGGTCCGACCGGACTTTTATGTGACCCGTGCCTACTTCGCCTTTTGGGGGGCTCTCGCTCTCCTCTTTTGATTCGGCGCGGTTGGGTCTTGTGCGGACGTGAAGTGTCTGCTCTTTCTTTGCCGGGGAGGGTGAATGGACATGCGGTTTGGCTAACTCGCCTTTTCCTTCTTCGGTTTCTCTTTGGGGACCTGGCAGGGAGGTTCAAGTGGCCCTGGTTGGTTCTCTTGCATCCCCTCAGGTCTTCTGCTATGGTTTCGGCCCTTCTTCCTTGCATGGGGTATTGGTGCTTGGTGCCTCGCCGGCCTTGGTTCCCCTCCTTCTTCCTGATGGTTGCTCCTCCGTGGTGATTCCCGCTGTCACCTTCTCCGCTTCGCTTTCCTCTCCTGTCTCATCTGGCGCTCAGCCGGTTGGCGTTGGGGGTTTGGAAGTTGATGGCGGTATTTATTCGCTGTGGCCTATTTTTTAAGGTCACAGTCCCTTACTCCAGTGTTTATGTGTTCATATTCTGGTGTTTTATTGGAGTTCCCGGTCATACGTAAAGGCAATGTTACGACCTAGGTGCTATGTCTCAATGGTGCGTCTTGTGTCTCTGGTAACACTGGCTCCCCCAGCACATGGGCTCATTCCTGCCTATACTTTCAATGTATCACATTGTGGTGTCTGTTCTTCCATTGCTTTCTTTGTGTCTTTGGGCTGCTGTGGCCCTGTCTTCCCAGTATTTTCGGACGGGCTGCACCCTTCGGGTCTGCGGCCGTCACTGGCGGTTTCTCTGCTTGCACTCTGCTCTCTGCTGCTGGTGGTCCGCCATTGCGGCTTTCCGGGGATCCTCTCTCGTCTCCTTGAGTGCTTGGTTTCTTGCCTTCTGTGCAGTTTTTTCTGCGACGGCATGTCGTTGCTTCACCTGTTCTCCCCCCCTTGGGATCTTCTTTTGGTCCTTCTTACTTTGCATTCTGGTCCATTCCATTTGGGCGACGTTGGGGCTGCTTGACACTTGATTATCAACCTCTTCTTGTGTTCCCTGCCTCCCTGTTCCTTCGTCCTGACCAGTCCCTTCTTCCCCAAATGTCCTCGGCCTCACCCCAGTTCGGGGTGGGGGTCCGGCTCTGTTCCCTGGATTGTCTTGGGCTCTGGTGGTCTTCCTTGGCGTACGGCCTCCCTTCGCCTGGGGGATTTTTTGTTTGTCACCTTTGGGGTTGTCCGGCGGGGCCGTCGCCCTTTGACGGACACTCTTCCCGTTGAATTCGGTCCGCTTCTCTTTGGCCTTCCTTTTTTCAGGGGTTTTTTCTCCCCCGGTCATTCTGGATCGTTCCACCCGGTGTGTGTTTTCCACCTGGGCTTCTTCAACGGGCCTCCTTGTAGGTTCTTGTGCTTCGGCGCCTTGGTCCTCCCCACGTGCCTTCTTCTCCCGTCTCTTTGCTGATGGGAATGGTTACTCTGGGGATTTTGGTCCGCCGTCCTTGCGGCTGTTCACTGGTTGTGTACTTGTCTGCATTGATTTTTCCTTGGAGTCCTGGTGTCTGTTTCTTTGTTCGTCCGGCGCTTGGGTATACGCTCCTTAGTGACTGTGACGAGGAAGACGGACGAGGACGGTAATGACTCGGTTACTTACCGGTAATGTTCATTACTCCGAGTCATAGTCTTCCTCGTCAGTCATGTTCCCGCCCGCCCGCCCTTGGTGGTGGGGGGACGAACAAATTATTTTTTCCTTTGGTTTTTGCTTTTGTATTTCAGGATGTTTCCTGTGTTGGTCCCACCCTTATAGGTCAGGTGGCAGGTACTTCCTGTAAGGCGGCCATATTGGGTGAGGACCTTTTAATTTATGGGTAAATGCTGTGCCTGGAACACGGGGTGCTCCTTAGTGACTGTGACGAGGAAGACTATGACTCGGAGTAATGAACATTACCGGTAAGTAACCGAGTCATTTGCAAAACTCCAGATAAGAGAGAATGGTTCTATTAAGCACTTCTGCAACTGTTCAAGCCTTGGTTCAAGCCTTGGCATTGTGAAACAGAATTACTTGGAGATTTTGACTGATACGAAGATTCTTTTAATGCAACAAAAGATTCTTTTAATGCAACAAAAAGATACTATTCAGTGTACGGTAATTACAACTTACTTAAAATTGATAAATGATGAGAATGAACTACAAGGAACTATTGCAGCTGAATTAGTCAGAGAAAGTTCACAAAGCAGTCAAGGTTCTGGTTCACTGACTCAAGATCCACTTGGATAACCAGTTGTTGAAAATGAATCAGGAATAGCCATGAATGAGGTAGAAACTGCAATGTGCAACAGGATACTACTGAGTTTTAAAAGTTAGAAGAACAACTGAATGTTGAACAAAAAGAAATATATCTGCAAGTGAAGCATTAAGTGGAACATGGCTTCCTCCATGAAAAAAAGGAAATGTCCATGTTCATCATTTCAACCTGTTCTATTATATATTAGTGGTCAAGCTGGAACAGGAACAAGTTTTTTTGACAACGTTCTGACAAGTTATTTACACAGGGCTACAGAATTACATTTATCTTGTGTCATAACAGCACCAACTGGATTAGCAGCACACAACATAAAAGGTATTACTGTAGATCGATTACTTATGCAACCTGTTGACCATGATAATAAACTGGAATATCAAAAGCTGTCTGGAGAAGCTTGTTATGAAGTCTCAAGAGTACTGAAGAAGCTGCAATTGTTAATCATTGATGAGGTGAGCATGGTCTCAAACTTAATGCTTGCCTTTGTACACTTGCGGATGCAACAGATTTTAAAAACAGAGTATGATGTGCTGTTTGGAGGAAAGCATTTAATTGTATTTGGATACCTACTACAACTTACTAATGTTAAAGGACAACCTGTTTTCAAAACCTTTCTTCATAATGAGTAACCCTGGGCAAAGCACTACGCTACGCTCGCGTAGTTTGCGAAGTTTGCGCTACTTCGCACAACGCGAATTGCACATAGCACAGTGCAAACACGCAGTAGTGAAGTCATTTTGCTTGCTCGCGGTCCTCAACGTCAAGTTGGCGACCGCGAGCAAGCAAAGGACATCCGGCGAGACTTTTTCCTCGTTCGCGATCAGCAACATCAAGTTGCCGATCGCGGCGTTGAAAATAAACCTCCCGGCGAGATTCTCAACGCGGGAGGTCAGGTTTCTCATTGCGAGTGGTCGCGTATGCTCGCGACCGCTCGCGATGAGAAACTACCAGTCCGCGTTGAGAAAGCTGTCCGCTCGAGTAAAAATCTACTCGAGCGGCAGTAAGAGACAGCTCGCACTGTGCAAGATGCCGTTTTCAATGATTGCACAGTGCGGACAAGCATCCGGCACTGTGCAATCATTGCGAACAGTGCACTACGCAGTTCGCGTAGTGCTACGCGTAGCTCGCGTAGTGCGAACTGCACTTTGCGTAGCTTCGCGTAGCGCTACTTCGCGAACTACGCCCAGGCTTAATAATGAGACAATTAAATCTTTTGGAAGTATTTGGAATGCACATATTTGGTTAAACTTTGAATATAAAGAACTTGTTAAAAATATGTGACTACCAGGTGATGAAAATTATGGAAATAACCTTAAAGACATAAGAATTGGCATGTTGACAAAACATGGTAAGCAAGCTTTAGATCTAAAAAAAACAGCAGCAGAAGTAATGAAGACTCTGCTCATAGAACACAAATGCATAGATTGTCTAATGCCTACACTGCAAGAGTGTTCTACCGTTAATAAACAACTACTGAAACTGGAAAAACAACTAATTCTGGAAATTAAAGCTATTGACAAAATGGAACACCAGGAAGTAACAATTCCACTCACTGAAAAACTACAGGTTAAATTGGATTTTTCGGAAAAGTCTGTATCAAAACTGCAGGATTAGAAAAATGTTTAAATGAATGTAAGAACTATAGAATAATTTTGCAGCTTAATTTGGATGTAGAGGAAGGATTAGTAAATGGAGCAATGGGAAACATTGTTGATTTTGTGAATTTTTCAAAATAGAGATGGAATAGAATTTTTGATTGTAAAATTTGACACTATTAATGAAGTAAGACAGATTGGGCGATGTGTCATTTATTTTTTGCTCTTAAAGGACTTGTATGTTCGAAGATAACAGTTTCCTCTGTCTCCAGCATGTGCAGTAACTATTCACAAATCTCAAGGTTTAAGTATAGACAGAGCTTTTGTAATTATTGGAAGTAGTGTGTTTAAAGAGGGTATGGCATATGCTGCATTGTCTCAAGTAAGAACATTGTCCGGATTGTATTTGATAGAATTTGATGAGAAAAAGGTTAGTGCTGATGCAAGTTGTGTAAGAGAGTACAATCGCTTAAAAATACTTTATACTCGTCATTTAGGTGAAAACCCAAAATATGAGAAACATATACTATGTCCAAAATGGAAATATATAAATCATTCAACTGAAGTTCAAGATAAGAAAAGCATTGAAGAGAAAGTTGAAAACGTAAAGAAAAAAAATCAGAAACTGATGGTGATATTGTAGGATACTAGTTAGAAAACAGTTCCGGTATCAACTGATATGCTAATGTGGTTCAGAATGTAATATTTCATTTACTACACCTTCCTAATGAAATCATGGAAAACTGTGAACAAAGATTCTGTTCTGCACTACATAATTTATTTCAACAGTTGGTGACTGACAGAATTAAAATACATACTGTTATTCGACATCTTTTGGATATATGTAGCGGATCAGTGACATTTACTCTCAACATACAACAAGATGCACAAGAATTTATAATGGTCATGCTTGGAGTATTAGAAGGTGAAGTTATAAATATAGGTAACTTATTTGCACTAAGTTACAAATGGGAACATAACTGTGAAGATTGTTCATTTAATTCTACCACTGAAATACATGCAGAACGATTACTATACTTAACAATACCAGACTGCAAAACAGTGTATTTTAACAAATTGATTAAAACAGCAAATCAAAATATGACCTGCTCCACCTGTAGATCAGACATGATGTCTACATTGCACATACAACGATTTGGACAATGGAACAATATTGGAAACAAATATTACACATTTTAAAGGAAGTCAAATATCTATTTCAGGAAGAACTTATACAACAGTGCCTGTTATTTTTCATAAAGGACCTACTGCAACATGTGAACTCTATACTGTTTGTTTAAGGTGTAAGAGTGGATGGACACATTGCAATGGTGCACACCAGGAATGCAAAGCTAGATTGCCTTCTCAATTAGCAAATTCTCATATGTTATTTCTCCAGCCAAAGTTCTAAGAACATCATTCGACCTATTGGGGGTGATATTGTTAACAAAACATAATGGATTGGATTCTATCTGTTTTCATAATTAGTGTTTTCATTATTATTTTTTACCTTATGGATAAAACATTTTGAAAATTAACTTGAAAAAGCAAGCAGAATATATATTTCTTTTAAGTGCTGTACCAGGTATAATAGCAATACTTCATGTTTTAAAAGTTTATTTATATTAAGTAGCAGAGTTAATATAGGTGAAACAAATGATTAAGAAATTGTAGTGAGTATAAATCATAGTTACACATATTTAAATGATGTACTATGTACTTTATTTTTATACAATCCATTTGGTTGTTCTTTCCCCACTCCTCAATGATGATACCACGTTCAAACCACCATGCATGGTGAAGTTATATGAAATTTTAGAACAGTAAAAAAGGGAAACTGATACTGATATCTAATTATATGACAATGTCATTTAAAAACAAAACATTATTTTTTTTTTTTATCATAACATGCTTATATATTTCATTTTGTTTTTCTTCATTTTGTTTTCTTCTCAGAAGCACAGTTCTCTTTCCTAGGCATACCTCATGGAAGCACTTGAACACACAGTTCCATTCCTGACTGCTCTGTTTAAAGGGAAAGTGATTTCTACACATGTTTACTGAGGATATAATGTGAATCGGAGGTAGTCTAGTACTTATAGGCTACTTTGCATGTGTTATTTCATCCATAAAAGGCCCTGACACACTAATTGAGGTGTGAAGAAAGATGCTGACACTAATAAGAGTGGCATGAGAGGATACAATCTTTTATTTTGGGTCAGGTATGACACTGTCAGTTCCATCTCTCTAATGAAACAGGAGGAAAAATGCAAGAATTAAAACATGTCGCCTAGTGTATTAACCTCTAAACTAGTCCATATATTTCTTCACAAAGGTATACTGGAAGTAGGCCTCGGAAAACGATGTGTCTGCTTGAAACTGAAAGCATATTTTGTTAAGTGTCATTGTGTGACTGCTACCATGTCTCAGGTATATTTGTACCTATACGTGCTATCATGTCTGAGCCATGTCTGTATTTGTACATCTATTCTGAGACATGTGGTGCAGCTGATGGTCTTTACTTCAAAACTCAATGGTCTATCATACCCCTGGGCAAATATTGACAGAGCTACTTCACCTTTCAGTCCAAGGACCACACATCTCTTTTCTAAGTATGCCTTGTGAAAGTACTCAAACAAAAAAAGTTATTACCCTGCTGCCATGTACAATAAGCAGAAAGTTATCCATGCAGACTCTTCTACACACATTTACAGAGCATGCAGTCTAAAACAGAGGTAGTCTTGTGCATATAGGCTACTTTATATGTGGCATCTCAATCCTAAAAGGCACTGACACACTCATTGATATTTCTAGAAATATGAGAGGCAATACACATATTACGAGATGTTACAATGTTTAATAATGGTTCATGCACTGAATTCTTGTGTACGTAGAAAATTCTTTATTTCTCAAATTCCATTGGAACGTGGGCACAGCAAACGCGTTTCGTCCTAGCAAGGGCTTCTTCAAGGCAATCTGTTATTTAAGTACTTTCCCAGAAATCCTGGAGAAAAGACCCACAAGCATCCAACAGAATTTGCACCATTCCTTGATCATTCGTATAATCCCAGTAGCTCAGCATGTGTTATACTTTCTTTATTTAAAAGTAGGTCATCATTGGATTTAAAGTGTGTTCGTTTATTGTTTCTGGCGAGTTCGAGTCCGTTGGTTTGAACGAATAAGTATCAGGATAGTCCCATGTCCGGAGAGTCATTGATGACTCTCCGGACATGGGACTATCCTGATACTTATTCATTTGACCTGAAGAGTGCAGTACACATGCCAAGTTGGGAAAGAAAGGAGAAATGAAAACATTTATATATTTATATATATAAAAACACTGGCAGCTGAGCGCCAGTCCACACACTCCACAGGCCAAGCGCCAGTTCACACACACCGCCAACACATTTAAAAAAATATATTTTTATCCACCTCGGGGAAGAACAGAAAGACAACCATGATTTAGTTAATAAATTGCAGCTAAAAACGGATTGTGTGATTAAGAGCTCCAATAAAGAGGGGAATATTGTGTTGTGGGCCAAAGACAAATACATGGTGGAGGCCTATGAGCAATTGAACAACAAAGCCTGTTATCGTAGGGTCACTAAACGAGTAATGGAGACTGATGTAGCTGAATTTCAATTTGATTTGGAGCTCTGTAGAGATCTTGGACTGCTGAGTTACGAGGAGTATCCATGTTTAAGAATAGATTATCCAGTAATATCGGTATTATATCTTATACCCAAAGTCCACAAAAATAGGGACAACGCCCTCCAGATATCCTATCATTTCTGCTACTGGTAGTGACTTTGAAAATACCTCCAAATACGTAGACCATTTCCTCTGTGACTTTGTAAGAAGTCTCCCGTCCGCTATACTCGATACATATGATATATGATATAAGGATATACAGTTTATGTGATCTCCCATGGGAAGAAGATTACACTTTACTCACAGTGGATGTCACCACATTATACACCAGTCAAGATGGGATGAGAGCAGTTATCCACTTTTTGGGTGCAAGACCATCATTTGAGATTTTATCCGCGATGTCATCAGTGATGTCACTGACATGCCATAAATGATGTAATATTTGAAGTCATAAGCAGTGCATTTCAGGGGGCACAAGTTATAGTTAGCTCAGCTAAGTATAACTGCTGAATTTCACTGGTTTTGTACTAGTGAAACTTGAGCCTAGCTATAAAGTCCCTGTAACCTTTGGTCTTTTCAGTGAATTTCTAAGGTTTTTTTAATTAGATTTCCTGACTAAAATGCCAGTGTAATCTTTGTTTTTTTCAGTGAATTTCTATGGTTTTTAAAGTAGTAATGGCGTTTGCAGAGTGGTGGAGAAAGGGACAGGGTCTCTGACCACCTCTCAGGAATCCCTCTGTGTAGGAATTACAGCAAAAAAACAGAAGGGTTTCTTGGCCCCCAAGGTCCCTCAGCATCCAAGAGGACTTCATTCCCCAACCAGTAGTGCACTAGAAAACACATTTGCAGAGTGGTGGAGAAAGGGGGCGTGGCCTCTGAAGATCTCTTATCAATTCCACTGTGTAAGACTTACTGGAGATAACAGGAGGGGTTGTTCGCCCCAAGGACCCTCAGCAGCCAAGGAGACATTGCTGGAGCCAAACCTCGGGTTGGTGGTCCACATGGCCCTCTAGGGCTCCAGGAGAGGGTCAGCACAGCCGCCCTCTTTTCTTTTGTATTACCCAAGGAGGTGGTGGTCCCAGGGGCTTCAGGGGTTGCCCAGGGCAACCACTGCATTATGTGCAATTAAAGTCCTGGAGAAGTGGTGGTCCGCAGGGGTGCTGTGGGGCCATGCAACTACCCACACACTCATTCTAAAAAAGCCCTGGGAAGTTGGTTATCCCTGGGGCTGCAGGGGGGTCCGCATCTGAAGGTAACAGGAGGGGTAGTTGGCCCACAAGGATGTCCTTAGGGGCCAACAACTTCTCCTGTTGCCTCCAGTAGGTCCCACACAGCACAATTGCTTAGAGGTCTTCGGAGGCCACGCCTCCTTTCTCCACCACTCTACAAACACGTGCCTACTGGTGCACTGCTGACTGGGGCTCCTTGGGGGCCAACTTCCCCTCCTGCTACCTCCAGTATGTCCCACACAGGGGGATTGCTGAGATGTCTTCAAAGGTTGCACCCCTAATTAAGAGTAGGAAAGTGGGTACTAACAACAATGTTCTCTCTATTGAGATAATTTACACTGTACCACACTGTTAGCAGATAGTGAAACCAGAGAGTATTTAAAAGTATCAACTAAGAACAGTGTGCAGTCTATGCCAAACATGTCCAAAGAGACACTATTCATTAAAAAATCTCAAGGTCTGAAGGTGCTAAACGTCATACTACCTGCAGCCTTTATACTATGGTGAAAACTTTACAGATATCCCATCTTCTGAAGTTAATTAAGCGCATGTATATAGGTTAGTACATGGCGCACACAGTCTTATGTAGACATTGTCCTGCTGAGATGATTCTGTCAAAATACTCAAGGCTGCTTACAATATTTTGTATCTATTACATCGGATCTTTGCCCTGTTGGAATTGTTTTCTGCAGAAACAAAAAACTTGTTATCAAGCATACTGGACAATATTTCTCAACTGTTACTTGCACACAGAGTTACGCCTGAATGCAAAGAGTTATAAGGTGTTCAATACCTCTACCTCTATGGTGCATTAGGAGTACATGTGTTTTGTAAACACTTACACCCATTAGCTGGACACAGGATGAAAACAATTAGGTGGAAAAGTAATATGGTACTTACCCTATACAAAATAAACTATAAAACAGACATTGGATGATGTCATCAATGATTTAATTTAAGATGGCATCAATGATGTCATAAATAATGTCCTAGAAATGGTCATGAGTGATGTAATATGTGAGGTCATAAGCAGTGCATGGGGCGCATGAAGTTATTGTTAGCTCTGCTAACTATAACTGTTGAATTTCAGATTTTTTTGTTCAAAACGCTATGTTGACATTGACATATTCACCTAACTATAACTTCAGTATAACCTTTTTTGCAGTATATATATATATATACTGGGGCAGACACTTGTCTGTTTCACTTGGGTGAATATCAAATAAATTATGGAACTTTGAACCCGTGCCTTTGTATTTTTTGGAATACGTTGGTGGGCCGTACCTGTGGTGTTTCCCTCTCGCTGGATTAAGAGGGACGGGACTTTGGTTTGGATATATATATATATTCACTGAAAAAACCACAAGTTTCAGGTACGTTATAGTTAGTTGGTTGGACATTTTACTCGTACAAAACCAGAGAAATTCCCCCGTTATAGTTAGTTCAGCTAACTATAACTCGCGCCCCCGCAATGCACTGCTGATGACATCACATATTACATCACTCATGACATGGTCAGTGACATCACTGTTGACATCACTGATGACATCTCAAATGACATCACTGATGACATCATCCAGTGACTGTGTGTTTCTGTAAAGTTTAAATATTTTTAATATATATAGGGAAAGGCGTATTGAAGAATGAGTGGGTGTGAAAAGTTGGCCTGGTATATGCTGTTCACTAATTAAAGTGGACACCTTGCACCAGAACAATTCGACTCTTATGGTAGATAGGTTTAAGACAACCTTTATAGAAAGCTATCCTAGTGGTAGCTGTGGAGAGCAGCCTTCAGGCTAAGTCTTGAAGGAATGTAAAGCAGCTTGTTTTACCACACAATCTCTTGAATCACCAAATGAAAAGACACCACACAGGTATATATATCAAATATATATGTATTTATTAATAAACACTCTCTACTAATATCTTTATGAGATTAGAAGT
Source organism: Calotriton arnoldi (assembly GCA_963921515.1). Lineage (NCBI taxonomy): Eukaryota > Metazoa > Chordata > Amphibia > Caudata > Salamandridae > Calotriton > Calotriton arnoldi. The sequence continues at coordinate 745,676 of CAWUFW010008330.1, read as the reverse complement.
AACGAACATATGTACCAGTCAAATGTTATCAAAATAAGTTTAGCACAATCGAATATCACAATCTTAGTTTGGCTAGACCTAGGTCTAGGGCATCTAGAATCGAGGGCCCCCAAGAACCTCCCCAGGTAGTTGTAGGAGACCCACAGGGGACGGACGCGGTGTCCTGGCACCGGTGCGAGTCCTGTGCGAGTCTATGCGCTCAGACGCGATTGAGATTTCAATGTTAAAGGTCCCTTGCGTGTTCGAGGCGAACACACCGATCGGTCCTTGTACGAGTCGAAGGACGCGGTTACAGATAGAGTTGCAAGGGAGATGGACGCGCTGTGTCTAACACAGACGTGAACCTTGTGCGAGTCAGTGCAATGGAGATCTCAATGTTACAGGCCCCTTGTGTTCGAGGCGAACACCGATCGGACTCAGTACGAGTCGAAGGACACAGTTCTGGATAGTGTTACAAAGGAGATGGACGCGGTGTGTCTAACACAGACACGAACCCTGTACGAGTCAGCGCAATTGTCGCACTTAGAAAAGGAAAGTTTTAGGACACTTCTAGGGAAGCTACAAGCAAGTCACTTACAGGGTAAGTAGTTCTAGGGCCCACACCCACAGGAGCACTGTAGTGCTGAAGTTACCTCACCCAGGGAGCCGGGTGCATAGGTGTTCTTTGGTGTCGGGTCGCGGCGTCGTTTTCAATGGGAGCCAGTGAAGACTTGCTGCTTGCGGCGACAGGAGAAGTGTCCGGAGGAATCCAAGCCTGGATTCAGAAGATGGAAGACCTGAAAGCAGAGGGGACAGTGTTCAAAGTCACTTGGCAGTGACTCGGGGCAAGGAAGATGGATGCCCACCGTCGTCGCAAGATTCAGGTCGTTCGCAGGTGCCTTGACTCTTCAGCCACGAGGTCCAGGAGGCGTTGACGATAAGTAGGAGCTAGATTCGGTGTGTACCACGATGTCTGCCACTTACTACAGTGTCAGCGACTCGATCGGAGCCAACAAGCCTTGGTAACAGCAAGTCTTGGGGAAAATGTAAAGAGGCAATGGCACAGAACAGCAAGGTTTGGAGGACTCACCCAGCAAAGGTAAGTCAGGGCAGGCCTGGAGCAACCAGGGGAGCCCTTTGGTGTCTGTAGAAAGTCTTCTGGGGACCCACGAGCCGGCTGGCAAGGGATCGCGAAGACGCCTTGGGAGGATTAGCTCACAGGGGCCCACGGTCACTCGGGATACGGTAGGCCTCTGATCTTCAGAGGGATTCCTGCTGGAGGCTAGGACCACACGTGGTCCAAAGCACAAGTTCGTGAAAGATTGTGAAGGGGTTGCACTCGACAATAGTGCATGGTACCCAGGGGTCGCGGTTCCTCGTCACTCTTGGGGTCCACTGGCGTCAGCTTCGCTGGGGACTCACGATTGCCATTGAGAAGTCAGGAATTCTACTTCTTGGGCTGCAGGGACTTCGGACTCCAGCGGGAGCGGCGTAGTTTGCGACCGTCGTTTGTAGTTTTTGGTGCCTGCCAAGCAGGGGAGTCACTCCTTGACTCCAAGGGAGATTCTTCAGTCTTCCAAAGGTAGTGGAACGTCGAAGGTCCGGGATTCTTCTTCAGAGCGTCGTCCAGGAAAATCTAGGGTGCAATGCACAGGTTCCCCCTCTTATACTAAAAGAAAGGGAGTGACTAGCTCTATGACCCTACCTATGGGAGGGTCAGGGGAGTGGGCGGCTACACCCACTTCCCTTTGTCCAGTTTCGTGCCAGAGCAGGGGCAGGTAGCCCCTGAGCCGGTTTGAACTGGGGTATGCACAGATGAGCCTTCTGCTCCCCCAGTGCAGGACTTCAAAGCACTCTAAGAGTGCACCCACCCAGCCCCAATACACTAAACCCTGTCTGGGAGGTGGTCACACCCCCTTGGGACAGGATATCTATTGTTGGGCTTCCTCCACTGCGAGTGTTGGTCATCAGCAGGAGGGCAGCCCAGTGTCTGTGACTGGTGGCATCTATTTTGTGATGCCAGGGCTCTGCAGGATTCTACCGCGTTTCCACAGTAGGTACATGTCTATCCCTCTAGAAGGGTGGAATGCTACCCCCGCCGCCAGGACTGGCGGGGGGTAGTATTCCAAGATGTTTGACACCAAACACGACATGTTTCGATGCAGCCATTCCAAAGTTAGCATTTTACCGCGAGGATATAATGCACTTAAAAGTATATGGTTTAACCGCATCCACAAACAGCACCAGAGAATGGACTCTGAGAGCTGCAGAGGGCCCTGCTCAGGCAGAGGCACTCCCTCACATAGAAGCCAAGCACCCTGCCCTCAGGATTGATAGGGCCTGCCTTAGGGGTGACTGATAGGTTTATATGTGTGTGTAGGAGAGATATAGGGGACCTATATCTCAGTGAGGAGTGCTAGCACTTCCTCACCCAGGCTGCAGTAGCAGGCCTGTGGTGTCAGATTTAGTCTGCTTCCCAGGGGTGGCATAATACATGCTTCAGCCCCTGGTAGGCCTGTGAAGTACCTATGCCCTTAGTACCTAAGGTACCATATACTAGGGACTCATAAGGTACCACAGTATCCAATCACTAGTGCACCTAGAGTGCACTCCAAGTCGTTTAAAGAGAAAGCAGATAGGCTGGGGACCTGAATAGCAGGTTCCCAGCCAAACTAAGTCAAAAACCAACAAAACACCAGGAAAAAGTGGGGGCAACCATGTAGTCAGATTCCACCTTCCTACATAACCCCCAAACGAAAGGAGATGAGGCTAACCTTGTCCAGGTGAGCCTGTATTTACTGAGTGGCCATATAAGGAAGTACCTGCACCAGCATGGTTACCCCCTGTCTTATGGTCCACTAAGTTATCCCTCACCCTAAGGGTATGAGAGGGTCTCCACCATGGGGAATTACTACCTGTGGGGTGTTTTGGTAAAGGACAAGGCTGATGAGGTGTCTGAGCAGGGAAGTGAGACCCTAGGGAAGTTGGTCTCAGTTTCCTCAGATCACTGGTCATCATGTATGCCTGTCTTTCCATGACTGAGCTGCACTTTGCTCTAAGGGTCAACCTTTGGCTGCCTACAGCTGGGGGTTGGGTCCCTTTGGGTGGAACACTGGAGGGACATGGCAGGTTTGGAACCTTTTGGTTCCAGGTTTGCCCTTGCCTAACAGAGTCCTTCTGGGGAAGGTCCCTACACAAAGGTATGGGGGATTTCTCAGTGTGTGGAGGAATTTTCACCTGGCTAGGGCTACTAGACTGGGTGCCCCTAATCTGCTGATGGGGGTTCCTCTGGACAGGGGGCACTGTGGGGTCCACTGACCTCCCTGACCTCTGCAGCCCTGGGCTGACTGAGGTAGGGTAGAGAGGGGCAGGTTACCTGCTCCATAATGGGTACCACCTTGGAAGGGTCCTCTGCCATCAGGGGTGGGGCCAGGCCAGGCCTGACTACCTCTGGGGCAGTTCCCTGAGGAGGCTGACCCTTACCTGCTGTCTGGGGGGAAGGAGACTTTTCTTCAACCCCTGTGCTCTCTTTTGGGGGAGAGTGGGCCATTCTTCCAGGCTTCAACTCTCCAGCATTTCCCTGGGCTGGGGCTGGGCCCCTCTAGCTTTCTCAGGGACGCCTAGCATCTTCAGATGGGTTTGGTGTTCAACTTCAGCCCAGGCTGAAATTTCCAGATCATTGCCCATCAGGCAATCTACGGGCAAGTTGGGGTTCACTGCCACTATTTTTGGGCCTGTGACCCCCTCCCAGCTGAGATTAACTATGGCCATGGGGTGATCTGTCCTGACACCATCAATGTTGGTCACCTGGTACTTAAACTCAGGTAAAAGCTGGTGAGGGGGGACTAGTGTCCCTGCCACCATGGTGACATTAGCCCCTGTGTCCCTGAATGCCACAGCCGTCCGACCATTAATCATTGGCTCCAGTCTGTACCTGCCCAATGCAATGGGACCCATGGTAAAGGTGGCAAATCCTATACCACCATCAGAGTCTGAGGAGTCTGTTGAGGGGGACCTGTCTAAACTAGGGCCCACCTCTGTTCCCCTTGCAAAAGCACCTAACTTTTTGGGTGCACTACTCCCAACTGGAGGATTACTACTGGTAGTACCAGGAGGGGTGGTAGTAATAGCTGGAGGAACAGTTTCTTTATTGCAAATCCTGGGGCAACTGGGATCAGTTTTCCAGTGTCCAGGCTTTTTACAGACATGGCAATATGGTTTCTTTTCAGGAGAGGAAGGAGTTTGGGACCCACCCCCAGAAGAGGACTTTTGGGGCCCTGTAGTGGACTTATCCTTAGATTTATCCCCACCTTTCTCTTGGGACTTGGTAGAATCTTTCTTCTGGTCACCACCCTGATTCTTAGGCCTCACCCTGGTTCTGACCCATTTGTCTGCCTTCTTTCCCAATTCTTGGGGAGAGGTCAGATCAGAGTCCACCAGGTACTGGTGCAAAAGCTGGTTTTGACAATTATTAAGGATCTGCTCCCTCATAATCAAATTGTACAATCCTTTGAGATCAGTAACCCTACTGCCAATCAGCCAACCCTCCAGAGCCTTGGTTGCACAATCTACAAAGTCAGTCCAGTCCTGAGTTTGTGCCTTCTGGGTGTCTCTGAACTTCAACCTGTACTGCTCAGTGGTTAAGCCAAACCCATGTATCAGTGCACTCTTCAGGACTTCATAGTTATCAGCATCCTCTTCTCTAACAGTGAGGAGCTTGTCTCTACCTTTATCTGAAAAGGAGAGCCACAAGATTGCTGCCCACTGCCTTTGGGGGACCTGCTGTACTCTACAGGCCCTCTCCATAGCAGTTATCCACTTGTGGATATCATCCCCACTCTGGTAGGGAGGAACAACCTTGCTCAGGTTCCTATGGTCTGGAATATATTCTCTGCCTCTAGGGACAATGTTGCTGCCACCAAGGGGTTCTAACCCCTCTCTTCTAGAAGCTCTCTGGATCTCCAGGGCTTCTCTATCTAGTGCCAACTGCTTGGTTCTGAGGGCAACTCTTGCTTCCTCATACTGCAGCAGTTTGCACCTTCTGTCAGAGGAGCTCTCTCTTATGGGAAAGTATGAGTGCCTCTGCTGGACAAATTCTCTGCCAGAGTGATAAGAGTGGTCAGATTCCCTGGAAGGGGACCTATGCCTCTCATCCACTCTGTCAGTTCTCTTAGGGAGAATTCCTCTGTCCTTTTCAGGCCCCTTGGAGCCTGGCCCTTCAATCACAGAGTCTTGGTCATTCTGATTTTCATCATCTGACCCAGACACTGTAATTGACCCACCCCCTGATTCAGACCCATTAGCTCCTAGAGCCAATCTAAGATCATCTGCTGTCAGCAGATCTATCAGGTGTAGTGTGGAGGGACTCTGTCCTAGCTTCAGGTGTCTTTCAACACACATGGCTCTCAAGTCAGAGAAAGCCATGTGTGTAGGAGAGTAGGATCTGCTTCACATGGGTACCCCCACTTTTTGCTGATGCTTCACTTTTTTTCGACCTTAGTCTGGCTGGGGCCCTGCTAATCAGAACCCCAGCCTAGCTGCTTCCTCTCTAAAATGGTTTCGATGTGCCTTAGGCACATCTCTGATTGGAATCTGGAGTGCCCTTATAAGTCCCTAGTATATGGTATACTATGTACCCATGGCATAGGTACCTCAGAGGCCTACCAGGGGCTGCAGCATGTATTGTGCCACCCCTGGAAGGCCATCCAAACTGACACCACAGGTCTGCTACTGCAGCCTGGGTAAGGTGGTGCATGCACCCCTTACTGTGATATAGGCTACCTATATCACTACATACACACACATATAAACCTATAAGTCACTCCTATGGCAGGCCTTATCAATCCTGAAGGCAGAGTGCATGGTTCCTATGTGAGAGGGTGCCCCTGCATGAGCTGGGCCCCTCTGCAGCGTTCAGAGACCCTTCTCTGATGCTGTTTGTAGTGCAACCCGACCATATACTCTTAAGCGCATTATAACCTTGCGTTAAATGCTAACTTTGGGATGGCTGCACGGAAACATGTCGTGTTTGGTGTCAAACATCTTGGAATACTACCCCCCCCACCAGTTCTGGCGGCAGGGGTAGCATTCCACCCTTCTAGAGGGAGAGACATGTACACACTGGTATTCCCGGTACTGACTTTCCAGAGCCCTGGCATCACAAAATGGATGCCGCTGCCACAGACACAAGTCTGGCCTCCTGCTGCTGACCGAAACTCTGGCAGGGGAGGCCTGGACAATAGGTTTCCTGTCCCAGGGAGGTGTAACCACCTCCCCAGACAGGATAGTGTGTATTGGAGCTGGGCGGGAGCACTCTCTGGTGCTTTGAAGTCCTGCACTGGGGGCACATTTGGTGTCCCTGTGCATACCCCAGTTCAAACCGGCTCAGGGGCTTCCAGCCCCTGCTCTGGCACGAAACTGGACAAAGGGAAAGGGTGTAACCACCCCTCTGTCCCTGACCCTCCCATAGGTGGGGCCACAGAGTATGTCCAACCCCCTACCTTAGTATAAGTATGGGACCCCAGTCCTTAGGACTTTAGATTTACCTGGACGAAACTCTGACACAGAATCCTGGCCCTTCGACGCTCTACTTCAAGATTAGAGGACTGAAGAATCTCCCTTGGGGTCAAGGAGTGACTCCCCTGCTTGGCAGGCACCAAAGAATCAATTGTCCGGTCTGCATCGCAAAAGCTCCCGTCGGACGCCGAAGTCCTTGCATCACCAGAGGTGGATTTCCAGACTTCTCCGAGGCTGCCCTGAGTCCCCAGCAAAGCTGAGGCTCGTAGCTGTCGTGGGTAACGTGGAACTGTGACCCCTGGACACCAATCGCATTTGCAAGTGCATCCTCTTCTGGGTCTTCCACAAAGTCATGCCTTGGGCTTCGAGTAGCACCAGCCTCCAGCACCAACTGCACCGAAGATCACTGGCCTCCACTCCAAGAGTGTCCTGTGAGCCAGCTCCACGTGCATCGACTCGAGGCTCCTTTGTGGTTGCTAGTCTGTTGGCTAGTAGGCCCTCCCGAAGGCCAATCTTCTTCTGCTTGGGCTCCCTGGTTGCTCCAGGCGTGCCCTGACTTACCCTCGCTGGGTGAGTCCCACAGACCTTGCTGGTCTGCAACATCGTCCTTCTTCCATTTCCACGAGACTTGCCGTTGCTAAGGCTTGTTGGGTCCAATCCAGTCGCCGATACCCCTGCAATCGACAGACGTCGTGGGGCAGCTCGAATCCAGCTCCTGGTCGTCGTCGACGCCTCCTGGACCTCGTGGCTGAAGAGTCAAGATGACCATCAACCTACCTGAAGCACTCGACATCGGTGGGCATCTGCTCATCGCCTTCCTGGTCACTGGCTAGTGACCCAGACTCTGTCCCCTCTGCTTTCAGGTTCTTCAGATCTTTGATCCACCTTTGGATCCACCCGAACACTTTCGACTTGGCCGCCAGCAGCACTTTGCAGCAGATCGCCATTGAAAGAGACAGACGAAACCCGACCCCGAAAGACACCTATGCACCCGGCTCCCCTGGGTGAGGTAACTCAAGTACTCCGGTGCTCCTGTGGGTATTGACACTAGAACAGCCTAGTTCTCAAAGGGTTTGCTCCAAGTCCTCCTCTAAGTGTCCCTTTTCTTTTAAATTCAAATCGCGACTTTCCCCATAGAAGTTAACGGCGATTCGCGGCTGTGTTCATACTCTGCACGTGTCTCCCGTGGGTCCCCTGTGTCACTACCTTGGGTGGTTCCTTGTGGTCCAAGCACTTCTACAGGCTCTAGGCCTTGTGTCTAGCTCAGTCGTGGTTCTTATACCACTTTATTGGTATATGGTTTGGTACACCCCTAGGGCTCAAACGTGTATTTGTGCTATTACTGTAGATAACTAACTTATAAATTATGTACTTCGAACTCTAGCCTCATAAAGAGACTAGAGGGGTGTGTTTAGTAATAAATACATATATTTTGAATATATACCTGGTGTGGTCCTCTTTCATTTGGTCACTCAAGAGATTATAGACTGGTAAAACAAGCTGCTTTACATTCCTTCAAGACTTAGCCTGAAGGCTGCTCTCCATAGCTACCACTAGGATAGCTTTCAATAAAGGTTGTCTTTAACCTATCTCCAATAAGGGGTTGTTTGGACTGGTGCAAGGTGCCCACTATAATTAGTGGACAGCATATGCCAGGCCAACTTCTCACATTGGTGTGCAGCGTGTGGGATTCCAGCTTGCTATTGTTTTACCAGATAATCTCAATTGAATTGATCAACTGAAAACCACTAAGGGTACCTAAGGTACATATAAATCAAGCTTAGTAATACAGTAAGTTCTACTGAACTTAGAGTTGTGTGTTAAGGGATAGCACACCCTTTCTACAACTCAAGAGAGTTTAGTAGGCCACACTAGAGTAGGTAGTGCATACACCACACCTCACTAGTAATGTCTTCAAAGCCAGGACCCAGTGAGTCCTCGCCAGAAGCCAGTGGGCTTCTTCCCTCCAAGTATGATAAACTCCCATTCTTGGAATTGAGAGCATTATGCAATACTAGGAAGTTGAAGGCAGGCAAAAGTGCCAGCACCCAACACCTCAGGGAGGTGTTACTAGCTGATGATCTCAGCAGGCCCATAGGGTCTGAAGGGGTAGGCAAAGAGGGTGGGGCAGAAGATGAGGAAGGGGCCAGGGGTGAAGAGACCCAGGCCCCCCCCCCTCTGAAACTGGCCAGGAAGGTGAAAATGACCTTGTCCTGGAAAACCCAATTCCTCCTGTGGAGGAGGAGGAGGAGGAGGATCAGACTGACCTCCCCTTTGTCCCCCAGGAAGAGTTCTGAGTGTGCCCAGAAGGTCTAGGTCTCCTTCTCAGGAGTCTAACCACTCTGACACCTCAATAGGGACCTCTGTCTCCTCTCATAGGAGGGAATCCTCTCATGAAAGGAGAAAGAGACTGATTCAGTATGAGCAAGCCCAGCTTGAACTCAGAAAACAGCAATTGGCTATAGACAGGGAGTCCCTAGATCTCTATAGAGAGAGACAAAAGATGGGACTAGAGTCCCATGGTGGCAGCAGTTTCCCCAAAGATAGGGAAAGGTCTTATGACCATAGAAACCTGAGCAAGATTGTCCCTCCCTACCAGAGTGGGGATGACATCCACAAATGGATAACTGCTCTAGAGAGGGCTGTAGGAGAGTAGGATCTGCTTCACAGGGGTACCCCCACTTTTTGCTGATACTTCACTGGTTTTCGACATTAGTCTGGCTGGGGCCCTGCTATTCAGAACCCCAGCCTAGCTGTTTCCTCTTTAAAAGGGTCTCCATGTGCCTTAGGCACATCACTGATTGGGATCTGGAGTGCCCTTGTAAGTCCCTAGTATATGGTATACTATGTACCAAGGGCATAGGTACCTCAGAGGCCTGCCAGGGGCTGCAGCATGTATTATGCCACCCCTGGTAGGCCATCCAAACTGACACCACAGGTCTGCTACTGCAGCCTGGGTAAGGTGGTGCATGCACCCCTTGCTGTGGTCTAGGTTACCTATATCACTAAATGCATACACACATATAAACCTATAAGTCACTCCTAAGGCAGGCCTTATCAATCCTAAAGGCAGAGTGCATGGTTCCTATGTGAGAGGGTGCCCCTGCATGAGCAGGGCCCCTCTGCAGCGTTCGGAGACCATCTCTGATGCTGTTTGTAGTGCAGCCTGACCATATACTCTTAAACGCATTATATCCTCGCGGTAAAATGCTAACTATGGAATGGCTGCACCAAAACATGTCGTGTTTGGTGTCAAACATCTTGGAATACTACCCCCCGCCAATCCTGGCGGCGGGGGTAGCATTCCACCCTTCTAGAGGGAAAGGCATGTTAACTCTGACGAGTCCGGTAACTTCTTTCCAGAGCCCTGGCATCACAAAATGGATGCTGCTGCCACAGACACGAGTCTGGCCTCCTGCTGCTGGACGAAACTCCGGCAGGGAGGCCTGGACAATAGGTTTCCTGTCCCAGGGAGGTGTGACCACCTCCCCAGACAGGACAATGTGTATTGGGGCTGGGCGGGAGCACTTTCGGGTGCTTTGAAGTCCTGCACTGGGGGCACATTTGGTGTCCCTGTGCATACCCCAGTTCAAACCGGATCAGGGGCTTGCAGCCCCTGCTTTGGTGCGAACTGGACAAAGGAAAGGGGTGTAGCCACCCCTCTGCCCTGACCCACCCATAGGTGGGGCCACAGAGTAGTCCATCCCCTATTTTTAGAATAAAGGTAGGAACCCAGTCCTTAGGACTTTAGATTATACCTGGACGAAACTCTGAAACAGAATCCTGGACCTTCGACGCTCTACTACACGATTAGAGGACTGAAGAATCTCCCTTGGGGTCAAGGAGTGACTCCCCTGCTTGGCAGGCACCAAAGAAGCATCTGTCCGGTTCGCATCACTGAAGCTCCCGTCGGACGCCGAAGTCATCGCATCACCAGAGGTGGATTCTCAGACTTCCCCGAGGCTACCCTGAGTCCCCAGCAAAGCTGAGGCCCGTGGCTATCGTGGGTGACTTGAGACCGTGACCCCTGGACACCAAGCACACTTGCAAGTGCACCATCTTCTGGGTCTCCCAAGAAGTCGTGCTTTGGGCTCCGAGTAGCCCTAGCCTCCAGCACCACCTGCACCGAAGATCACTGGCCCCCACTCCACGAGTGTCCTGTAAGCCAGCTCCACGTGCGGCGTCACGAGGCTCCTTCGCGGTCGCTAGCCCGTTGGCTAGTAGCCCTTACCGAAGGCCAATCTTTTCTTTACTTGGCAGTCCTGGTTGCTCCAGGCCTGCCCTCACTTACCTTCGCTGGGTGAGTTCCCCAGACCTTGCTGGTCTGCATCATCGACGATCTACATCTTACTCGAGACTTGCCGTTGCCAAGGCCTGTTGGGTCCAATCTGGTCGCCGACACCTCTGCACTCGACAGACATCGAGCAACAGCCCGAATCCTGCTCCTGCTCGCCGACAACGCCTCCCGGACCTCGTGGCTGAAGAGTCAAGACGACCGTCAACGAACTTGAAGCACTCGACATCGGTGGGCATCTGTCCATCGCCCTCCTGGTCACTGGCTAGTGACCCAGACTCTGTCCCCTCTGCTTTCAGGTTCTTCAGAACTCCGATCCACTCTTGGATCCACCCGGACACTTTTCTCCTGGTCGCCAGCAGCACTTTGCAGCAGATCGCCATACGAAACGACGACGAAACCCGACCCCGAAAGGCACCTATGCACCCGGCTTCCCTGGGTGAGGTAACACGAGTACTCCGGTGCTCCCGTGGGTAGAGACTCTTCAAAGTCCTAGATCTCAAAGGGTTTTGTCCTAGTCCTCTTTTAAGTGTCCCTTTCCTCTATTTTCCCGATCCCGACTTTCTCCATAGAAGTTAACGGCGTATCGCGGTTGTGTATTTACACTGCACGCGTCTCCCGTGGGTCCCCTGTGTCACTACCTTGGGTGGTTCCTTGTGGTCCAAGCACTTCTAGAGGCTCTAGGCCTAGTGTCTAGTTCAGTCGTGGTTCGCATACCACTTTATTGGTATATGGTTTGGTACGCCCCTAGGGCCCAAACGTGTATTTGTGCTATTACTGTGATTTAAGATCTTATAACCTATGTACTTGAACTCTAGCCTCATAAAGAGACTAGAGGGGTGTGTTTAGTAATAAATACATATATTTTGAATATATACCTGGTGTGGTGCTCTTTCATTTGGTCACTCAAGAGATTATAGACTGGTAAAACAAGCTGCTTTACATTCCTTCAAGACTTAGCCTGAAGGCTGCTCTCCATAGCTACCACTAGGATAGCTTTCAATAAGGTTGTCTTTAACCTACCTACCATAAGAGGTCGATTTGGACTGGTGCAAGGTGCCCACTATAATTAGTGGACAGCATATGCCAGGCCAACTTCTCACATTGGTGTGCAGCGTGTGGGATTCCAGCTTGCTATTGTTTTACCAGATAATCTCAATTGAATTGATCAACTGAAAACCACTAAAGGTACCTAAGGTACATATAATTTAAGCTTAGAATATCAGTAAGTTCTACTGAACTTAGAGTTGTGTGTTAAGGGATAGCACAACCCTTTCTACAACTCAAGAGAGTTTAGTAGGCCACACTAGAGTAGGTAGTGCATACACCACACCACACTAGTAATGTCTTTAAAAGCAGGATCTAGAGATGCCCTGCAGGAAGCCATTGAGCTTCCCCCTCCAAGTATGACACACTCCCATTCTTGGAACTGAGAGCTTTGTGTAACGTGAGGAAATTAAGGACAGGCCAAAGTCCCACCACCCAACACCTCCAGGAGATGTTGGTGGCTTATGATCTTAGTAAGTCCTCAGAGACTGAAGGGGTAGGAGCAGAGGGTGGGCCAGCAGATGAGGAAGGGGCCAGGGGTACCACTACCCCCAGCCCCCTCTGAAACTGACCAGGAGGGTGACAATGACCCTGACCTGGAAAACCCAATCCCTTCTGGGGAAGATGAAGATGAGGATCTGGAGAACCACACCTTTGTCCCCCAGGAAGGATTATGAGTGTGCTCAGAAAGTCTAGGTCTCCTTCTCAGGAGTCTAACCACTCTGGCACCTCAATAGGGAGCTCTGTTTCTTCTCACAGGAGGGAATCCTCTCATGAGAGAAGAAAGAGACTGGTCCAGTATGAGGAAACTCAACTGGAGATCAGGAAGAAGCAATTGGCTTTAGATAGAGAATCCCTAGATCTCCTTAGGGAGAGAAGAAAGTTGGGACTAGAGTCCCATGGTGGCAGCCATGTCCCTAGAGATAGGGAAAGGTCCTATGACCATAGGAACCTGAGCAAGATTGTCCCTCCCTACCAGAGTGGGGATGATATCCACAAATGGATAACTGCTTTAGAGAGGGCCTGTAAAGTACAGAAGGTCCCTCAGGAGCAGTGGGCAGCAATCTTGTGGCTCTCCTTTGCTGACAAAGGTAGAGACAAGCTCCTCACTGTTAGAGAGGAGGATGCTGACAATTACAAGGTCTTGAAGAGTGCTCTTATTGATGGGTTTGGCCTAACCACTGAACAGTACAGGTTGAAGTTCAGAGACACCCAAAAAGCACAGACTCAAGACTGGGTAGACTATGTGGATTGTTCTGCCAAGGCTCTGGAAGGCTGGTTGATGGGCAGTAAGGTGTGTGACTTCTCAGGATTGTATAATCTGATAATGAGGGAGCAGATTCTTAATAACTGTCAAAACCAGCTGTTGCATCAGTACCTGGTTGACTCTGATCTGACCTCTCCCCAAGAATTGGGAAAGAAGGCAGACAAATGGGTCAGAACCAGGGTGAAGCAGAAGGTACAGAACCAAGGTGGGGAAACCAAGAAGCAAGATGCTAAGAACTCTGACAAGGGTGGGGAGAAGGGTAAAGATCAAAAGTCTTCATCAGGCCCCCAAAAATCTTCTTCTGGTGGGGATTCCCAGTCTACCAAGGGTAAAGGCCAAAGAAAACCATGGTGCAAGGTCTGTAAGCAAAAGACCCACTGGACCAGTGATTGCACCAAGTCCAAAGACTCCAGTCCAGCATCCACCAATGCCCCTAAGGCACCTGTTCCCCCTAGTACAGTTGGTGGAAGTGCTCCAGCAAAGGGTTTAGTAGGGTTCACCCTGGGAACTGAGTTGGGCTCTGACTTAGTCAGGGAACTGACTCAGGCTGTGTTAGTCTGTGATGGAGGCATGGATGTGACCTCCACTGTGAGTCCCAGTAATCTGGGCAAGTACAGACAACAGCCTTTAATCAATGGACGAGAGGCTTTGGCATTTAGGGACACAGGGGCAAGTGTCACAATGGTGACACAAGACCTTGTGCTACCTGGGCAAGTTATACTTGGTGAAATGTACCAAGTGACCAATGCTAGCAATGTCAGAACAGACCATACTCTGGCAGTTGTTAACTTCTCCTGGGGAGGGGTAACTGGCCTTAAGAAGGTTGTGGTAAGTGCAAACCTACCAGTCGAATGCTTGCTTGGCAATGACTTAGAGACTTCTGCTTGGGCAGAAGTGGAGCTCAGGACCCATGCAGAAATGCTGGGGATCCCTGCAGATGTGTTTGCTGTGACCAGGTCACAAGCTAAACTGTCTAAAACTGAACAGGCCTTGGATTCTGGAAGAATGGACCAAGTGCCTTCCAAGAGGAGGAGTAGTAGGGTTAAGGCAGTGCCTTCCCCTTGGCTCAGGAGGAAGATCAGTCCCTTGAGGGGGATGATCTCAGCCCTGAAGAAGGAACTGTCCCAGAGGAACTTGAGCCTGACCAGGTTGAGTTCTTGGGGACAGGGGGACCTTCTAGGGCAGATCTGAGCCAGGAGCAGCAGAGCTGCCCCTCCCTTGAACCCCTCAGACAGCAAGCTGCTGCTGAGGCTGCTGGGAAAGCTAGTGGTCCCCATACAGTGTATTGGGATGATGGACTCCTGTACTCAGAGAGTAGAGACCCCAAGCCTGGTGCTACCAGGAGGTTGGTAATACCTTTGAAGTTCAGGGGCTTCCTATTGACCCTAGCCCATGATATTCCCTTAGCAGGACACCTGGGCCAGAACAAGACTTGGGACAGAATTGTCCCTCACTTTCACTGGCCCCACATGTCTGAAGACAGTAAGGAGTTTTGTCGCTCCTGTGTGACCTGCCAAGCCAGTGGCAAAGCAGGTGGCACTACAAAGGCCCCCTGATACCACTACCTGTGGTGGGGGTGCCCTTTGAGAGGGTAGGGATTGACATTGTTGGTCCCATGGATCCCCAAACAGCATCTGGACACAGATTTATACTGGTGGTAGTGGATCATGCCACCAGGTATCCAGAGGCTATACCCCTTAGGACCACTACAGCACCTGTGGTGGCAAGGGCCCTCCTGGGAATTTTCTCAAGAGTGGGCTTTCCTAAGGAGGTGGTATCAGACAGGGGTGCAAACTTCATGTCTGGGTACTTAAAAGCAATGTGGAAGGAGTGTGGAGTGACTTACAAGTTCACCACACCCTATCACCCACAATGCAATGGTTTAGTTGAGAGATTCAACAAAACCTTGAAGGGCATGATTAAAGGGCTCCCAGAAAAGCTTAGGCGTAGATGGGACATACTCTTGCCCTGCCTTTTATTCGCATATAGGGAGGTGCCTCAGAAGGGGTTGGTTACAGCCCTTTTGAACTTCTGTTTGGCCACCCTGTGAGGGGTCCACTGTGCTTGGTGAAGGAAGGATGGGAGTTACCTCTCAAGCCCCCAAAGCAAGATATAGTGGACTATGTACTTGGTCTCCGCTCCAGGATGGCTGAGTACATGAAAAAGGCAACCAAAAACCTTGAGGCTAGCCAGGAACTTCAGAAGGCCTGGCATGACCAAAGAGCTGTCCTAACTGTTTACCAGCCAGGACAGAAGGTGTGGGTGTTGGAGCCAGTGGCCCCAGCAGCTCTCCAAGACAAATGGAGTGGACCCCACACTATTGTTGAGCAGAAGGGTGAGGTCACTTACTTAGTAGACCTGGGAACACCCAGGAGTCCCCACAGGGTTCTCCATGTCAACAGACTTAAGCCATATGTGGACAGGGCAGACATGGGCTTGCTCATGGCTACTGATGAAGGGCAGGAGGAAGAGAGTGACCCACTCCCTGACCTGCTCTCACAGAACCCTGACGATGGGTCAGTTGATGGTGTAGCCTTGGCAGGCAGCCTCACTACCCAGCAACAAACTGATTGCAGGCAAGTCCTCAATCAGTTTAGACATATGTTTTCTCTGACACCCAGTCAGACCACCTGGTGCACTCATGAAGTGGACACTGGGGACAGTCTGCCTATTAAAAACAAGATTTATAGGCAACCTGACCATGTCAGGGACTGTATCAGGACTGAAGTCCAGAAGATGTTGGAATTGGGAGTGATTGAGCCCTCAGATAGCCCTTGGGCTAGTCCAGTAGTCCTAGTACCTAAACCTCACACCAGTGGTGGGAAAAGAGAGATGAGGTTTTGTGTAGACTACAGGGGCCTCAATGCAGTCACTAGGACTGATGCCCATCCAATACCCAGGGCAGATGAGCTCATAGATACTTTGGCCTCTGCCAAATATCTCAGCACATTTGACCTAACAGCTGGCTACTGGCAGATCAGACTAGCTGATGCTGCAAAGCCCAAAACAGCATTTTCAACCCCTAGTGGGCATTATCAATTTGTGGTGATGCCCTTTGGTCTGAAAAATGCACCTGCCACTTTCCAGAGGTTGGTGAACACAGTTCTCACAGGACTGGAGGCCTATAGTGCAGCTTATCTAGATGATATTGCTGTCTTTAGCTCCACCTGGGAGGATCACCTGGTCCACCTCAGGAATGTTTTACAGGCCCTGCAAAAGGCAGGCCTGACTATCAAGGCCACTAAGTGCCAGATAGGGCAGAGTCAGGTTGTGTACCTGGGCCACCTTGTGGGTGGAGGCCAGGTTCAACCTTTGCAGAGCAAGATCCAGACCATCATGGACTGGACTGCTCCAACTACCCAGACTCAGGTGAGAGCCTTCTTAGGCCTGACTGGGTACTATAGGAGATTTGTCAAGGGGTATGGATCAATAGTGACACCCTTGAATGACTTAACTTCTAAGAAAATGCCCAAAAAGGTTCAGTGGACAGTTAGCTGTCAAAAGGCATTTGATGACCTCAAGCAGGCCATGTGCACTGCTCCAATTCTGCAGAGTCCTGATTACTCCAAGAAGTTCATTGTCCAAACAGATGCATCTGAATTGGGGGTAGGGGCTGTACTGTCACAATTGAATGAAGAAGGTCAGGATCAGCCAGTAGCTTTTATTAGCAGAAGGCTGACCCCTAGAGAGAAACGTTGGTCAGCCATAGAGAGGGAGGCCTTTGCTGTGGTCTGGGCTCTGAAGAAGTTGAGGCCATACTTGTTTGGTACACACTTCCTGGTTCAGACAGACCATAAGCCCCTCTTATGGCTAAAACAAATGAAGGGTGAAAACCCCAAACTGCTTAGGTGGTCCATTTCCCTACAGGGGATGGACTTTACAGTGGAACATAGGCCTGGGAGTAACCATGCGAATGCAGATGGACTCTCTAGGTATTTCCACTTAGAACATGAAGACTTAACTGGGCAAGGTTAGTTTAATGTCCCTACGTTTGGGGGGTTGTGTAGGAGAGTAGGATCTGCTTCACAGGGGTACCCCCACTTTTTGCTGATACTTCACTGGTTTTCGACATTAGTCTGGCTGGGGCCCTGCTATTCAGAACCCCAGCCTAGCTGTTTCCTCTTTAAAAGGGTCTCCATGTGCCTTAGGCACATCACTGATTGGGATCTGGAGTGCCCTTGTAAGTCCCTAGTATATGGTATACTATGTACCAAGGGCATAGGTACCTCAGAGGCCTGCCAGGGGCTGCAGCATGTATTATGCCACCCCTGGTAGGCCATCCAAACTGACACCACAGGTCTGCTACTGCAGCCTGGGTAAGGTGGTGCATGCACCCCTTGCTGTGGTCTAGGTTACCTATATCACTAAATGCATACACACATATAAACCTATAAGTCACTCCTAAGGCAGGCCTTATCAATCCTAAAGGCAGAGTGCGTGGTTCTTATGTGAGAGGGTGCCCCTGCATGAG
This sequence comes from Calotriton arnoldi, assembly GCA_963921515.1. Classification (NCBI taxonomy): domain Eukaryota; kingdom Metazoa; phylum Chordata; class Amphibia; order Caudata; family Salamandridae; genus Calotriton; species Calotriton arnoldi. The sequence continues at coordinate 728,102 of CAWUFW010008330.1, read as the reverse complement.
CAGGGCCCCTCTGCAGCGTTCGGAGACCATCTCTGATGCTGTTTGTAGTGCAGCCTGACCATATACTCTTAAACGCATTATATCCTCGCGGTAAAATGCTAACTATGGAATGGCTGCACCAAAACATGTCGTGTTTGGTGTCAAACATCTTGGAATACTACCCCCCGCCAATCCTGGCGGCGGGGGTAGCATTCCACCCTTCTAGAGGGAAAGGCATGTTAACTCTGACGAGTCCGGTAACTTCTTTCCAGAGCCCTGGCATCACAAAATGGATGCTGCTGCCACAGACACGAGTCTGGCCTCCTGCTGCTGGACGAAACTCCGGCAGGGGAGGCCTGGACAATAGGTTTCCTGTCCCAGGGAGGTGTGACCACCTCCCCAGACAGGACAATGTGTATTTTGGGCTGGGCGGGAGCACTTTCGGGTGCTTTGAAGTCCTGCACTGGGGGCACATTTGGTGTCCCTGTGCATACCCCAGTTCAAACCGGATCAGGGGCTTGCAGCCCCTGCTTTGGCACGAACTGGACAAAGGGAAAGGGGTGTAGCCACCCCTCTGCCCTGACCCACCCATAGGTGGGGCCACAGAGTAGTCCATCCCCTATTTTTGGAATAAAGGTAGGAACCCAGTCCTTAGGACTTTAGATTATACCTGGACGAAACTCTGAAACAGAATCCTGGACCTTCGACGCTCTACTCACGATTAGAGGACTGAAGAATCTCCCTTGGGGTCAATGAGTGACTCCCCTGCTTGGCAGGCACCAAAGAAGCATCTGTCCGGTTCACATCACTGAAGCTCCCGTCGGACGCCGAAGTCATCGCATCACCAGAGGTGGATTCTCAGACTTCCCCGAGGCTACCCTGAGTCCCCAGCAAAGCTGAGGCCCGTGGCTATCGTGGGTGACTTGAGACCGTGACCCCTGGACACCGAGCACACTTGCAAGTGCACCATCTTCTGGGTCTCCCAAGAAGTCGTGCTTTGGGCTCCGAGTAGCCCTAGCCTCCAGCACCACCTGCACCGAAGATCACTGGCCCCCACTCCACGAGTGTCCTGTAAGCCAGCTCCACGTGCGGCGTCACGAGGCTCCTTCGCGGTCGCTAGCCCGTTGGCTAGTAGCCCTTACCGAAGGCCAATCTTTTCTTTACTTGGCAGTCTGGTTGCTCCAGGCCTGCCCTCACTTACCCTTGCTGGGTGAGTTCCCCAGACCTTGCTGGTCTGCATCATCGACGATCTACATCTTACTCGAGACTTGCCGTTGCCAAGGCCTGTTGGGTCCAATCTGGTCGCCGACACCTCTGCACTCGACAGACATCGAGCAACAGCCCGAATCCTGCTCCTGGTCGCCGACAACGCCTCCCGGACCTCGTGGCTGAAGAGTCAAGACAACCGTCAACGAACTTGAAGCACTCGACATCGGTGGGCATCTGTCCATCGCCCTCCTGGTCACTGGCTAGTGACCCAGACTCTGTCCCCTCTGCTTTCAGGTTCTTCAGAACTCCGATCCACTCTTGGATCCACCCGGACACTTTTCTCCTGGTCGCCAGCAGCACTTTGCAGCAGATCGCCATAAGAAACGACGACGAAACCCGACCCCGAAAGGCACCTATGCACCCGGCTTCCCTGGGTGAGGTAACACGAGTACTCCGGTGCTCCCGTGGGTAGAGACTCTTCAAAGTCCTAGATCTCAAAGGGTTTTGTCCTAGTCCTCTTTTAAGTGTCCCTTTCCTCTATTTTCCCGATCCCGACTTTCTCCATAGAAGTTAACGGCGTATCGCGGTTGTGTATTTACACTGCACGCGTCTCCCGTGGGTCCCCTGTGTCACTACCTTGGGTGGTTCCTTGTGGTCCAAGCACTTCTAGAGGCTCTAGGCCTAGTGTCTAGTTCAGTCGTGGTTCGCATACCATTTTATTGGTATATGGTTTGGTACGCCCCTAGGGCTCAAACGTGTATTTGTGCTATTACTGTGATTTAAGATCTTATAACCTATGTACTTCGAACTCTAGCCTCATAAAGAGACTAGAGGGGTGTGTTTAGTAATAAATACATATATTTTGAATATATACCTGGTGTGGTGCTCTTTCATTTGGTCACTCAAGAGATTATAGACTGGTAAAACAAGCTGCTTTACATTCCTTCAAGACTTAGCCTGAAGGCTGCTCTCCATAGCTACCACTAGGATAGCTTTCAATAAGGTTGTCTTTAACCTACCTACCATAAGAGTCGATTTGGACTGGTGCACGGTGCCCACTATAATTAGTGGACAGCATATGCCAGGCCAACTTCTCACAAGGGCCTGTAAAGTACAGAGGGTCCCTCAGGAGCAGTGGGCAGCAATCTTGTGGCTCTCCTTTGCAGACAAAGGTAGAGACAAGCTCCTCACTGTTAGAGAGGAGGATGCTGATAATTACAAAGTCTTGAAGAGTGCTCTAATTGATGGGTTTGGCCTAACCACTGAACAATACAGGTTAAAGTTCAGGGATACCCAAAAAGCACAGACTCAAGACTGGGTGGACTTTGTTGATTGTTCTGCCAAGGCTCTGGAAGGTTGGTTATTGGGCAGTAAGGTATGTGACTTCACAGGATTGTACAATCTGATCATGAGGGAGCAGATTCTTAATAACTGTCAAAATCAGCTGTTGCATCAGCACCTGGTGGACTCTGATCTGACCTCTCCCCAGGAATTGGGAAAGAAGGCAGACAAATGGGTCAGAACCAGGGTGAGGCAGAAGGTACAGAACCAAGGTGGTGACCCTAAGAAGCAAGATTCGAAAACCTCTGATAAGGGTGGGGAGAAGGGTAAAGACCAAAAGTCTTCACAAGGCCCCCAAAAATCTTCTTCAGGTGGGGATTCACAGTCTAACAAAGGAAAAGGCCAAAAGAAACCATGGTGCAAGGTCTTTAAGCAAAAGACCCACTGGACCAGTGATTGCACCAAGTCCAAAGACTCTACTCCAGCCCCCACCAATGCCCCTAAGGCACCTGCTCCCCCTAGTGCAGTTACAGTTGGTGGTGGGACTACACAAGCCAAGGGTTTAGTAGGGTTGACCCTGGGTAAGGAGATGAGCTCTGACCTAGTCAGAGAACTCACTCAGGCTGTCCTAGTCTGTGATGGAGGCATGGATGTGACCTCCTCTGTGAGTCCCAGTAATCTGGGCAAGTACAGGCAACAGCCCTTAATCAATGGAAAAGAGGCTCTGGCATTTAGGGACACAGGGACAAGTGTCACCATGGTGACACAAGACCTTGTGAATCCTGGGCAGATTATACTTGGTGAAATGTACCAAGTGACCAATGCTAGCAACGTCAGAACAGACCATACTCTGGCAGTTGTTAACTTCTCCTGGGGAGGGGTAACTGGCCTTAAGAAGGTTGTGGTAAGTGCAGACCTACCCGTTGAATGCTTGCTTGGCAGTGACTTAGAAACTTCAGCTTGGGCAGAAGTGGAGCTCAGGACCCATGCAGAAATGCTGGGCATCCCTGCAGATGTGTTTGCTGTGACCAGGTCACAAGCCAAAATGTCTAACACTGAACAGGCCTTGGATTCTGGAATAATGGACCAAGTGCCCTCCAAGAAGAGGAGTAGTAGGGTAAAGGCAGTGCCTTCCCCTTGGCTCAGAAGGAAGATCAGTCTCTTGAGGGGATGATCTCAGTCCTGAGGAAGGAACTGTCCCAGAGGAGCTTGAACCTGACCAGGTTGAGTTCTTGGGGACAGGGGGCCCTTCCAGGGCAGATCTGAGCCAGGAGCAGCAGAGCTGCCCCTCTCTTGAACCCCTCAGACAGCAAGCTGCTGCTGAGGCTGCTGGGAAAGCTAGTGGTCCCCATACTGTGTATTGGGATGATGGACTCTTGTACTCAGAGTGTAGAGACCCCAAGCCTGGTGCCACCAGGAGGTTGGTTATACCTCTGAAGTTCAGGGGCTTCCTATTGACCCTAACCCATGACATTCCCTTAGCAGGTCACCTGGGCCAGAACAAGACTTGGGACAGAATTGTCCCTCACTTTCACTGGCCCCACATGTCTGAAGACACCAAGGAGTTTTGTCGCTCCTGTGTAACCTGCCAGGCCAGTGGCAAGGCAGGTGGCACTACAAAGGCCCCCTGATACCACTACCTGTGGTGGGGGTTCCCTTTGAAAGGGTGGGGATTGACATTGTTGGTCCCATGCATCCCCAAACAGCATCTGGGCACAGGTTTATCCTGGTGGTAGTGGATCATGCCACCAGGTACCCAGAGGCTATTCCCCTTAGGACCACTACAGCACCTGTGGTGGCAAGGGCCCTCCTGGGAATTTTCACAAGAGTGGGCTTCCTAAGGAGGTTGTATCAGACAGGGTGCTAACTTTATGTCTGGATACTTAAAAGCAATGTGGAAGGAGTGTGGAGTGACTTACAAGTTCACCACACCCTATCACCCACAATGCAATGGTTTATTTGAGAGATTCAACAAAACCTTGAAGGGCATGATTAAAGGGCTCCCAGAAAAGCTTAGGCGAAGATGGGACATACTCTTGCCCTGCCTTTTATTTGCATACAGGTAGGTGCCTCAAAAGGGGTTGGCTACAGCCCTTTTGAACTTTTGTTTGGTCACCCTGTCAGGGGTCCATTGTGCTTGGTGAAGGAAGGATGGGAGTTACCTCTCAAGCCCCCAAAGCAAGACATAGTGGACTATGTACTTGGTCTCCGCTCCCGGATGGCTGAGTATATGAAAAAGGCAACTAAAAACCTTGAGGCTAGCCAGGAACTTCAAAAAGCCTGGCATGACCAAAGGCTGTACTGACTGTTTACCAGCCAGGACAGAAGGTGTGGGTGTTGGAGCCAGTGGCCCCAGCAGCTCTCCAAGACAAATGGAGTGGACCCCATACCATTGTTGAACAGAAGGGTGAGGTTACCTATTTGGTGGACCTAGGAACACCCAGGAGTCCCCACAGGGTTCTCCATGTCAACAGGTTAAAACCATATGTGGACAGGGCAGACATGGGCTTGCTCATAGCTACTGATGAGGGACAGGAGGAAGAGAGTGACCCACTCCCTGACCTGCTCTCACAGAACCCTGATGATGGGTCAGTGGATGGTGTAGCCTTGGCAGGCAGCCTCACTACCCAGCAGCAGACTGATTGCAGACAGGTGCTCAATCAGTTCAGACACATATTCTCACTGACACCCAGTCAGACTACCTGGTGCACTCATGAAGTAGACACTGGGGACAGTCTGCCTATTAAAAATAAGATTTATAGGCAACCTGACCATGTCAGGGACTGTATCAGGACAGAAGTCCAGAAGATGTTGGATTTGTGAGTTATTGAACCCTCAGATAGCCCTTGGGCTAGTCCAGTGGTCCTTGTGCCAAAACCTCACACCAATGGTGGGAAAAGAGAGATGAGGTTTTGTGTGGACTAAAGGGGTCTCAATGCAGTCACTAGGACTGATGCCCATCCAATACCAAGGGCAGATGAGCTAATAGACACTTTGGCCTCAGCCAAGTATCTAAGCACATTTGACCTGACAGCTGGCTACTGGCAGATCAGACTAGCTGATGATGCAAAGCCAAAGACAGCATTCTCAACCCCTAGTGGGCATTATCAATTTGTGGTGATGCCCTTTGGTCTGAAGAATGCACCTGCCACTTTTCAGAGGTTGGTGAATACAGTCCTTACAGGTCTGGAAGCCTATAGTGCAGCATATCTAGATGATATTGCTGTCTTTAGCTCCACCTGGGAGGATCACCTGGTCCACCTCAGAAATGTTTTGCAGGCCCTGCAGAAAGCAGGCCTGACTATCAAGGCCACAAAGTGCCAGATAGGGCAGAGTCAGGTTGTGTACCTGGGCCACCTTGTGGGTGGAGGCCAGGTTCAACCACTGCAGAGCAAGATCCAGACCATCATGGACTGGACTGCTCCAACTACCCAGACTCAGGTGAGAGCCTTTTAGGCCTGACTGGGTACTATAGGAGATTTGTCAAGGGGTATGGATCAATAGTGACACCCCTGAATGACTTAACTTTCAAGAAAATGCCCAAAAAGGTTCAGTGGACAGTTAGCTGTCAAAAGGCATTTGATGACCTAAAGCAGGCCATGTGCACTGCTCCCATTCTACAGAGTCCTGATTACTCCAAGAAGTTCATTGTTCAAACAGATGCATCTGAATTGGGGGTAGGGGCTGTACTGTCACAATTGAATGATGAAGGTCAGGATCAGCCAGTAGCTTTTATTAGCAGAAGGCTGACCCATAGAGAGAAACGTTGGTCAGCCATTGAGAGGGAGGCCTTTGCTGTGGTCTGGGCTCTGAAGAAGTTGAGGCCATACTTGTTTGGTACTCACTTCCTTGTTCAAACAGACCATAAGCCCCTCTTATGGCTAAAACAAATGAAGGGTGAAAACCCCAAACTGCTTAGGTGGTCCATTTCCCTACAGGGGATGGACTTCACAGTGGAACATAGACCTGGGAGTAACCATGCCAATGCAGATGGACTCTCTAGGTACTTCCACTTAGAACATGAAGACTTAACTGGGCATGGTTAGTTTAATGTCCCTACGTTTGGGGGGTTGTGTAGGAGAGTAGGATCTGCTTCACATGGGTACCCCCACTTTTTGCTGATGCTTCACTGTTTTTCGACCTTAGTCTGGCTGGGGCCCTGCTAATCAGAACCCCAGCCTAGCTGCTTCCTCTCTAAAATGGTTTCCATGTGCCTTAGGCACATCTCTGATTGGAATCTGGAGTGCCCTTATAAGTCCCTAGTATATGGTATACTATGTACCCAGGGCATAGGTACCTCAGAGGCCTACCTGGGGCTGCAGCATGTATTGTGCCACCCCTGAAGGCCATCCAAAATGACACCACAGGTCTGCTACTGCAGCCTGGGTAAGGTGGTGCATGCACCCCTTACTGTGATATAGGCTACCTATATCACTACATACACACATATAAACCTATAAGTCACTCCTATGGCAGGCCTTATCAAGCCTGAAGGCAGAGTGCGTGGTTCCTATGTGAGAGGGTGCCCCTGCATGAGCTGGGCCCCTCTGCAGCGTTCGGAGACCCTTCTCTGATGCTGTTTGTAGTGCAGCCTGACCATATACTCTTAAGCGCATTATAACCTCGCGTTAAATGCTAACTTTGGGATGGCTGCACGGAAACATGTCGTGTTTGGTGTCAAACATCTTGGAATACTACCCCCCACCAGTTCTGGCGGCGGGGGTAGCATTCCACCCTTCTAGAGGGAGAGACATGTACACACCGGTATACCCGGTACTGACTTTCCAGAGCCCTGGCATCACAAAATGGATGCCGCTGCCACAGACACGAGTCTGGCCTCCTGCTGCTGACTGAAACTCCGGCAGGGGAGGCCTGGACAATAGGTTTCCTGTCCCAGGGAGGTGTAACCACCTCCCCAGACAGGATAGTGTGTATTGGGGCTGGGCGGGAGCACTCTCTGGTGCTTTGAAGTCCTGCACTGGGGGCACATTTGGTGTCCCTGTGCATACCCCAGTTCAAACCGGCTCAGGGGCTGCCAGCCCCTGCTCTGGCGCGAAACTGGACAAAGGGAAAGGGGTATAACCACCCCTCTGCCCTGACCCTCCCATAGGTGGGGCCACAGAGTATGTCCAACCCCTACCTTAGTATAAGTATGGGACCCCAGTCCTTAGGACTTTAGATTTACCTGGACGAAACTCTGACACAGAATCCTGGACCTTCGACGCTCTACTTCAAGATTAGAGGACTGAAGAATCTCCCTTGGGGTCAAGGAGTGACTCCCCTGCTTGGCAGGCACCAAAGAAGCAATAGTCCGGTCTGCATCGCTGAAGCTCCCGTCGGACGCCGAAGTCCTTGCATCACCAGATGTGGATTTCCAGACTTTCCCGAGGCTGCCCTGAGTCCCCAGCAAAGCTGATGCCCGTAGCTGTCGTGGGTAACGTGGAACCGTGACCCCTGGACACCGATCGCATTTGCAAGTGCATCCTCTTCTGGATCTCCCACGAAGTCGTGCCTTGGGATCCCAGTAGCCCCAGCCTCCAGCACCAACTGGACCGAAGATCACTGGCCTCCACTCTACGAGTTTCCTGTGAGCCAGCTCCACGTGCATCGACTCAAGGCTCCTTTGCGGTCGCTAGTCCGTTGGCTAGTAGGCCCTCCCGAAGGCCAATCTTCTTTTGCTTGGGCTCCCTGGTTGCTCCAGGTGCGCCCTGACTTACCCTCACTGGGTGAGTCCCACAGACCTTGCTGGTCTGCAACATTGTCCTTCTTCCATTTCCACGAGACTTGCCGTTGCCAAGGCTTGTTGGGTCCAATCCGGTCGCCGATACCCCTGCAACCGACAGACGTCGTGGGAAAGCTCGAATCCAGCTCCTGGTCATCGTCGACACCTCCTGAACCTCGTGGCTGAAGAGTCAAGACAACCGTCAACCTACCTGAAGCACTCGACATCGGTGGGCATCTGCTCATCGCCTTCCTGGTCACTGGCTAGTGACCCAGACTCTGTCCCCTCTGCTTTCAGGTTCTTCAGATCTTTGATCCACCTTTGGATCCACCCGAACACTTTCGACTTGGCCGCCAGCAGCACTTTGCAGCAGATCGCCATTGAAAGCGACGACGAAACCCGACCCCGAAAGACACCTACGCACCCGGCTCCCCTGGGTGAGGTAACTCGAGTACTCCGGTGCTCCCGTGGGTATTGACAGTAGAACAGCCTAGTTCTCAAAGGGTTTGCTCCAAGTCCTCCTCTAAGTGTCCCTTTTCTTTTAAATTCAAATCGCGACTTTCCCCATAGAAGTTAACGGCGATTCGCGGCTGTGTTCATACACTGCACGCGTCCCCCGTGGGTCCCCTGTGTCACTACCTTGGTTGGTTCCTTGTGGTCCAAGCACTTCTACAGGCTCTAGGCCTTGTGTCTAGCTCAGTCATGGTTCTTATACCACTTTATTGGTATATGGTTTGGTACGCCCTTAGGGCTCAAACGTGTATTTGTGCTATTACTGTAGATAACTAACTTATAAATTATGTACTTTGAACTCTAGCCTCATAAAGAGACTAGAGGGGTGTGTTTAGTAATAAATACATATATTTTGAATATATACCTGGTGTGGTCCTCTTTCATTTGGTCACTCAAGAGATTATAGACTGGTAAAACAAGCTGCTTTACATTCCTTCAAGACTTAACCTGAAGGCTGCTCTCCATAGCTACCACTAGGATAGCTTTCAATAAAGGTTGTCTTTAACCTATCTCCAATAAGGGGTTGTTTGGACTGGTGCCAGGTGCCCACTATAATTAGTGGACAGCATATGCCAGGCCAACTTCTCACAATGTCCTTATACTGAGGCTGAGTGGATCCACTGGTTCCACCCTTTAAGGACATTCTAGCATTGTGCAGTGTTGTACTACCTACACTAGTTTGTGGCCTACTGATACTAGCTTGAGCTGTAGAAAGGGTGTGCTATCCCTTGGCACACAGCTCTAAGTTCAGTAGAACTTATTGATACTAACCTTGACTTTATATGTACCTTAAGTACCTATAGTGGTTTTCAGTTAGTAATTCAAATAGAGATTTTCTGGTAAAACAATAGCAAGCTGGAATCCCACACGCTGCCCACCAATGTGAGAAGTTGGCCTGGTATATGCTGTTCACTAATTAAAGTGGACACCTTGCACCAGAACAATTCGACTCTCATGGTAGATAGGTTTAAGACAACCTTTATAGAAAGCTATCCTAGTGGTAGCTGTGGAGAGCAGCCTTCAGGCTAAGTCTTGATGGAATGTAAAGCAGCTTGTTTTACCACACAATCTCTTGAATCACCAAATGAAAAGACACCACACAGGTATATATATCAAATATATATGTATTTATTAATAAACACTCTCTACTAATCTCTTTATGAGATTAGAAGTCAGGAACATATGTACAAGTCAAATGTTATCAAAATAAGTTTAGCACAATCGAATATCACAATCTTAGTTTGGCTAGACCTAGGTCTAGGGCATCTAGAATCGAGGGACCCCCAAGAACCACCCCAGGTAGTTGTAGGAGACCCACAGGGGACGGACGCGGTGTCCTGGCACTGGTGCGAGTCCTGTGCGAGTCTATGCGCTCAGACGCGATTGAGATTTCAATGTTAAAGGTCCCTTGCGTGTTCGAGGCGAACACACCGATCGGTCCTTGTACGAGTCGAAGGACGCGGTTACAGATAGAGTTGCAAGGGAGATGGACGCGCTGTGTCTAACACAGACGCGAACCTTGTGCGAGTCAGTGCAATGGAGATCTCAATGTTACAGGCCCCTTGTGTTCAAGGCGAACACCGATCGGACTCAGTACGAGTCGAAGGACACAGTTCTGGATAGTGTTACAAAGGAGATGGACGCGGTGTGTCTAACACAGACGCGAACCCTGTACGAGTCAGCGCAATTGTCGCACTTAGAAAAGGAGAGTTTTAGGACACTTCTAGGGAAGCTACAAGCAAGTCACTTACAGGGTAAGTAGTTCTAGGGCCCACACCCACAGTAGCACTGTAGTGCTGAAGTTACCTCACCCAGGGGAGCCGGGTGCATAGGTGTTCTTTGGTGTCGGGTCGCGGCGTCGTTTTCAATGGGAGCCAGTGAAGACTTGCTGCTTGCGGCAACAGGAGAAGTGTCCGGAGGAATCCAAGCCTGGATTCAGAAGATGGAAGACCTGAAAGCAGAGGGGACAGTGTTCAAAGTCACTTGGCAGTGACTCGGGGCAAGGAAGATGGATGCCCACCGTCATCGCAAGATTCAGGTAATTCGTGGGTGCCTTGACTCTTCAGCCACGAGGTCCAGGAGATGTCAACGACAACCAGGAGCTGGATTCAGTGTGTCCCACTATGTCTGCCACTTACTGCGGTGTCTGCGACTCGATCGGAGCCAACAAGCCTTGGTAACAGCAAGTCTCAGGGAAAGTGTGAAGAGGCAATGGCGCAGACCAGCAAGGTCTGGGGGACTCACCCAGTGAGTGTTAGTCAGGGCAGGCCTGGAGCAACCAGGGGAGCCCTTTGGTGTCTGTAGAAAGTCTTCTGGGGACCCACAAGCCGGCTGGCAAGGGATCGCGAAGACACCTCGGGAGGATTCGCTCACAGGGGCCCACGGTCACTCGGGACGTCGTAGGCCTCTGATCTTCGGAGGGATTCCTGCTGGAGGCTAGGACCACATGTGGTCTAAAGCACAAGTTCGTGGAAGATTGTGAAGGTGTTGCACTTGACAATAGTGCACGGTACCCAGGGGTCGCGGTTCCTCGTCACTCTTGGGGTCCACTGGCCTCAGCTTTGCTGGGGACTCACGATGGCCTTTGAGAAGTCAGGGAAATCCACTTCTTGTGTGGCAGGGACTTCGGACTCCGGCGGGAGCGGCGTAGTTTGCGACCGTCGTTTGTAGTTTTTGGTGCCTGCCAAGCAGGGGAGTCACTCCTTGACTCCAAGGGAGATTCTTCAGTCTTCCAAAGGTAGTGGAACGTCGAAGGTCTGGGATTCTTCTTCAGAGCGTCATCCAGGAAAATCTACGGTGCAATGCACAGGTTCCCCCTCTTATACTAAAAGAAAGGGAGGGACTAGCTCTATGACCCTACCTATCGGAGGGTCAGGGGAGTGGGCGGCTACACCCACTTCCCTTTTTCCAGTTTCGAGCCAGAGCAGGGGCAGGTAGCCCCTGAGCCGGTTTGAACTGGGGTATGCACAGAGGAGCCTTCTGCTCCCCCAGTGCAGGACTTCAAAGCACTCTAAGAGTGCACCCACCCAGCCCCAATACACTAAACCCTGTCTGGGAGGTGGTCACACCCACTTGGGACAGGATATCTATTGTTGGGCTTCCTCCACTGCGAGTGTTGGTCATCAGCAGGATGGCAGCCGAGTGTCTGTGACTGGTGGCATCCATTTTGTGATGCCAGGGCTCTGCAGGATTCTACCGCGTTTCCACAGTAGGTACATGTCTATCCCTCTAGAAGGGTGGAATGCTACCCCCGCCGCCAGGACTGGCGGGGGGGTAGTATTCCAAGATGTTTGACACCAAACATGACATGTTTCGATGCAGCCAGTCCAAAGTTAGCATTTTACCGCGAGGATATAATGCACTTAAAAGTATATGGTTTAACCGCATCCACAAACAGCACCAGAGAATAGACTCTGATAGCTGCAGAGGGGCCCTGCTCAGGCAGAGGCACCCCCTCACATAGAAGCCAAGCACCCTGCCCTCAGGATTGATAGGGCCTGCCTTAGGGGTGACTGATAGGTTTATATGTGTGTGTAGGAGAGATATAGGGGACCTATATCTCAGTGAGGGGTGCTAGCACTTCTTCACCCAGGCTGCAGTAGCAGGCCTGTGGTGTCAGATTTAGTCTGCTTCCCAGGGATGGCATAATACATGCTTCAGCCCCTGGTAGGCCTGTGAAGTACCTATGCCCTTAGTACCTAAGGTACCATATACTAGGGACTCATAAGGTACCACAGTATCCAATCACTAGTGCACCTAGAGTGCACTCCAAGTCGTTTAAAGAGAAAGCAGGTTCCCAACCAAACTAAGTAAAAACCAACAAAACACCAGGAAAAAGTGGGGGCAACCATGTAGTCAGATTCCACCTTCCTACAGTGGGTGTATAAGTGTCTGTATGGATGATTTAGTAGGTGCGTGACTAACTCTATAAGTGAGTGATTAAACGTATCTTACTGAATGCATGGGTTAGTGACTAAACTGGGTGAATGTCTGTATCTGTCTGTCTGTTGCTGTGTAAGTGGCTGCATGGGTTTGTGAATAGCTACATGAGTGTCTATATGAGTTATTGATTGGTTGTCTGAGTATCTGTATGGGTGCCTGAGTGTTTGTGTGGGTGGGGTGGGTGCGACTCTGTGCATAGATGTGTGAGTGGGTAATTCACTGAGTGGATGGGTGGGTAAGTGTGTGTAAGAGTGTATTAGTGAGTGAATGTATGTCCCAGTGGTACATGTGTGAGTAACTACATATGTGAAAGGCAGTATATATGTGTGTTGCAGTATATAAATAGCTATAAGCGAGAGTGTGTGATTGTGAGAATGACTGTATGGATGAGTGTGTGCTATTATCAGTGATTGTATAAGAGCGTAAGAATGTGCTAGTATTTGTATGAGTAAGTGAGCTGGTGTGTGTATAACTGTATAGGTGAGTAAATGGCAGTGTGTTTAATTATTTGCATGACTGACTAGGTGTGTGAGTACCTCTATGGATGAGTGGCGGTGTTTGAGTGTCTATATAGGAGTATGAGTGCATATGATAGTCCTGTACTGAGTGACCGTAAGTATGAGTGACTGTACAGGTGAGTGAGTGGATGTGTGTGTAGACCTAAGAATCAATGAGTGGGTATGTAGTTATTGGTGTTGGAGTGTCTATGGTTTTGCGAATGGCAGTCTGTAATTTAGAGTGGGTGTATCAAAGGTTATATTAGGGTGTGAGGAGGTGCATCAGATTATCACGTGGATGATGTCATCAGTGATGTAATCAGTGATGTCATTTGAGATGTCATCAGTGATGTCATCAGTGATGTCACTGACCATGTCATGAGTGATGTAATATGTGACGTCATCAGCAGTGCATTGCGGGGGCGCCAGTTATAGTTAGCTGACCTAACTATTACGGGGGAATTTCACGGGTTTTGTACGAGTGCAATGTCCAACTAACTATAACTGTCCCTAAAACCTATGGTTTTTTCAGTGAATTTGTAAGGTGTTTTAAATGCTAATTTCTAACTATAACGTGCCTGAAACCTATGGTTTTTTCAGTGAATTTCAAAGGTTTTTTAAATGCTAATTCCTAACTATAACATGTCTAAAACCTATGGTTTTTTTCAGTGAATTTCAAAGGTTTTGTAAATGACAATTTTTAAATGTATTAATTGTTATATTTAGTTTTTTGATACTGATTTACTACATTTTTTAAACTATTTATTTTTAGATATTTTATTTTTTAAATTACATTGTAATTACATTATACATTACATTACAAAATATACTTTCTCAGAATGAATTACTTTAGTTTAAATACTTTGCAAATAGGCAATAGACTTTTAAGTACAGTAGTTACAGTTGTTGCAATGGGCAACACAATTTCAAACACAATGCAACATTGAGCTCAATGTGAATTTCTAGTTAAATGCAATTAGTTACTTTATGGATTACTTTTCTAATCACAGGACTGGATCCTAGATTCAGTCCTGGGACATCTCCTGTAAACAGTTGAGTAAAAGCGTTTTGGTTACAGTAGTGACTTTTAAGGAATATTATTGTATTTTAAAAGTTGACAAACTTTTTCACATAGAATCACCAATGTTATCCTACGGGAGGAAATACACTTAGCAGGTAAGTAGTGTTATCGTTACTTTTTCTTACTCAGTGGTGGATCCTGGATCCAGCACTGGTGCATCTCCTGTAAACAGTTGAAAGAATGCGTTTAAGTCATACAGGCGATTTTTAAGGAATATTTGTAGTTTGTGAAAATCGACACTTTGAAACTTTTCTGCTGAAAACCAGACAATGGATTCCTATGGAAGGAAATACAAGTTACTGGTAAGTACGGTTTGAATTACTTTTCAGGGTCAGTGCTGTGCTAAAAGGTGCAGCACTGGGTTCTCTCCTGATAACAGGTGAGTAAATCGGAATTCGTATTTCGGCTGATTTTAGAGGAATATTATAAAGTTCCAAACTCCACACTTAGAAGAATTTCCAAGTGAAACCAGTCAATGTTAGCCTATGGAAGGAAATTCAAGTTACTGGTAAGTACGGTTAGAATTACTTTTCAGGATCAGTACTGGGCTCAAAGATGCAGCACTGAGGTCTCTCCTGATAACAGGTGAGTAAATCGGAATTCGTAGTTCTGCTGATTTTAGATTAATATTTGTATGTTTCAAAAATCGACACAGAAGAATTTCCAAGTGAAACCAGTCAATGTTAGCCTATGGAAGGAAATTCAAGTTACTGGTAAGTATGGTTAAAATTACTTTTCAGGATCAGTACTTGGCTCAAAGATGCAGCACTGAGGTCTCTCTTGATAACAGGTGAGTAAATTGGAATTTGTAGTTCGGCTGATTTTAGAGGAATATTTGCACAATGGTGAAGGAAGGGGGTGGGGCCTGAGGTGACATGTCTGCAAACACGCCCTGTGTCGCGTTTTAAGTTGGAGAATTAATTCCTCCTCAATCCCGAGGGTCCCTATGGGCCAACTAGCCCACGAGATACCTCCAGTATGCGCCAGAGAGCTGCGTTGCAGAGAGGTGTTCAGAGGCCACGCCCCTTTTTACAACACTCTGCAACGCAGCTCCGTGGCGCTTACTGGAGGTACCTGGTGGGCTAGTTGGCCCCCAGGGACCCTCAGGATTGAAGGGATTTAATTCCCCATCTTAAAACGCGCCACGGGGCCTGTTTGCACACATGTCACCTGAAGCCCCGCCCTCCCTTCACCACTGTGCAAACGCGCCCCGTGGCGCGTTTTAAGTTGGGGATTAAGTCCCTTGAATCCTGAGGGTCCCTGGAGTCCAACTATCCCACCATGTACCTCCAAAAGCGCCACAGAGCTGCGTTGCAGAGAGGTGTAAAAGGGATGTGGCCTCTGTACACCTCTCTGCAACTCAGCCCCTGGTGCATACTGGAGGTTCCTGGTGGGCTAGTTGGCCCCAGGGACCCCCAGTATTCAAGGGGAATTACTTCCCTTCTTAAAACGCGCCAGGGGCGCGTTTGCAGACTGCTGCAGGGAGGGGCGGGGCCTCCGGCACGATGCCTGTCTTTTTTTTTTATTTCTTCTTTTTTTGTATGGGAGGGGGGCTGCGTGGCCCCCCTTCCCTCGGCCACTTTTGGCCCCGGGGAACCCATCCCCCGAGGTCTGAGGATTTTTTTTAAATAAAAAAAAACGGGAAGGGGGCCGCGTGGCCCCCCTTCCCTGGGCATCTATTGGCCCCGGGGACCCCATCCCCCGGGGCATGCCCTCTATTTTTTTTAATTAAAATATTTGGAGGGGGGCTGCGTGGCCCCCCTCCTCAGGCCATTTAAGGTCCCGGGACCCCATCCCCCGGGGCCGGCCTTTACGTCGTTTAAAAAAATAATAATAATAATAATTTGTAGGGGAGGGGGGCCGTGTGGCCCCCCTCCTGGGCCACTACTAGCCCCGGGGACCCCATCCCCTGGGGCTGGCCCTCTCCATTGGGGACCGTGGGGGGGTCCCCAATCCCCCCATGGTCCCGCCGGCTCCCCGCGTCCTTCGGGAGCCGGCATTGCTTTTCACATGGGGAGCTGCTAAGATGCAGCTCCCCGTGTGGAAAAGCAATCTGCTTTGGTTTTGGAAGAGAGAGCAGGTTTCCTGCTCTCTGTTCCAAAACCAAAGCAGTTTGCTATGACAGGACGGGAGCCGCGAGGCTCCCGTCCTGTCATAGAAAACTACAGTGTCCCGGGGGTAGCCACCCCGGGACACTGCAGGAGCCGGCCCTGGGGGGTGGTGGTCCCCAGGGCCATCAAGGGTTCCAGGAGGGGTGCCACGCGGCCCCCCTCCCTCCATTGGCAAAGCCCCTGGGAGGTGGTGGTCCCCGGGGCTCGGGGGTCTGTAATGGACCCCCATATTGAAATATTTAGTGCCCCGGGGAGGTGGCGTTCCCCGGGGCGTGTGGGAGGCTCGAGCCCCCACACAGGTAATTTTTTTTTTAAAAAGAAGCCCGGGGGTTGGCGGTCCCCGGGGCTGCGGGAGGGCCAAGAGCCCTCCCGCACCATTATTTTTTAAATACCTGGGGGGTGGCGGTCCCTGGGGCTTGGGGGGCCTTAGAGGCCCCCCATATTATTAAATAAACCCCCGCATGCTCCCGGGACTTGGCCCACCCGGGGGCCAATTAACCAGGAAGCGCGGGAGACCGCGCTTCGTTTTTTTTTTTTATCAGCGGGATCCGCGCACCCTAAGCGCATCCCGCCGATTTTTTTTTTAAAATAAATGCTTTTTGTGCCCAGGGGTCCTTGTGGGACCCCTGAGCAGACCTAGGGGTCAGGGTGTTTCTACCCTGCCCCTTTTGCGCTTTGTGCACTTGTTTCTGTCCCTCGGTTCTACCGAGGAACAAAATGGCTGCCAACACTTCCTGATTTGGAGTGTTGACAGCCACTTGACAGCCAATTAGCATGCAGCTCGTGATCGGGAGGGTGCGCTCAGGGTGCGCAAATCCGACGCGGCCATAGATATATATGTGATTTTCCTTTTGATTTTCTCAGGAACTAATGAACGGATTTACACCATTTAACAAAAAGGGTTCTTTCTGAACCAAGAACTACCTCTTTGCCAAATTTGGTGTAATTCCGTTCAGCAGTTCGGGCTGTAGCCGTGGCTAAAGTTTCCTATGGGAAAATGAATGGGGAAAACACGTTTTGGGACCCCCCTTTTTTCTCGGCTCCCGCTTGACGAATCACCCCGAGACTTTCAGGATAGGAGCGGACCGGAGCGGGCCACAAAGTTTGAAAATTTTGCGAAGATTCGTCAACCGACGCAAGAGTTATTTCAAATAGAATGTTGCGGATTTCCTATGGAAAATAGGTCCTAACTATAACTATCTACTGGCGACCGCCAGTAGATAATATATATGCCAAGGTGTATTGAAGAATGAGTGGGTGTATACGTGTCTGAATGGATGATTTAGTAGGTGCGTGACTGACTGTATAAGTGAGTGATTAAACATGTCTTACTGAATGCATTGGTTAGTGACTAAACTGTGTGAATGTCTCTATCAGTCTGTCAGTTGGTGTGTAAGCAGCTGCATGGGTTGGTGAGTAGCTACATGAGTTTCTTTATGGGTTATTGATTGGTTGTCTGAGCATCTCTATGGGTACCTGAGTATGTGTGTGGGTGAGTGGGGGGTCTGTGACTCTGTGCATAGATATGTGAGTGGGTGATTCACTGGGTGTATGGGTTCAAGAGTGCATCTGTGAAGGGCTTGATGGGTGGCTAAGAGTGTGTATGGGTGTGTTGGTGAGCGAATGGATGTCTCAGTGGTACATGTTTGAATAACTACATGTGTGAAAGGCAGTATATGTGAGTATTGGAGTATATAAATGACTATATGTGAGAGTGAGTGATTGTGAGGTGGCTGTATGGATGAGTGTGTGCTTGTATCAATGATTGTACAAGAGAGTAAGTATGTGTTAGTATCTGTATGAATAAGTGAGGTGGTATGTGTATAACTGTGTAGGTGAGTAAATGGGAGTGTGATTGATTCTTTGCATGACTGACTACCTGTGTGACTAACTCTATGGGTGAGTGGTGGTGCGTAAGTGTCTGTATAGGTATATGAGTGCATATGATAGTGCTGTATTGATGAGTGACTGTATGGGTGAATGAGTGGATGTGTATATAGACCTAGGAATCAGTGAGTGGGTATGTAGCAACTTGTATTGGTGTGTCCATGGTTTTGAAAATGGTAGTCTGTATTTTAGAGTGGGTGTATCAAAGGTTAAATTAGGGTGTGATGAGGTGCATCAGATTATCACGTGGATGATGTCATCAGTGATGTCACTGACCATGTCATGAATGATGTAATATGAGACGTCATCGGCAGTGCATTGCAGGGGCGCGAGTTATAGTTAGCTCAACTAACTATAATGGCCGAATTTCTCTGGTTTTGTACAAGTAAAATGTCCAACTAACTATACTGTCCCTGAAACCTGTGGTTTTTTCAGTAAATTTCTAAGGTTTTTTAAATGCTAATTTCTAACTATAACGTCCCTGAAACCTGTGTTTTTTTCAGTGAATTTCTAAGGTTTTTTAAATGCTCATTTCTAACGATAATGTCCCTGAAACCTATGGTGCGTGACTAATTGAAGGAGTGCAGGCATAATGGCTGAGTGATTGTATAGCTGCAATAGTAGTGTCTGGGAGATTGGAGGAATGCATGGGTAGTGCCTGGCTGATTTTGTAAGTGCTTGGTTACTGCCTGGGTGATTGCATGAGTGCACAGGTAATGTATGAGTGATTGAAGAGTGTATGGGTAATGCTTGACTGATCAGATTAGTTAATGGGTAATGCCTAGATGATTGCATGAGTGCATCGGTAGTACCTGGGTGATTGTAAGAGTGCAAGGATAGTGCATGGTAATTTTATAAGTGCTTGGGTATTGGAGGAGTTATTGGATAAGTGCATAGGTACTGGTTGGGTGATTGGAGGAGTACATGGGTAGTGCACAGGTGATTGGAGCAGTGCATGAGAAGTGCCTGGGTTATTGCATGAGTAGTGCCTGGGTGAATGCAGGAGTGGATGAGTAGTGCCTAGGTGATTGGAGGAGTGCATGGGTAGTGCCTAGATGATTTTGTAAGTTCTTGGTTAATGCCTGGGTGATTGCATGAGTGCAGAGGTAATGTATGGGTGATTGGAAGACTGCATGGGTAATGCTTGACTGATTTCATTAGTTTATGGGTAATGCCTGGATGATTGCATGAGTACACCGGTGGTACCTAGGGGATTGTAAGAGTGCAAGGGTAGTGCATTGTGATTTTATAAGTGCTTGGATATTGGCGGAGTGATTATATAAGTGCATGGGTACTGGCTGGGTGATAAGAGGTGTGCATGGGTAGTGCCTGGGTTATTGCATGAGTGGATGAGTAAGTAGTGCCTGGTTGATTTGAGGAGTGCATGGGTAGTGCCTGGCTGATTTTATAAGTACTTGGTTACTGTCAGGAATCGGGCATATGGCGTCTGCCGAAAATGAATGCTGAGTCACACGAGGGAAACGCATTAGGATTCCTCCCTCGGTTTACAAGGAAGAACTACATCTCCCATGAGGTAATGGGGGTTGTGTAGTTTAGAGCGGGCCAATCCAGGGCCATAAATATGGACGATGCACGTCGGACGGCGTGCGTAATTCTTAGTGCTACATTGTTTCTCGTGGAGCTTGCGAGTGGTGTTATCTTATCGCTGAGTCCCGTTCGAAGTCAGGCTGTGGAGGTCAGAGGATGCTGTTTTCGTTCCTTTCAATTACCGGGCCTGGTGTCGGAGGAGAGGAGAGCGACGGTGTTTTCACACACAGCGGTGAGCTCAAGGTTACGGTGGTGACATGCGAAGCAATCGCTTACTTGCTATAATCTGAGTGGCTTATGAGGCATTTGTGCAGTGTTGTTAACTGCAGATAGGGTGCCACGATTGTTGTCCTGCGCTCAGGAATACACATTGGAATACCATATGAAAACTATGAAGTAATAGTTTGGAACTAGAGACATTTCTTTCATCAACGTCTGTGGAAAGGCATTGATTCTCTGAAACTCTGAATTCTCTGGCCTTTGTCTCGGAGATAAAAGGCATTTTGGATCATTGGATATCTCATTAAGACTTGGAACTTCCTACCATAGTAACCCTTTCCTATTTCTTGCACTATTTTGCCGAAACTATTTATTTTTCTATTTTGGAAAGGATTTCTACATCTCTTGTTATGATTTGATTAAGGGGTATGTATGAAACTGAATACCCTGCAAACCTTTACATAAATGTTTGGTGATACAGGTGTGAAGACTAATGTCTGTGTTTTTGTTTTCTGCCTTTAAGGATAGTGTATAACAATTGGGCAGTTGCCTTGCGGCATGAGAGAAGTGAGAGAACCACGTACATACGATTGAGGTATGTGATGTTTCTGTAATTAGCGAGAACATATGAGAGTAGTTTCTTCCATGTGACTAATCTCGTCTCTCTCTTCTTTCAGGTACCTCCTTCTTCCCCGCTGTTCCCTTCCTATCCCTTCCCTCGCTTGATCACCCTAAAATTCTGTTTCATACATAAGAATTGGGGGTATCGAGAGGTGGACCCAATTGTGCATCGTTCGGATCCTGAGGAGTTCTTACTTTCACCTTTGCCTGGTGGAAGCCTTGACAGAATTACGCACCCACGATATTAACTCCTCCTGGTCCGTTCGATTTCACAATGGCCACTATGAGTGATGTCCTACAAGCCTTAGATGCGGTAAGACAGGAGTTAGTTCTCTCCAGAGCAGAAACCGCGGCACTAAAAGAAAAGGTTGAAAAATTGCAGCGGAATCCATTTGATGCTGCTACCTCCCAGATACAGGTCCATGTGCCTCCACAGATACCGTTGGCCTCCCCTGAAAGGTTTTCGGGTGACCCCTATAGAGTACAGGTGTTTTTGACGCAGATCCTATTGCACTTCTCTTGTAAACCCGTGGCATTCCCGAATAATCATTCAAGAGTCGCTTTTGCCATTTCTTACCTCGCCGGGGATGCAGCCAATTGGGCAGTCCCCCTGGTCAAAAATAATGATCCGGTTCTCTCAGACTGGAATGCATTCAGGGTTGAGTTTGAACGAGTATTTGACAGGAGGTCTGCTGCATTCAGTGCAGACAGGGAATTGCTTGAGTTGAGGCAAGGGAAGAAAGATCTCATTACCTATATGACCTCTTTTAATAGGTTGGTCGCTGAATCTGCCTGGCCAGAAGAGAAAAGGATGTCCCTGTATTATCAGGGACTGAAGGATGAGATGAAAGACATCCTGGCACAAATTGAACCACAACCTAGTACTTGTGTGGATCTCATGAATCTGACATTAAGACTGGACCACAGATTATCGGAGAGAACGGGAGAGAAAAAGAGAGCCGTAAGTCATTATGACAGAACCTACCGTAAGCCTCTAGTTGTTAGTGAAAGTACTTCGGAGCCAATGGAGGTAGGGGCAGTACGGGCTCCTCTTACTAGAGAAGAGAAGGAATCCCGCAGAACGAAAGGTCTGTGCATGTATTGTGGGTTGAAGGGACATTACGTTCGAGATTGTCCAAAGAAACCTAAGAAATCCTTCTCGATGAATACAACCCAGAATGTAGCAGTCTCGGTACTTCCCAAACTAGATGTTTTTCCGTCAGTCTCAGATAAGGAATCCGAATGGCAGGTACCTTCCTTATCTTCTCCTTCTTGTGACGAGATTGAGACACATATAGTGGTTCCAGTAGTTGTATGTGTGGAAAACATCGAACAACAACTAGAAGCCATGATAGATTCTGGAGCCACGGGGAATTTTATAGATATAGGACTGGTACACAAGCTTTCTCTCCCTACGGTTCCTAGAGCCACTCCTGGAAAAGTATTGGCCGTTGATGGCCAACCTTTGAAGTCGGGTCCCATAACCGAACAAACCAAACCTGTCACCTTAACGATCAAAGATGGAGCACATAGGCATGTAGAAACCATTGCCTTTAACATCATAGAGGCCCCACAATACGAACTTATCCTGGGGATGCCGTGGCTGAGATTGCATAACCCTGTCATAGATTGGAAGGATAAATCTTTGCATTTTCTGTCCGCCGAATGTCAGCTCAACTGCGTACAGAGCTCCCCGGTTCACTCATTAGCTACTGTATCACATTATGTGATTGCTACTGCAGCAGAAAAAGAAATAACGTTACCCTCTTGTTACGAGGAATACAGGGATGTGTTCGATAAGAATCAAGCTGAGTCATTGCCCCCTCATAGAGAATATGACTGTCAAATAGACTTGATACCGGGTGCTACTCTACCATCCTGTCGGGTTTACGCTCTGTCCGAACCTGAAACGATACACCTGAAAGAATACCTGGATCACTACACCTCTATAGGGTTCATACGACCTTCCCGTTCTCCAGCTGCTTCACCACTTTTCTTTATTTCCAAAGCTAACAAAGAGTTGAGAACTTGTATAGACTTTCGCATGTTGAACAGAAACACTGTAAAGAATCGTTACCCTCTGCCTCTGATCTCTGTTTTGTTGGATCAGATTAAAGAAGCCACAGTGTATACGAAACTTGATCTAAGGGGTGCATATCATCTGGTACGAATGAGAGCAGGGGATGAATGGAAAACGGCATTCAAAACAAGATATGGATTGTTTGAATACATGGTTATGCCTTTCGGCTTGTGCAATGCCCCTGCC
The DNA here is from genome assembly GCA_963921515.1 of Calotriton arnoldi. Taxonomy (NCBI): domain Eukaryota; kingdom Metazoa; phylum Chordata; class Amphibia; order Caudata; family Salamandridae; genus Calotriton; species Calotriton arnoldi. The sequence goes on along the minus strand of CAWUFW010008330.1, from coordinate 705,226 downwards.
GCTTTCCAATTTTTTTGAATGAGGTGTTGATGGAATTCTTGGATAAATTCGTGGTTGTATATATTGACGACATTTTAATATACTCCGCGAATGACAAAGAGCACAAGACACATGTGGGGTTGGTGTTACATAAACTGAGGCAGCATAGTTTATATTGCAAGCTGAGCAAGTGTGAGTTCCACGTATGGGAAGTGGAATTCCTGGGGGTCATGCTTTGTTCTGCTGGGTTTCGTATGGCTGAAAGAAAGGTGCAAGCTGTGCAGGAATGGCCTGAACCTCGCAATGTGAAAGACGTGCAATGTTTTTTGGGGTTTGCTAACTACTATAGGAGGTTTATACATCATTTCTCCCAAGTAGTGGCACCCATAACCAGATTACTAAGAAAGGGAATTTGTTTTTGCTGGTCAGTTGAAGCCTCAGAAGCTTTCAGGTTTTTGAAGGAGGCGTTCACTACTGCACCTGTATTGAACCATGCTAATCCGGAAGCCCCCTTCATAGTGGAGGCTGACGCGTCCAACGAGGCAATAGGAGCAATATTGTCACAGAGAAACAAAAACACAGGTCAACTACATCCCATAGCCTACATGTCCAAAAACTCAATCCTGCTGAATTGAACTACACTATTGCAGAGAAGGAATTGTTGGCAATTAAACGAGCCTTCCAGGAATGGAGACATCACTTGTGGGGAGCTCGACATACTGTCACGGTCTACACAGATCATAGGAATCTCCAGTTCATGAGAACAGCTAGGCAACTGACTCAAAGACAAATGCGCTGGATGTTATTTTTTGCTGATTTTGATTTTGTTGTCACTTACCGGCCAGGCATTGAGAACAGGAAGGCGGATGCCTTATCTAGGTATTCGGTGGGGGAAGAAGTACGAGATCCGTCTCTGGAAACCATTATCCAACCCTCCAAGGTGTTGTGTGTAATCACGTTAGACACATTCATGAAGGCAGTGAAAGAAGCTAAACCAGCAGCTACCTGGGATTTGTGGGTAACTCAAGACACTCATCGTAGTATCAAACAGGGCTTGCCTTTTTATAAAAATCAGTTGTATTTACCCACTAAGACAACACAGCTGAAAGCCTTTGAGTGGTGTCACGAGTCAAAAATGGCTGGACATCCAGGACAAGCCAAGACGATTGAGCTTCTGCAGCGTTACTTCTGGTGGGACAATATGAAAACAGATGTCCAGCAATGGATCACGAACTGCGGTGTTTGTGCGAGGGCTAAGACTAGTTCATCCAAACCTACAGGACAATTAATGCCTTTGCCTACCCCAGACCGGCCATGGAAGAGCATTAGTCTTGATTTTATCACTGGCTTACCAAAGAATCAGGGTCTTTCGGCTGTTCTGGTAGTAGTCGACAGCCTCACAAAAATGGGACACTTCATCCCTTGTTCCAATTTACCCACTGCAGGGCAAACAGCGCAGTTACTCCTACAGAATGTGGTTAGGTTGCATGGGCTTCCTGAAGTGATCATTTCGGATAGGGGCCCGCAATTCACGGCGCGTTTTTGGCAATCATGGTGTAAGACACTGCAGATCTCTTCAGCCCTTTCCACGAGTTTCCATCCGCAAACAGATGGGCAGACAGAAAGGCTCAATCAAACCCTCAAGAAGTATCTACGATGTTACGCAGCTGAAGCTGAGGATTCGTGGGTGGCTCTATTGTGGCTGGCGGAACTAGCCTACAACAACGCTATGCATAGTGCCACCGGGGTATCTCCATGGTATGCTACATATGGATTCCATCCAAAGATCCTACCAGTCACTCTCCCTATGACCCAAGTAACTGTACCGACGGTGAGAGAGCGTGTGCAAGATATTCAAGACATCCATAAAAAGATACAGAGACATTTGCGACACGCCAAAGTGCAATACAAGAAATGGGCGGACAAGCATAGACAAGAAGGACCTACATATCGGGTTGGAGACAGGGTATGGTTGTCTACCAAAAACATCCGCTTCAAGTTGTGAAGTGTTTTCCATCCTAAATACATTGGTCCTTATACAGTGATGAAACAGATCAACCCTGTGGTGTACAAACTGCGACTGCCTATCCATATGAGAATTCATCCTTCTTTCCACTGTAGCCTATTGAAACCTGCAGGACGAATCAGATGTAAGGCCGTGCCACCAATACTGAAGGACGGTCAGGAGGAATACGAGGTGAGAAGGATCAAGGACGCATCATATCGTAAGGGGCTTCTGTGGTACCTGGTATCCTGGAAGGGGTACACCTCCGAGGATGATTCCTGGGAACCTTGCACCAATGTCCACGCCCCAAGGGAGGTACGTGCCTTCCACAGCAGGTACCCTGCCAAACCAGGACCTAGGAGACGCTTGGGAGGAGGATGTACTGTCAGGAATCGGGCATATGGCGTCTGCCGAAAATGAATGCTGAGTCACACGAGGGAAACGCATTAGGATTCCTCCCTCGGTTTACATGGAAAGAACTACATCTCCCATGAGGCAATGGGGGTTGTGTAGTTTAGAGCGGGCCAATCCAGGGCCATAAAAATGGACGATGCACGTCGGACGGCGTGCGTAATTCTTAGTGCTACATTGTTTCTCGTGGAGCTTGCGAGTGGTGATTATCTTATCGCTGAGTCCCGTTCGAAGTCAGGCTGTGGAGGTCAGAGGACGCTGTTTTCGTTCCTTTCAAGTACCGGGCCTGGTGTCGGAGGAGAGGAGAGCGACAGTGTTTTCACACACAGCGGTGAGCTCAAGGTTACGGTGGTGACATGCGAATCAATCGCTTACTTGCTATAATCTGAGTGGCTTATGAGGCATTTGTGCAGTGTTGTTAACTGCAGATAGGGTGCCACGACTGTTGTCCTGCGCTCAGGAATACACATTGGAATACCATATGAAAACTATGAAGTAATAGTTTGGAACTAGAGACAATTCTTTCATCAACGTCTGTGGAAAGGCATTGATTCTCTGAAACTCTGAATTCTCTGGCCTTTGTCTCGGAGATAAAAGGCATTTTGGATCATTGGATATCATTAAGACTTGGAACTTCCTACCATAGTAACCCTTTCCTATTTCTTGCACTATTTTGCCGGAACTATTTATTTTTCCTATTTTGGAAAGGATTTCTACATCTCTTGTTATGATTTGATTAAGGGGTATGTATGAAACTGAATACCCTGCAAACCTTTACATAAATGTTTGGTGATACAGGGGTGAAGACTAATGTCTGTGTTTTTGTTTTCTGGCTTTAAGGATAGTGTATAACAATTGGGCAGTTGCCTTGCGGCATGAGAGAAGTGAGAGAACCACGTACATACGATTGAGGTATGTGATGTTTCTGTACTTAGCGAGAACATATGAGAGTAGTTTCTTCCATGTGACTAATCTCGTCTCTCTCTTCTTTCAGGTACCTCCTTCTTCCCCGCTGTTCCCTTCCTATCCCTTCCTCGCTTGATCACCCTAAAATTCTGTTTCATACATAAGAATTGGGGGTATCGAGAGGTGGACCCAATTGTGCATCGTTCGGATCCTGAGGAGTTCTTACTTTCACCTTTGCCTGGTGGAAGCCTTGACAGTTACTGCCTGGGTGATTGCATGAGTGCACAGGTAATGTATGGCTGATGGAAGAGTGCATGGGTAATGCTTGACTGATTACATTAGTTTATGGGTAATGCCTGGATGATTGCATGAGTACATCGGTAGTACCTGGGTGATTGTAAGAGTGCAAGGGTAGTGCGTGGTCATTTTATAAGTGCTTGGGTATTGGTGGAGTGACTGGATAAGTGCATAGGTACTGGCTGGGTGATTGGAGGAGTGCATGGATAGTGCACAGGTGATTGGAGCAGTGCATGAGTAGTGCCTGGGTTATTGCATGAGAGGATGAGTAGTGCCTGAGTGATTGCAGGAGTGCATCAGTAGTGCCTGGGTGATTTTGTAAGTGGATAGGTATTGTTTGGATGATTTTGTAAGTGCATAGGTTTCGCCCGAGTGATTGCCTGAGTTTAAGGGTAATGCCTGGATGATTGCATGAGTGCAAAGGTAGTGCCTGGATGATTGCATGAGTGCATGGGCACTGCCTGCGTGATTGGAGGAGTGCAAGGATAGTGCATGGTGATTTTATAAGTGCATGGGTACTGACTGGGTGATTGGAGGAGTGCATGGCTACTGGCTATGTAATCAAAGGAGTGAAAAGTAGTGTCTGGGTGATTAGAAGAGTGCATGGGTAGTGCATAGGTGATTGGAGCAGTACATGGGTAGTACCTGGGTGTCAGGATGTGTCAGCAGCACAAGAAAGGAAAACGCCACTAACCTCTGGTATCGGCCAGCGGGGACGATGGCTGGTAGAGGAGCCGCCCTACTCCCCTGAGCGCAACCTCCCACAGAGCAATGAACACTGCTATGTAAGGGAGCACCCCAGGGAAAAGGGAAGGGGATAAAATAACAAATACTGCTGAAGGGATGGCTCCTGTTCTCCCTAAGTCTGGTCTAGGGTTCTGGATGTCTTCCCTCCTCATGAAACTACTGCATATAAAGAAAGAGAGAAAGGTATGAAAAGCAATACGGGAAGAATCATACATACACAAGCAACAGGTTATGTCTCCGGTCATACACTCACAAGGAGCCCTGCAGCAATACACATATAATGTGTATAAAACACCAATTCTGCAGAAAACCACGACTTCAGAGAACCCTCGATGTATGCCAAGATCCTGCGTGCTCCAAGAGACAGGTATAAAACAAAGAATAGTCATGTAATGCACAGGTCACTAAAGTAGACACCAACAAGGTAATGCCCCAACCGCTGTTATGACTCACAGCGTGGACACCTCAAAGTAATGATGTCAACAGACGAATTTAGGGAAATAGGGCACCTCACCGCTGTTCCAATCACAGCGAGAGTGCTCCACAAGTGCACCAAAGTAATGATGTCAACAGACAAATTTAGGAAAATAGGGCACCTCACCGCTGTTCCAATCACAGTGAGAGTGCTCCGCAAGTGCAAATGGCCGTGGTTCCAGTTAACCACGGTTGTGCGTGCCGGTGTGGGCGCTGATGGAATCCCAGCATGCGGAAAAACAACACAAAGTCGCGAAGTGAGGGAAACGCTCCGGCGCTTCTCCCTGCCTGGGACTACGGTACCCGAAGACTCCCCGTGCCGGGAGTTTGGAACAAGGCGTGCAGACGGCAAGAGCAATGCTGTGCTCAACAAACTCCTTACTCCTCGGGAATGGCTAAACAAAGGTGCAAAGCAAACATGAAATCCAGTGGGGAATACCTTCTGCTTAACTCGAAGAACAACAGGCCAAATTGTCAAGCACCTCCTTCCGGAAGAGGAGGTGCTTTATAGCGGGTGGATTCCTCGAGGACGGCAAATCCGTTTTCCCCTGCTGCGCCTCAACGGCTTCTGGGAGGTGTAGTGCATTAGGCTCCTGATCCATGCAAACCGGTGTCCATGCATACAAGGGAGGTAAATACGGTGCATGGGTGCTTTACCTGCCTTTCCTCCCTGTCCACATAGTGCGATCGCGACAGAACCCCCTCTCAAGGACCGCCGACTCGGCGGTTGTCCAGGTTTTCCTGGATAAGCTGCATGGAAGCGTTCTACTAAGTCAGGGCAGTGGAGATTCTGAACTGGCTCCCCGGTTCTATCCTCTACCCCAAAACCTTTCCAATCCACTAGATACTGTACTCGCCCCCTCACCAGCCGGGAATCCAAGAGCTCATGTACCTCATACTCATCCTGGCTGTCAATCTTCAAAGGGAGAGGCCGCTCCTGCAACCTCATGCTAGCAGGACACGGTTGGAGCAGGGAGACGTGGAATACAGGGTGGATGTGCCAGGAATGGGGCAAGGACAACCTCATGGCTACAGGGTTTATTACTTCCTCAATGCTGTAGGGACCGATGTATTTGGGTTTCAACTTGTCTACCCCCTTGAGATGTAGGTTCTTAGTAGCTAGCCAAACCTTATCCCCCACCTCAGGGCTTTAAGTGGGAAAAAAAAACTGGGGGTGCTCTAAAAGGGGCGTGGCAAATCTCTTCAAGGGGTGTGGCCTATCCGAGTAGGGGCGTGGTCTAAATCAAGATAACTAGCATTGTGTGCTTAAGAAAATCATGAAGTCGCATCCAGCAAAGGATAATAAAATAGGCAAAAAGGTATATTTATTAAGTATAAGCCATAAAAATACCAAACACTTTAAAAAACATGTAAAAATTATTTACATTACTTAGAAATCTATTGCAGGATTCCCCAAAACCCTTGAAGATATTCACTGTGTCTATTTTGCTGGGGTTTCTCGGCGGAGTCAGAGGTGTGGCAGAAAGAGCAAAATATCCCAATTTTAGGTATTTGTTTCCCATTTTACTAACCAGTTACAGCTTATTACGTTATTTAATTTAACCAATGGATACACATGTTTATTTAAGGTTTAATATGAGTTATTGACATTAAAATACATTCACAAAGTGGGATACGTTTCCAATCACAGAATGTCCCAAATATCCTTAAAAGTGGAATCGCAAGCCATTTGTCTCCCAGCCATGGAGTTTCTGTCATCAGCACTTCCCCACCCTTTTCCCACAAGAGCAGTTCAAACATGAATGCCAAAATATCCTAGTTTGCAAATGTTTTCCACATAATTATGGCTCTGCCATATTTGCCACATAATACATCATCTGCTGCATAATCTGACGATTTTAACTAATAAATTGTTTATAGCTCAAACGGATCAAAAGTTACAAAAAAATGTGACTTGTGTTGCTGCAAAGTAGATGGCCCATTGCAAAGGTTGACTGGTCAACTTTCTCACTGCTGCACTTGTATGTTCCACTGGTACTAATAAGGAAAAATCTTTGTGGATACTGTTAGCATGTGTAAAAATGTCAAAATAATAAAGTATCAGAAAAGTTACAGCACCACTAATAGCAGTATAGGGTGTCAGAGCACTTTACATCACGTATGATTGCTTATCTCAGTGTAATATGTGTGTAAATCACTGTATAGGAAATGTTACATAAGACAAAGGACTATAAGGTGTAGGAGTCACATGACAACCATACTAGTAGGCAGCATAGTTTAATAGTGATTGGTCTGGAGAAACACAAACTCAGAATTTAAAACGTAATACCATGGTTGGGGGTTCTCTTTAATAATCAGAACTGATTTCTACCCAAATGAACCCTTTTTTGCAACATTAGGATAATCAAAGACTGTGGAAAAAACATAATGCTCTAATTTATACCTTGCAGTTTGCATGCAGCTCTTACATGACAGTTAATAGCTCACTGTTCTATGTTAGGATTTTAACTTATTAACTGCAAGTAACAATAGGGTCTCTCTGACAAAAGCAGTAACCCACTGACCTATTTATATTATGTGCACTTTGTGATCTGCATGGTACATGTTCTTAGCAGTGGGCACATTAACCCTCTGCGCTTCCTTTCCATGAGTCAAAACGTCCACTAGACAAAACACCATCTCTCTCTACTAAGAACATTAATCCCTGGAGTTATCATGACATTTTTATTGTTGCCGAAAATTGTTGGAGGCCAGGAAGGAGACAGCAAGTGCTTTTAAAACCATATTATACTTGCAAACACGACGCCCCCACCTGAAGTCAGTGCCACCCGCGGTCCGTGCAGGTAACAGCGGTGGGGCCGGGTAAGGGGGGGTTTCGAGGGATGATGCTGAAGGAAAATTAATTATTTAATTTTCCCTCTGCATCGTCCCATGAAATCCCCCTTACCCGCCCCTCTGCCACACTGCTGTTAGCTGCACGGATCGCGGGTGGTCAGCGCCTGGTGCGGTCGCACTGCCCTAGAGCCACCCTGCTCAAGGGTCCTTTGACCTCAGTGACAGAGTCACTGTCACTCTATGGTGTGCTGCTTCATAGGCCTGCCTGCAAGACTGGAGGTGAACTTCAGAATAAATTGTGGCGGACAGGCCTTCAAGGTTAACCCACACATGCCACTGCTAGGGTCCACCTGCTGGTGCTAAGACACCAGGGCTTTTAAGATCTTGCGGGGCCTTCTAAGGTCTAGCATGGGAATGTGCTCCCTCAGCGGGAGTGGTCTGGTGGACTGGTCATGAAGGCTGAACCTGGTTCCCAAGTTCCGAATTCCGCAGCTCTGACTATAGTGCCACATCCTCTCCCCACTGAACACCATACTGCCCCACTGAGAGAAACTTGCACTGCACTGACCCGCTATAAACAGCTGGATGTGACTCAATTCAAATTATGCACTAGACAAGAGCAATATGCTGCCTAAAATTTTTTTTACAACATTCTAGAAAAAGCAAACGCTCATAGAGAATGCAAGATTAAGTAAAGCATGTGAAATGTAAGCAGGAAGAACATGGTTATCTTTTTCTTTTTACACTCATTATTCAGAAATTAGTGAGTGCTTTTGCCTGAAAAGTTAAGGCCATGACTACAGGGCCCAGAAGGGACCCAGTTTCAATGCCCATTGCTTATATCCTTCCAAAACGTAAGCAGTATGGTTTAAAAAGACCACATTCGTGAACACACAGCCGCTGTACACATTTTGTTTTCCAATTCACCCATCAAGTAGGTATTTCAGTACCTCCAGGAATAGTGCACTTTCCCACCAAGGGAAAACAATGTTGTTCAAAGAGAGACGAGAAAACAAAAGTAGCGCTTCACTGGCAAACACTGTAAAGTGGTGCTAATGTGTTTAGGTGTGAATAAATCAATCTGGCCACCTTGCAACCACTCTGTCTTGCTTTAGCTAGTTACTTTTCATATTTTGAATGTTTTAGTTCTCTCCAACCCGAGGCTGCACTTAGAAATTGAAAAAGTCAGAAAAAGAGGACGTTTCCAGCAAAAGTGTTTTTCTTTTTTGTATCCATTTCACAGGGGAGCAAATAAACGAAAGCAGGAAAATGAAGGTAATACCTGTTTCTAAAAGTCTCGGTTTTCACCATCCCACGCTGGCACCACGACGACGTTGCTCCTGTGCTGGAAAAAGAGAAGGTCCCACGCTGGCACCACCACGACGTTGCTCCTGCGCTGGAAAAGAGAAGGGAAATCCTGAGAGAAAATGGCTCTCTTAAAGGGTTTCCCTTCCTCCAACAACGCTCACCTGGCATGACGTCATGCCGTCGTGCCGTGGACGTCATGCCGTGACCTCCACTACTCAGTGAGGAACCTGAGCTCTCACTGCAGTCCAGAAAGAAAAAAAAAAAAAAAGACTACCTTTGCCAGCCGCGAAAATAGAGCCCGATAGAGACCCGTTTCGTGGGCCCCAAAAAAAAACTGCCGGTGCTCAGACCCGGACAGACCCAGCCCACTTAAAGCCCTGCCCCACCTGGTTAACGGGTTCTGTGGTTCTCTTCCTATCCGCAAAGTGTTTTTGTGCAGTTTGCGCTGTGGCAAAATGCCATCTGGCATCAATCAACACTGCCCTGAGATGAGCGTGATGTTCGTGGATGCTTGGAAGCCTGGACTCTATCGGCCATTCAAAAGGGAGCATGTTTGGATGGTGGCCGTAGAGACAAAAGAATGGGGAACAACCTAACGTAGAATGGTCTGCATTGTTGTAGGAGAACTCAGCCATCCAGAGCAGTGTGTACCAGTTTGTGGTGTTTTGTAGGGTGAAACAGCGAAGATATTGCTCCAAAGTCTGATTTAGGTGTTCTGTTTTACCATCCGTTTGCAGATGGTAGCTGGTGGAAAGCTTGGCTTCTATATTCATGGTTTTGCACAACGCCCTCCAAAAACGAGAGGTGAACTGCGTGTCCCTGTCTATAATGAGAACGCTGGGTATCCCGTGGGCTCTTACCACTTGCTGAAGAAAAACAAGGGCCAGTTCGGAAGAGGTGGGCAATCGTCTCAACGGAATGTAGTGTCCCATCTTTGTCAAATGGTCCACTGTCACCAGAATGGTGGTGTACCCTTCACAGGGGGACATTTCCATGATAAAGTCCATAGACACGGTGTGCCAGGGCCGATGAGGGATGGGTAGCGGCTGTAGTAAACCTGCAGGTTTAGAGTGACTGGATTTTCCCTGCGCACACACAGAACAATTCATCAGGTACTCCTCGGTGTCTTTCCTCAACGTAGGCCTCCAAAAGGAACGTTCAATGCAGGCAATGGTCTTGTATCTTCCCATGTGTCCTCCCAACATTGAGTCATGAGCCCATGCCAGCACTCGTAGTTGCAGACAGGTGTTCGGAATGTACAATGCGTGGTAGTGGTACAACAATTCCCCACTATCCGTTCGGTGTTCAGTGTCCTGCTGGATCCAAGCCTGAACGTCAACGTCGGCTAGGGACCCTCTAATGTCCTCTAGAAAATCTTGTGATGTGATCAGCGCGAGGGATTGGTCCTGGAAGGCTGCTTCAGGGAGTATCGAGGGTGGTTCTGGGGTCTCTGGTTACTCGCTTTCCCCTGGGTCATCAATGCGGGAGAGAGCATCCGCCTTTCCGTTCTGTGGTCCTGGTCGATACTTGATAACAAAATCAAAATCAGAAAAAAAAGAGTCCATCGCTACTGTCGTGGTGTAAGGACTTTGGCTGTTTTCAAGAACAACAGATTTCGGTGGTCTGTGTAGATTTTGATGGTGTGATGTGGTCCCAAGAGATAATGCCTCCATTCCTCGCAAGCCCTTTTTATAGCCAGTAGTTCCTTGTCTGAGATGGAATAGTTTACTTCACAGGGGGTGAGTTTCTTTGAGAAGTAGGCCACAGGATGTAGCTGTCCTGTTTTGGGATGTCGCTGAGACAACACACCCCCAATGGCATACTGGGAGGCGTCTGTTTCGACAATGAAGGGGAGTTGTGGGTCGGGATGCCGCAGTATGGGAGCCTGAGTGAACCTCTCCTTAAGTGTCTGGAAAGACCATTCTGCTTCTTCGCCCCAAACAAAGGGGGTGTTTTTTCTCAATAAGCAGGAGATGGGATGTATGATCTTTGAGAAATCCTTAATGTAACGCCAATAATAGTTGGCGAACCCCAGGAAGCTCTGTACTGATTTGACGTGGTGAGGGGTCTTCCACTGAGTAATTGCCTCTACCTTGCCCATATCCATCTGGAATCCCTGTGCATTGATTATGTATCCCAGGAAGGCGACTTCTTGGACATGGAAAAGGCATTTCTCCAATGTAGCATACAACGAATGCTGTTGGAGCCTGTCCAGGACTGCTTTCACATGAGTCACGTGTTCCTGAGGACTAGACGAATAGACCAGGATGTCGTCTATGTAGACCACACAGAACGTTTCCAGAAACCCCCGAAGAACCTCGTCCATGAAGAACTGAAAGGCAGCTGGGGCGTTACAGAGCCCGAAGGGCATCACCCGATATTCATAGAGCCCAAACTTCATCCGAAATGCTGTCTTCCACTCGTCTCCACTTTTTACCCGCACCAAATGGTAGGCTCCTCGTAGATACAATTTCGGGAAATATCGAGCCCCCTTGAGTTGATCCAGAAGCACAGGTATCAGTGGTAGTGGGTAGCGGTTTTTGATGGTGACTCTATTGATTGCTCTGTAGTCTATACAGGTCTGAAGTTCGTCGCAATCCTTCTTAGGGATGAAAAAAAGAGGGGAAGAGGCGGGTGACGAGGAATGCCTGATGAAACCAAACGCTAGGTTTTCCTCGAGGTAGTTCTTCAGGTAGTGTGTCTCTGGTTCGGTAAAAGCATACACCCTACTGCATGGAATCTCGGCTCCAGGTTCCAGCTCAATGCAGCAGTCATACACTCGGTGCGGTGGAAGTTGAGTAGCCTTCTGTTTATCGAATATAGGCTGATATTCCTTATACACTTCAGGTAATGTGGTGGAACAGCAATACAGGTCTCTTGCACACCCGGTTGCCAGCAGGCTTGCCTGTGTGCCATCGGTTTCTTCTTGACGTGGTGCTTGTTTGGTGCAATGCTCTCTACAATAACTGGAACTCAAGCAAACGGTGCGGGCTGCCCATCGATGACAGGGTCATGCAGAGTTAGCCATGGCATCCCTAGGATGAGACGGAACTGCGGAGCATCAATGAGGTCAAACTGGCTGATTTCAAAATGGTCTGTACCGAACTGCATCATGAGGGGAACAGTGTGGTAACTGACTGGTCCGGAATTCAGCGCGGCTCCGTCTACTGCCTTTACGTTTTCTGGGGACTTCTTCTTTTCCCACGGCACTCCGATGGTCTGAGCGTATTTCTGATCGATATAATTTCCGGTAGCACCGGAGTCCAATAAAGCAGGCCTTTCTAGGGGTTTTTCCCTGGTAACCCAAAGGGTGATACCGACATTTAGATGCGCCACTTCTGGTTGTATGGTGTTGGCGATCACTGAAGAGATCGATTTTCGTCTGCCACCTGAACCAGTGATCTCACCCTGACTCGGGCTCTTCAGTTTTCCGACGTTTCACTTTGAAATATCGCTGCTTGCATCCGTGGGGCGTTGGTTCTTTCTGGGAGTTTTGCCCGGGCGCGACACTCCCTGATGAAGTGTCCATCCTTTCCACAATAAAGGCATAGCTTCAGCTTCCGTCTCTTTTCTCTTTCTTCTGTGGTGAGGGGACCCCGGATACCCCCTATCTGCATAGGTTCGGGCCCTTCGGAGGGTTTGGGATAATCTTCGGTGGCAGGTTTGGGCCTGGAGAGCATAAAACGAGTTTCCCCCCTGCTTCTGTCCCCTTTTCTTTCCTGTAGTCGGTGGTCCAGTTGTACAGAAAGGTTGATCATCTATTCACAGGTGTGGGGGGTAACTGTACCACCTGTGAAAGGACATCCTTTAGTTCTCCACGCAACCCCTGGAAAAACAGAGTGGTTCGCTTCTCCTGGGGCCAGTCGGTTTCCACTATAAGACGGTTGAACGTGGTTATGTATGTCAGTAAATCCTGAGACCCTTGTCTGAGGGTTATCAGCTCTCGATCCAAGGACATCATATGGGATTTCCGGTCAAACAGTTTCCTCATTTCTAAACAAAAGTCTGTGAATCTGTGCAAAATTGGGTCGTTTCGTTCCATCAGCGGTATGGTCCAGCTTGCTGCGTTCCCCCCATGTATGACATCATAAAGGCTTTCTTAGCCACTTCGTCCTGAAAGACCACAGGTTTACACAAGAAATGCAGCCTGCATTGATTCAGGAATGTTTCGAATTTCTTCGGATCTCCATAGAAACGTTCAGGAGGCGCCAACGGAATTCCGGTGTTTTGTATCACATGAACGGTGGGAGTGGAGTCGGTAGAAAGCGGGGAGCAGGAGTGGCTGTGAAAAACCCTGCCCCCTGTGTGGTGACCGGTGAGGGTGTTTGCACGGTACGTGCTGGAGGGGGTAGTGTCCATTCCCTAATGTAGGAACCTGTCCCCTTGCCCTTTCTAGATAGGCCAGCTACTTCCCTACGTAACGTACCCATCTCTTTCCTGAGGTCTTGATTCTCTAATCGAGAGGTTTGTACCTCCTGCTGAAGAGCCGATAGGATCTCCAAAAGGGAGGTCAACACCGCATTGGTGTCCATCGTCTAGGCTGGGTATCAAACTTGGGCTTGACATTCTGTCAGGATGTGTCAGCAGCACAGGAAAGGAAAATGCCACTAACCTCTGGTATCGGCCAGCGGGGACGATGGCTGGTAGAGGAGCCTCCCTATTCCCCTGGGCGCAACCTCCCACAGAGTAATGAACACTGCTATGTAAGGGAGCACCCCGGGGAAAAGTGAAGGGGATAAAAGAACAAATACTGCTGCAGGGATGGCTCCTGTTCTCCCTAAGTCTGGTCTAGGGTTCTGGATGTCTTCCCTCCTCGTGAAACTACTGCATATAAAGAAAGAGAGAAAGGTATGAGAAGCAATACGGGAAGAATCATACATACACACGCAACAGGTTATGTCTCTGGTCATACACTCACAAGGAACCCTGCAGCAATACACATATAATGTGTATAAAACACCAATTCTGCAGAAAACCATGACTTCAGAGAACTCTCGATGTATGCCAGGATCCTGCGTGCTCCAAGAGACAAGTATAAAACAAAGAATAGTCATGTAATGCACAGGTCACTAAAGTAGACACCAACAAGGTAATGGCCCCAACCGCTTTTATGACTCACAGCGTGGAGACCTCAAAGTAATGATGTCAACAGACGAATTTAGGGAAATAGGGCACCTCACCGCTGTTCCAATCACAGCGAGAGTGCTCCACAAGTGCACCAAAGTAATGATGTCAACAGACGAATTTAGGGAAATAGGGCACCTCACCGCTGTTCCAATCACAGCGAGAGTGCTTCGCAAGTGCACCCGGCCGCGGTTCCAGTTAACCGCGGTTGTGCGTGCCGGTGTGTGTGCTGATGGAATACCAGCATGCGGAAAACAACACAAAGTCACGTAGTGAGGGAAGTGCTCCGGCGCTTCTCCCTGCCTGGGACTACGGTACCTGAAGACTCCCCGTGCCGGGAGTCTGGAACAAGGTGTGCAGACAGAAAGAGCAACGCCGTGCTCAACGAACTCCTTACTCCTCGGGAACGGCTAAACAAAGGTGCAAAGTAAACATGAAATCCAGCGGGAAATACCTTCCGCTTAACTCGAAGAACAACAGGCCAAATTGTCAAGCACCTCCTTATGGAAGAGGAGGTGCTTTATAGGGGGCAGATTCCTCAAAGACCGCAAATCCGTTTTCCCCTGCTGCACCCCAAAGGCTTCTGGGAGGTGTAGTGCATTGGGCTCCTGATCCATGCAAACCGGTGTCCATGCATACAAGGGAGGGAAATACGGTGCGTGGGTGCTTTACCTGCCTTTCCTCCCTGTCCACATAGTGCGATCACGACACTGGGTTATTGCATGAGTGGATGAGTAGTGCCTGGGTGATTGGAGGAGTGCATGGGTAGTGCCTAGGTGCTTTTTGTAAGTTCTTGGTTAATGCCTGGGTGTTTGCATGAGTGCAGAGGTAATGTATGGGTTATTGGAAGAGTGCATGGGTAATTCCTGACTGATTGCATGAGTTTATGGGTAATACCTGTATGATTGCATGAGTGTATGGGTAGTGCCTGGGTGATTGTAAGAGTGCAAGGGTAGTGCATGGTGATTTTATAAGTGCTTGGGTATTGGCAGAGTGATTGGATAAGTTCATGGGTACTGGCTGGGTGATAGGAGGAGTGCATGGGTAGTGCCTGGGTTATTGCATGAGTGGATGAGTAGTGCCTGGGTGATTGCAGGAGTGCATCGGTAGTGCCTGGGTGATTTTGTAAGTGGATAGGTATTGTTTGGATGATTTTATAAGTGCATAGGTTTTGCCTGAGTGATTGCATGAGTTTATTGATAATGCCTGGATGATTGCATGAGTGCAAGGTTAGTGACTGTATGATTGCATGAGTTCATGGGTACTGCCTGCATGATTGGAGGAGTGGAAGGATTGTGCATGGTGATTTTATAAGTACATGGGTAGTGACTGGGTGATTGGAGGAGTGCAAGGCTACTGGCTGGGTAATCGAAGGATGAATAAGTAGTGTCTGGATAATTAGAAGAGTGCATGGGTAGTGTATAGGTGATTGGAGCAGTGCATGTGTAATGCCTGGGTTATTGCATGAGTGGATGAGTAGTGCCTGAGTGATTGGAGAAGTGCATGGGTAGTGCCTGGCTGATTTTGTAAGTGCTTGGTTACTGCATGGGTGATTGCATGAGTGCACAGGTAATGTAAGGGTGATTGAAGAGTGCATGGGTAATGCTTGACTAATTACATTAGTTTATGGGTAATGCCTGGATGATTGCATGAGTGCATCGGTAGTACCTGGGTGATTGTAAGAGTGCAAGGGTAGTGCGTGGTAATTTTATAACTGCTTGGGTATTGGTGGAGTGACTGGATAAGTGCAAAGGTACTGGCTGGGTGATTGGAGGAGTGCATGGGTGGTGCACAGGTGATTGGAGCAGTGCATGGGTACTGCCTAGGTTATTGCAGGAGTGCATCGGTAGTGCCTGGGTGATTTTGTAAGTGGATAGGTATTGTTTGGATGATTTTGTAAGTGCATATGTTTTGCCTGAGTGATTGCATGAGTTTATGGGTAATGCCTGGATGATTGCATGAGTGCATGGGTAGTGCCTGGATGATTGCATGAGTGCATGGGTAGTGCCTGGATGATTGCATGAGTGCATGGGTATTGCCTGCGTGATTGGAGGTGTGCAAGGATAGTGCATGGTAATTTTATAAGTGCATGGGTAGTGACTGGGTGATTGGAGGAGTGCATGGCTACTGGCTGGGTAATTGAAGGAGTGAATAAGTAGTGTCTGGGTGATTAGAAGAGTGCATGGGTAGTGCATAGGTGATTGGAGCAGTGCATAGGTAGAGCCTGGGTTATTGCATGAGTGCAGAGTTAATGTATGGGTGATTGGAAGAGTACATGGGTAATGTCTGACTGATTGCATGCGTTTATGGGTAGTGCCTGGGTGATTGTAAGAGTGAAAGGGTAGGGCATGGTGATATTATAAATGCTTGGGTATTGGCTGAGTGATTGGATAAGTGCATGGGTACTGGCTGAGTTTCCTGTGATCAATAAGATTTCCTTTGGTATGTTATACCAAACATCCAGCACATTCAATTACTGCATATATCTCTTCATTTATATTTTCTGTAACATTTCTCTTAAAGCTGTAATATTGCAGAACTTCATAGAGACATATGTTTTCCAGATGGGGACTTCTTTTAGGATAGTACGTATCCAACATGTTTGTTTTAACAATATCTGTACTTTCCGGTTCATTTAATGCTAAGTATTCAATTTCTTGTACAGATTCAATACTCGATTTCGTGTTGCAGCAAGACCTAGACTTACCCAAATGATTCCTCTTGACTTTGAATATAAACTTGCAGATGTCAACCGATCCGAACATTCGTATGATCCAATCTCTCGATGGGAAAGCATCTCCAGACTAAAGCTGTACAATTTGTTTCTAAGAGTCTTCTCTTGTGAAATTTCTTCCCAAATTTTTTTAAACTCTATTTTTTCAGATTTTGTTATATATATGTTGTAACATAGCGAGCAACAGGAATTGAATTATCTGCAACATCCTGGATATCCATATTTGCATTCCACATCATCAAAATCACTGGATTGTAATCATTAATATACTTTGAATCTTTACTTCTTTTTATATTGTAAGTATTCTTTGGAGATTTTCGCGTTATAGTATGCCTCACTGCTGACATGAAACTGTTGACTCTACCTTTGGAAATTACTAGAAGTGGGAATCCAAAACGACATTTTTCCTTTGACTTGTATTTCCGTCGACAATATTTCCCACATCGATGACTTTGAAACCGTAAAAATTGCTGTCTTAAGGAATTTTCTCCTCCTGTTTGTGGAATTGCACACGTAACATAGTCTTCAATGAAAAATCAAACAGTCTCTTCAGAATCGGTTCCAAATTTAGGTGCATCCTTGATCCATAATAACATATGTACATGAGGAGCACCTCTGGCTTGGTACTCCTTTCTCCAAAATAAATCAATAACTTCTCCAAGAGGTGGATTATTTTTATTGCAGATAAAAGACATCATAGCTTGAACCCTATGATTAAAATATCTGCACACATTTACAGAATCCAAGGAACACAGTTCTCCAGCTGTCTTCAATTTAATGTTTTTAATATTTGAATTTGCTTCTCGTAGAAATTCAAGTAAATTATCCCATGCATATTCAGCACAGCTTAGCGTAACAAACCATATAGGGGTTCCTAAGTTCCTTAACATACATTTAAGTTCTCCGTGATGACGATACCAATACTCATTAGTACCACGTTGACACGCCATCAAATTAATCAACTGAGATTCTAAATGATCGTCTCTTTGTTGTACTTTGTCTATGAATTCCATTGCAGAAACATGTGTATGATGAACTCCTGTTTTTAATATGTGGTTCCCTGCATATGAAAGTCCAGACAAGTCACTTTCAAACAGAAGATGAAATATATATGGAATACATTGTCGAAATTTTGGATCTTCTGAGTACACTCTTGTTGTACGATATTCTGAAGCTGGAATCTGCACGGGTCATTCATCATATTGTCCACCTTTTCCAATGGGGAAGAGCTGTGGAAAACAACGGGCTTCTAAACTTCTTTCCCAAACACTCATAGGAGTTCCCTTCGCTTTCTTCATTTGGAATAATTCAATAGTATTTCCAATCGCTTCTTTTGAATGTAAGGATGTATACTATAATGTTCATACATTTCTTCACTCCTGGAGACATCCACTTTTTTGATTTGTCCAGTTGAATTTTCTCTATCATCTCCTAAAGATATTTCTTCTTCGTCCACATGTATATTTTTATAATAAATACTGTTTTGTATAAGATATAATGTAGCTTTTTGAAGTTTGGTGACATCTACTAACTCTTGCCATATTTTCTGACTCCTTGTTGGTACGCCATTAACTAGAATAACTACAGGTTCACTTTCCTCTCTCTCTACACCAGCAGTTTCAATATTTTTTTTAAATCGGAAGGTAAATACATAGCTCTTCCTTTTAAACCTCTTTGTAAATCTGTTGGAGGCAGCCTACCTGTTTTAGGCTCCATACGAACAATAGCCTGAAATGGGTGTACAGATTGAATAAGAATAGATTCATTTGTATTTAAATCTACTAGTTCTGAAGGAATACCTACCAACTCTAGGTTATTATGTACAGCTCTACCTGGCATTTTATTCTCTTCTAGTTTGCTGTAACAATATTTACAAATACGTTGATCACTACCCAACTCAAAACGACCTTCCACTAACAAATAAGCACCAAATTGCTCCCACTTATCATTGTTTTCCTTTTCCTAGTTTGACTTCTAAAGTGAGTACGTCGACAACAGATACAAACATAGTTTGGTTTTTCACAACAAACTACCCTAAACTTTGTAATTTCTTCTGCAAACTACTACTATCTTCCACCTTTTCTTCAACATCTACACTTATGAAACTCTCACTTTCTCTACACTCCTCTTCAGGACCAAAGAAATGAAACTGTATATCATCACAAACTTTTTTTTACATCCAATAATGAACTATGCAAAAGAGCAGTGTTTATTTCACTTAAACATAATGCAGTACGCTTACATAGATCAATCTTCTTACTAACTTCCGCATTTCTGAGTGATGTACTGCTAACATTCTCAAATGATGAAAAGTACTTTGACACACTTTTCTAGAAAGACAAGCCAGCGAATGACTCTGCAATCCAGTATATTTTCTCACTTTACAAGGATCTAGTCCTTGCAACATCTTAATCTTCTGTTTAACACTATTTTTACCATACTCCCGTAAGAAATTTCGTAAAATATCAATAGATTCCTGTTGTATACTACAAATACTACTACAATCCCACCTATACACTGGAGCTTGTGAAAGTCTCCCTTGAACTTCTTCAGCTATTGCTTCTTCTACATTTCTATGAACCATCTTTTCAATTTCAATTGGACAACCATTTTTAACCTCATAAGAATGACCATTGGTATCAACTGGGTGAACTAATGTATTTTGTTGAAAATAGCTTTCTTCATTAAAAAAAGGTTCAGTACTAGAAGTGTGCTTCCATTCACCCAAACAAATTTAGCAAAAGTTAGCTCTATTGACCCGTCTTTTTCTTTTACTTTTCTCCTTCATAAAATGCATTGTTTTATTCAATGTTGTCATTCTTTTTAAAACGAATATAAACAATCTTCTTTTCAATTCAAAAGCTTTTTGGACTACACTTCCAATCTGTTGCTTTTTCTTGTAAAGTGCAGATCTTCTTTTATATTTCTTGCAATCTTTCATTACATTTTTCAGTATTCTACTTTTAAACATAGGTTTCCTAATATCCCTATACTGTTTCATCGTTCTTTCATCGTAGATTATTTTCCCAAAACATGATTTTCTATTAATATCTCCTTTTTTGTTTCCTTCTAAATGGTTGTACTACTTTTATTTATCTTTTCTCCATTTTCTAAATTCGTAATCTTCTTTAAACTCTTTTAACACATTCTTTTGTTCTCTTACCAGAAGCCATTTTCTTCAATGTCACATGTTGTACTTTGTCTGATTTCTCCTTTTCTGTTTCTTTTAAATTGTACTCTTTTCTTTCTTTTCTTTTCTTTTGATCTTTTCTTGCCATACTCAATCTTTATTAATAATAATGGTTAGTATCTGAAAAGAAAGAAAAGTTTAAATACGTTCATTAAATCATGTAATATTACTAAAATAAATATATACAAATATTCTCATATATAAATAAAAAAATATTTTGTATTCCATTCCAAAAGTATGTCAGACACTGCAGACAAAGGTCCAGAAAGAGGCAAGAGGGGTGCAGAAAGACCGTAGACGGTGTGAACGATACATGAGGGGTGCAAAAAGAAGCAACAGAGGTGTACAAAGAAGCAAGAGGAATGCAGAAAGAAGCAACAGAGGTGTAGAAAGAGGCAAGAGGAGTACAAAAAGGGAGGAGAGGTACAGAAAGAGGCATAAAAGGCTCAGAAAGAAGCAAGACATGTACAGAAAAAAACAAAAAAAGTGCAGAAAGAATGAACAGAGGTGTAGAAAGAGGTAACCCGGATGCAGAAAGAGGTACAGGGCTGCAGAAAGACCTAAAAGGAGTACAGAAAGAAGCAACAAAAGCAGAAAGAAAGAAGTGCAGAAAGAAAGAACAGAGGTACAGAGTCCATGTGTTCTGTCTAAGTAATTGAAAGAGTGCATGGGCAATGCTAGGGTGATTGCATAAGTGCAGTTGTAATGTCTAGGAGATTGGCGGAGTGCATAAGTAAAGTATGGGTGATTGCATGAGTAAAAAAAAAATCCATAAATCCGGTATTTGTAAAGCACAAACTACTCACCCCTATGGGTCGCAAGGCGCTGGGGGCCATCGTGGAAATTAAGTGAGCTATTACCCAGAGTCACATGGTGCTGAGCTGAGCTGCTGCCAGAGATCGAACCGTGAGCCCTGTGCTCCAAAGTCAGCTACCCTGGCCACTGCGCCACACCTCTCCACATGTAATGTGTGTGAGGTTGTATGAGTGTAGTAGTAGTGCCTGGGTGATTGAAGGAGCGCAGATATAGTGCATGGGTGATTTTATAAGTGCATAGATACTGGTTGGGTGATTCAAAGAGTATAGGCCTAGTGCCTGGGTGATTTGAAGAGTGCAACTGTAGTGCCTGGGTCATTACATAAGTGCATATGTACTAGCTGTATGATTTAAGAAGTGCTTTGGTAATGCCTGTGTAATTGTATACTACAGCAATAATGCCTAGGTGATTCCATGACTGCAGGGATAATGCCTGGGTAATTGCATGAGTGCAACGCTAGTGGCTGGGTGATTATATAAATGCATGAGTAGTGGATACATGATTGAAAGACTGCATAGTTGATACCTTGGTGATTGCATGAGTGCAGCAGTAATACCTGAGTGATTACAGTAGTTCATATGTAGTGCCTACATCATTGGAAGACTGCATGGATAGTAGTTGGGCGTTTTCATAAGTGCACAAGTACTGGCTGAATGATTACATAAGTACAAGAGTAGTGCCTGCATGATTGAAAGAGTGTAAAGATAATAGCTGGCTGAATGAAGCACTGTATACCTAATGCGTTGGTGATTGCATGAGTACAGGTGTAACATCTGGGGGATTAAAGAAGTACATAGGTAACGCCTGGGTGATTGCATGACTACAGGAGTAATATCTTGGGATTTAAATGACTACATAGGAAGTGAGTGGGTGATTTTATAACTGCATGGGTACTTCTTGGATGATTGCAGGACTACTCAGGTAGTTCCTGAGTGAATAAAGGAGTGCAAAGGTAGTGCCTGAGTGATTTCCTTACAGCATGACTACTGGCTGAGTGATTACATAAGTACAAGGGTAGTACTTCTTTGATTGAAATAGTGCAACAGTAGTGGCTGGGTGATTATATAAGTGCATGAGTAGTGGCTACATGATTGAAAGAGTATATTGGTAATAGCTTGGTGATTGTATAAGTGCATAGGTATTGCCTGGGTGACTGCATGAGTGTAGCAGTAATGCCTGAGTGATTACAACAGTGCATATGTACTGCCTGGATTATTAGAAGACTGCATGGGTAGTACTTGAGTGTTTTTATAACTGCATAACTGTTGGGCCTAGCTAAATATAAAACAGCAGACTATTACATCACTCAAATACAAGTCTCTCCATATTCTAAGAAGCATGCATACATATGTCTCTACATTTTCAAACCAACATCATATCTAAAGGAAATATGTATACAATATTTTATAACTCTATGAGTACTGCCTGGGTGACTACAGAAGTACTAAAGTACTACCTGAGTGATTACAGGAGTGCAAAGGTAGTGCCTGGGTAATTTTATAAGTGCATGAGTACTTCTTGGTTGATTGCACGACTACTGAGGTAGTGCCTGAGTGAATAAAGGAGAGTTAACATACTGCCTGGGTGAATTCTTATCAACATAAATACAGCCTGCATGATTGCATGACTGCAGGGATAGTACATAAGTAGTCCCTGGGTGATTGCATAACTGCAGGGGTAATATCTGAGTGATTACTGGAATACATAGAAAGTGAATGGGTGAATTTATAAGTCCATGAGTACTGCCTGGGTGATTACAAAAGTACTAACGTACTACATGAGTGATTACAGGAGTGCAAAGGTAGTGCCTAGGTCATTTTATAAGTGCATGAACACTGGCTGAGTGATTACATAAGCACAAGAGTAGTGCTTGCATGATTGAAAGAGTGGAAAGATAGTGGCTAGCTGAATGAAGCACTGTATACCTAATGCATTGGTGATTGCATGAGTACAGATGTAACATCTGAGGGATTAAAGAAGCACATAGGTAACGCCTGGGTGATTGCATGACTGTAGGGGTAATATCCGGGGATTTACATGACTATATAGGAAGTGTCTGGGTGATTTTATAAGTTCATGGGCACTTCTTGGTTGATTGTAGGACTACTCAAATAGTGCCTGAATGAATAAAGGAGTACAAAGGTAGTGCCTGAGTGATTTCTTAACAGCATGACTACTGGCTGCGTGATTACATAAGTACATGGAATTACCTACGTGATTGAAATAGTGCAACTGTAGTGGCTGGGTGATTATATAAGTGCATGAGTAGTGACTACATGATTGAATGTGTGCATGGGTAATACCATGGTGATTGTATGAGTGTATAGGTATTGCATGGGTGATTGCGTGAATGTAGCACTAATGCCTGAGTGATTACAACAGGGCATATGTAGTGTCTGCATCATTAGAAGAGTGCATGGGTAGTACTTGGCTGTTTTTATAACTGCATAAGCATTGGGCCTAGCAAATTATATAGCAGCAGACTATTACATCACTGAAATACAAGTCTCTGCATATTGTTAGACGCATGCGTACATATGTCTCTACGTTTTCAAACCAACATCATATTGAAAAGAAATATGTATACAATATTTCTGGAATATAGTGAAACCTAGAAACTAAAACATATAATAGAACTGCCTGGGTGATTACTGAACTACTAAGATACTACCTGAGTGGTTACAGGAGTGCAGAGATAGTGAGTGGGTGATTTTAAAAGTACATGAGTACTGGCTGAGTGATTACATAAGTACAAGAGTAGTGTCTGCGTGATTGAAAGAGTGGAACGATAGTGGCTGGCTGATTGAAGCACTGTATACCTAATGCGTTGGTGATTGCATGAGTACAGGGGTAATGTCTGGGAAATTAAAGGAGTACATAGGTAACACTTGGGTGATTGCTTGACTACAGGGGTAATATCTGGGGATTTACATGACTACATAGGAAGTGACTAGGTGATTTAATAAGTCCATGGGTACTTCTTGGCTGATTACAGGACTACTAAGGTACTGCCTAAGTGAATAAAGGAGTGCAAAGGTAGTGCCTGGGTGATTTCATAACACCATGACTACTGGCTGAGTGAATATATGAGTACAAGGGTAGTGCCTCCGTGATTGAAGGACTGCAACGATAGTACCTAGGTGATTATATAAGTGCATGAGTAGTGGCTACATGTTTGAAAGAGTGCATGGGTAAAACCTTAATGATTGCATGAGTGCATAGATAGTGCCTAGATGATTGCATCAGTGCAGCAGTAATGCCTGAGTGATTACAACACTGCATATATAGTGCCTGCATCATTGGAAGACTGCATGGCGAGTACTTGGATGTTTTTATAACTGCATGAGTGTTGGGCCTAGCCAAATATAAAGTAGCAGACTATACATGACTCAACTATAAGTCTCTCCATATTGTTACAAGCACACATACATATGAATCTACCTTTTCAAATCATCATCATACCTAAAAATAATATGTATACTATATTTCTGGAATGTATTGAAACCTAGAACCTGAGACAAGTAATAGATATGCCTGAGTGATTGCATAACTCCATGGGTAGTGCTTGGGTGATTGCATGTCTGCAAGGGTAGTCACTGGGTAATTGCAGAATAAGATGGATAGTGACTGGCTAATTGCATAAGTGCACACATAGAGTTTGAGTGCATGGATAAGTCTATTAATAGCACCTGAAGACATAGATGAGTCATGAAGTAGTGCCTAAGTGAATAGATGACTGCAACAGTAGGGCCTGTGTGATTCTATGACTGCAAAGGTAGTGTTTGGGTTATTACATGACTGCATAGGTGCAGCCTGCATGACTACCTGACTGTACAGGTAGTACATAACTAGTGCCTGGGTGATTTCATGACTGCAGGGGTAGTATCTTGGAGATCACTGGAATACATAAAAGTGAGTGAGTGATTTTATAAGTTCATGAGTACTGCCTGGGTGATTACAGAAGTACTAATGTACTGCCTAAGTGATTACATGACTGCAAAGAAAGTGCCTGGGTGATTATATAAGTGCATGAGTACTAGCTGAGTGATTACATAAGTACAAGAATAGTGTGTGCATGATTGAAAGACTGCAAGGATAGTGCCTGGGTGATATGAAGCACTGTATAGCTAATGCATTGGTGATTGCATGAGTACAGCAGTAATGTCTTGGGGATTAAAGGAGAACATAGGTAACACCTGGGTGATTGCATCACTACAGGGATAGTATCTGGGAATTTACATGACTACATGGGAATTGACTGGGTGATTTTATAACTGCATGGGTACTTCTTGGGTGATTGCAGGACTACTGAGGTAGAGCCTGAGTGAATAAAGTAGTGCAAAGGTAGTGCCTGGGTGATTTCATAACAGCATGACTACTGGCTGATTGATTACATAAGTACAAGGGTAGTGCCTCAGTGATTGAAGGAAGAGATTGATGCAACAGTAGAGCCTGAGTGATTATATAAATGCAGGAGTAGTGGCTGGGGGATTGAAAGAGTACATGAGTAATACCTAGGTGATTGCATGAGTGCATAGGTAGTGCCTGGGTGATTATATAAGTGCATGAGTACTGACTACATGATTGAAAGAGTGCATGAGTAATACCTTGGTGATTGCATGAGTGCATAGGTAGTGCCTAGATGATTGCATGAGTGCAGCAGTAATGGCTGAGTGATTACAGTAGTGCATATGTAGTGCCTGGATCATTCGAAGACTGCATGGGTAGTACTTGAGTGTTTTTATAACTGCATGAGTGTTGGGCCTAGCCAAATATAAAGCAGCACACTATTACATGATTCAACCATAAATCTCTCCATATTGTTAAAAGTGTGCATACATACATCTCTACCTTTTCAAATCTAAAACAAATAGGTATACAATATTTCTGGAATATAGTAAAACCTAGAAACTGAGACATGTAATAGATCTGCCAGGGTGATTCCAAAACTCCATGGGTAGTGCTTGGGTGATTGAATGTGTTGAAGGGTAGTCAAGTCAAGAAAGCTTTATTCGATTGTAAGCAAACAACCATAAAAGCACAATAGCAGCATTTCATACACGTTAAAATTCATATAAAATACTTTAAAACAAAAAGGTAAAAACATTATTAAACTTCACAGGCTTTCCTGAGATTTAAAAAGAAACATTTAAAATAGAGACAAATGTTTTCTTAGGCACAGAACATTTTTCAAGAAAGTTACCATCCTAAAAACAGTATGTACATTGTCTCATTGTGGTAGTGCCAGAAGAGCAGTCCGACATTGGCGAAGCCCAAACCGTTTTAACACAGGGACTATACTCGTTCTCCTGGCACTGGAATAACATTTACAAAAGAGAATGACATGAATCGAGGTCTGCTTGGAGATTTTATCACAAGGGCACAACTGTAAAACTTGGGACCAGTCATTTACTTTGGGCAGAGTAACTAATCTATAAAATATTCCCAGGCGGAAACGAATTAAAAGGAACCTGTCAAAATCACTCGGGGCCAAGGTGAGGTAGGGTTGAATATTAAAAGTAATTAAAATCAACTGGTTATGCAGGACTGTAGGTTTTGCAATTTCAGTTGATAACCTGGCAGAGTCTAGTAGAGACAAGCCCTTTGCTTTTAAATCCTTCCTAGTTATTTCCCTGATGGTACTGGGGTTGGTGAAATACTCTGGATGGTCAAGATCTTGAAAAAACCTTCGGACATAGCTTATCCATGGGATCTTCAGGGCCCTATCCAGTTTCAAAACGTCCATAACTATATCTCTGTTTAGTTTTGTCTCTTCCTTTGTCCAGAGTCTGTGCCATAACAGCACAGGCTCAAGTTTTATTAGATCTGAAACAAAGGAGAGACCCAGCTCCGCGTGACAAATACTCGCGGAAGTGCCGATCGGGACAGATAAGATGTATTTTAAAAAGGAGTTTTCTACTTTTTGAACGGGAAGCAAATCAACTGGTCCCCAGACCCCAGTTCCATAGATTGCCGCTGAGACACATTTAGCTCTATATATTTTGATGAGCGCCTCCGGTGGTCTTTTGCCTAGTTTAATCGCAAAAGCTCTAAGGGCAGATGTAGTGCGCAGTAGTGCCAGTTCTTTTGCCGACACAGCCTGTGACCAGGAGTCATTGTGTGCAAAAAGAATGCCCAAGTATGAAAATTTCTTAGTGACTCCGATCTTTTGTCCTGACACAAACATATTTTTAGGTTTTTTGATGCTAGAACCACAGCGCATAATGAAGGTCTTAGAGGAATTAATTCTTAGGCCTAGCTCGTTCATAAATTTGGAAAAGCTAACCAATACCCTCTGCAGCCCTATGTTGGTACGGGACATCAGTACCGCATCATCTGCATATAAAAGGGCTGGGATGGGTCGTCCCGCCACTTGGGGAAAGTCATAATTATCTTTTAAAAGGGCCTCTCCCAGACCATTTATATACAAGTTAAAAAGAAACGGAGCAAGGACACAACCTTGCCTGACTCCGCTTTTGATTGGGAAGGGAGCCGAACGTTCACCTTGCATACCACAGCGCACTCGTGCATTAGCATCACTATAAAAACGTTTAAGAAAATAAATAATCTGTGGATCAACCCCCATCATTTCTAAAATTGACCAAAGTTTGTTGTGAATCACGCAATCAAATGCGGCTGTGAGGTCAACAAAAGCTAAAAATAGATTCCCTACCTTAGCCCTGGTGTATTTACCAACTAAAAGAGACAGGTTCAAACCTTGCTCGACAGTGCCTATGCTGACTCGAAAGCCATATTGCAGGTCCGAC
The DNA here is from genome assembly GCA_963921515.1 of Calotriton arnoldi. NCBI lineage: Eukaryota > Metazoa > Chordata > Amphibia > Caudata > Salamandridae > Calotriton > Calotriton arnoldi. The sequence continues at coordinate 677,672 of CAWUFW010008330.1, read as the reverse complement.
AGGACAGAGTTCTCCTCCGCCCACGCCTGAAGGCGTTCCAGAATTATTCTGCCTGCTACTTTTGTTATGGCATCTAGTAAAGAGATGGGCCTATAGCATGTCGGATCCTGTCTATCCCCCTTTTAAAAATGGGGACAATAGTTTGAATGTGTTGAAGGGTAGTCACTGGCTAATTGCAGGAAAAGAGGGATAGTGACTGGCTATTTGCATGAGTGCAAACATACACGTTGAGTGCATAGATACATGTATAAATAGCACCTGAAGGCATAGATGAGTTTTTGAGTAATACCTAGGTGAATAGATGAATGCAACAGAAGGGCCTGGGTTATTCTATGACTGCAAGGATAGTGTGTGGTTATTATATGACTAGATAGGTACAGCCTGAATGATTGCATAACTGTAGGGGTAGTACATATCTAGTGCCTGGGTGATTGATTGCATGACTGCAGGGGTAATATCTGGGGGATTACTGGAATACATAAAAAGTGAGTGGGTGATTTTAAAAGTGCAAGAGTACTGCCTGGGTGATTACAGAAGTACTAAGGTACTGCCTGAGTGATTACAGGAGTGCAAAGGTAGTGCCTGGGTGATTCTATAAGTGTATAATGAGCAAGTAGACACATATCTCAGTCACAACACCATGCACAGCTCAAAACTTCACAGAGTACACTTAAATTTTCAAACAGACACTGAAAATCATTCGGAATATATGAAATATAACTTTTTCACATCATACAAATTACTCTAAAAAATAAAATCTCTACCAACATCTCAAACCTCACTTTCCGGCTACAGCTTAACCATTCTACAACTACTTATAATATTACACCTACCCAAATAGAAAGTTGGAACCCTTCACATATCTTTAGTAAAAGTCTCACTATATTACTAAAACCATACATGAATATGTCTGTACCATAACACTATCCAAACCAAAAAAAACACAGAACAAGCTTCAAATTTCAAGCAAACATCAAAAAATTATGTGGCATACTTCAACTGTACCTCTCTAGAAACTTAAAAAAAGAAGCCTAATTAATAACACCTTATATCACCATCTTTTACACCACACTTTTGTGCTGCAACTTCACCATTCGACTAGTACTCACAGTCTTGAGCCTTCCACATATAAAGCAACATCACCTCTTTGTTATACACCATGCACCTCCAAATGTATAACACATATGAAAATATATATACAAGTAGAAACATACTTGAGATAGACGTCCATGCACACCTAAAAATTTGACAGACTCCACCTCCACATTTAAAGCAACAGCTAAAATGATGCGGTATACTACAAATATACATATCCACTCACTAAAACAAACTACCATAATCACTAATCCATATTCCAATATACACATAATACTATACAGAATCTATTTAAAACAATATTTAACTACAATAAAACAAACTACAATAAACATCTTTACATTTAATAATATATTTCAAACATCAAAGTTCTTGATTAAATATTTAACTTGAAAAATAAAGCTTACACATAATACACCTCACAAATTTATAACTCACCTTCCAAATTGATTTGTAGAATATAAAATATCAGAAGCTGAGAAAAGATTTTCTTATGCACACAATAAATGTAATGCACTGCTCTCAGCAAGGCAAAACCAGTAATGGCAAAGTTTCCCTCTCTTTCTCCACACAAATACATGTAAGTAACAAATCACATTCCTTCCTACATTATTTCAAATCATAAAACACATTTCTATTGGTTAGACATATTAACCCTTACCAACTGACTTCTAAAAGAGCCCAAACTGGTTCTGGAATTTTCCACACTTCTGTCATTGGCCTATACGTGGGCTACATCTGGGTGATATTTGTGCTACATTTGGGCTCCTTTTTCAGTGGTGGCCATCTTGGGAGACTTCAATTCCATTCAATAAATTTTTTTAGACCTGATTTAGAAACATAGGGGCACATTACGATGGCGGGCGGACACCGCTGCGGAATGTGGGACAATCCACAAGGAGTGCGGCGGTCCCGCCATGGGTATTTGGATGCCACCACCACGGTGGCGGTGGCATCCCATATTGTTCGCATTGCGGTGAGTGGTGCTGTCACAAGCACCCGCTGCAATGCGAAAAACGCATGTTGTGCATTTGAATGCACAACGTGACAGGCACTGCGCGGTGCCTGCCACCTTGTGCATTCAAATGTAGGGGGGTACCATAGGTAGCCTCATGTGCACCCCCCACTCCCACCAAATCCTGGGGGCCCGCAACGGGCCCCCAGAAGCAAAGACCACATGCCTTTCCATGGCGGCAACACCGCCATGGAAAGGCACCTTTCTGCCTCCATCCTAATATGGATGGCGGTGTCTTGCAGACACTGCCACCATATTAGGGTCCTTTACCGCCCGGTCCCCTGTGGGACCGGCGGAAAACCGGCGGACGGTCTTTCCGTCCACCGGGCTCCCCCCCGCCATCGTAATATGGCGGGGGAAATGGCATGCGGGCGGTGTGAAATGGCGATCCCCCATCATTGTAATGACCCCCATAGTTCATAAAAGTGTACATAAAAACAGTAAATCCTCTTTCTTAACCCCTTCGCTGCTAGGCCTTTTCCCCTCCTGTGCTAAGCCTTTTTTTGGCTATTTGGGGTAGTTCGCGCTTAGGCCCCTGTAACTTTTTGACCACATAATGTATCCACGCGAAATTTGCGTCCTTTTTTCCAACATCATGGGGATTCTAAAGGTACCCAGGGTTTGTAGATTCCCCTGGAGGGGACCCAGAAATTAGCCAAAATACAGCTAAATTTTGGTTTTTGGGGAAAAATGCGAAAAAAGGGCTACAGATGAAAGCGTCTGGTTTTTTCATTGCAAATGGCATCAAAAAAGGGGTTGTGGTGCTGAAATCACCATCTTCCCAGATTTCAGGGACAAGCAGACTTTTGTCTGAAAACCAACATTTTTTACACAGTTTTGGCATTTTTCTGGGACATAGTCTATTTTTGCTATTTTTTGTGCTTTCAACCTCCTTCCAGTTAATGGTAGAAATGGGTATGAAAGCAATAATGGATCCTAGAAAGCTATACATTTCTGAAAAGTAGACAAAATTCTGAATTCAGCAAGGGGTCATTTGTGTAGATCCTTCGAGTTTTCTTTATAGAAACAAACAGTTAAATATAGGAAAAATTGAAAATTAGTTGAAAAAATCAGCCATTTGTGTCAACATTTTCACCTGTAACTTCTTCTAATTATGACAGCTATTTGAAAGCAATATACCGTTACATCCGCTGGTCCTTTCTGGTTGTGGTGATATATAGGACTTGCAGGTTCACCAAGAACCCGACAAACCCAGAGCCAATAACTGAGCTGCGTCTTGCAATGGTCTTTTATTATGTACCGGGTATATAGCAATTATTCTGGGAAAATTTATACATGGAAAAATCGGTATGAAAGACACCTATGTATTTCTGAAATGGGAACAAAATATAGAGTTTAGAAATAGTAGATATTTGCACATTTCCGAAATTGGGAGTACCCATACTAGCATGAGAATTTAGGACATTTTTCAAAATGACTTCTTTTTTACACATTGTCTTTCATTTGGAAGGCATAAATGCATCAAAAGTCAATAGATAATAACAGTTGCTCTACAATCTTGTGTTACCCTAAGTCTCCCTATAAAAATGGTACCTCACTTGTGTGGGTAGGCCTAGTGCCTGCGACAGGAAACGGCCCAAAACGCAACGTGGACACACCACATTTTCACAGTGAAAAATGACCCTTTTTTTGCAAAGTGCCTAGCTGTAGTTTTTTAACCATAGCTCTGCCGGCACCTAGAGAAACATAGCAAAGCTATACATTTTTGAAAACTAGACACCCAGGGGAATCCAGGATGGGGTGACTTGACTGGCTCTCACCTGGTTCTGTTACCCAGAATCCCTTGCAAACCTAAAATATTTTTTTTTAAAACAAATTTTCCTCACTTTTCTGTATTGGAAAGTTCTGGAATATGCATGGATCCACAAAATTCCACCCACCCCGCGTTCCCCAAAGTCTTTCAAGAAAAACTGTACCTCACTTGTGTGGGTAGGCCTACAGCCCGCGACAGGAAACGGCCCAAAACGCAACGTGGACACACCACATTTTCACAGTGAAAAATTACCCCTTTTTTGCAGAGTGCCTAGCTGTAGTTTTTGAACCCTAGCTCTGCCGGCACCTAGGGAAACCTAGCAAACTTATACATTTTTGAAAACTAGACACCCAGGGGAATACAGGATGGGGTGACTTGACTGGCTCTCACCAGGTTCTGTTACCCAGAATCCCTTGCAAACCTAAAAAATTGTCAAAAAAACCACATTTTCCTCACTTTTCTGTGGTGAAAAGTTCTGGATTCTGCGTGGATCCACAAACTTCTACCCACCCTGCGTTCCCCAAAGTCTTCCGAGAAAAATGGTACCTCACTTGTGTGGGTAGGCCTAGTGCCCGCAACAGGAAACAGCAAAAAACGCAACGTGGACACACCACATTTTCACAGTGAAAAATGACCCTTTTTTTGAAAAGTGCCTAGCTGTAGTTTTTGAACCCTAGCTCTGCCGGCACCTAGGGAAACCTAGCAAACCTATACATTTTTGAAGTCTAGACACCCAGGGGAATCCAGGATGGGGTGACTTGACTGGCTCTCACTAGGTTCTGTTACCCAGAATCCCTTGCAAACCTAAAAAATTGTCAAAAAAACACATTTTTCTCACTTTTCTGTGGTGAAAAGTTCTGGATTCTGCGTGGATCCACAAACTTCCACCCACCCCGCGTTCCCCAAAGTCTTCCGAGAAAAATGGTACCTCACTTGTGTGGGTAGGCCTAGTGCCCGCAACAGGAAACAGCGAAAACGCAACGTGGACACACCACATTTTCACAGTGAAAAATGACCCTTTTTTTGAAAAGTGCCTAGCTGTAGTTTTTGAACCCTAGCTCTGCCGGCACCTAGGGAAACCTAGCAAACCTATACATTTTTGAAGTCTAGACACCCAGGGGAATCCAGGATGGGGTGACTTGACTGGCTCTCACTAGGTTCTGTTACCCAGAATCCCTTGCAAACCTAAACAATTGTCAAAAAAAACACATATTCCTCACTTTTCTGTGGTGGAAAGTTCTGGAATCTGCGTGGATCCACAAAATTCCACCCACCCCGCATTCCCCAAAGTCTTCCGAGAAAAATGGTACCTCACTTGTGTGGGTAGGCCTAGTGCCCACGACAGGAAACAGCGCAAAACACAACGTGGACACACCACATTTTCACAGTGAAAAATGACCCTTTTTTGAAAAGTGCTTAGCTGTAGTTTTTGAACCCTAGGTCTGCTGGCACCTAGGGAAACCTAGCAAACCTATACATTTTTGAAATCTAGACACCCAGGGGAATCCAGGATGGTGTGACTTGATTGGCTCTCACCAGGTTCTGTTACCCAGAATCCCTTGCAAACCTAAACAATTGTCAAAAAAAACATATTTTCCTCACTTTTCTGTGGTGGAAAGTTCTGGAATCTGCGTGGATCCACAAAATTCCACCCACCCCGCATTCCCCAAAGTCTTCCGAGAAAAATGGTACCTCACTTGTGTGGGTAGGCCTAGTGCCCGCGACAGGAAACAGCGCAAAACACAACATGGACACACCACATTTTCACAGTGAAAAAGGACCCTTTTTTTGCAAAGTGCTTAGCTGTAGTTTTTGAACCCTAACTCTGCCGGCACCTAGGGAAACCTAGCAAACCTATACATTTTTGAAAACTAGACACCCAGGGGAATCCAGGATGGGGTGACTTGACTGGCTCTCACCAGGTTCTGTTACCCAGAATCCCTTGCAAACCTAAAAAGTGTAAAAAAAACATTTTCCTCGCTTTTCTGTGGTGGAAAGTTCTGGAATCTGCATGGATCCACAAAATTCCACCCACCCCACGTTCCCCAAAGTCTTCTGAGAAAAATGGCACCTCACTTGTGTGGGTAGGCCTAGTGCCCGCGACAGGAAACGACACAAAACGCAACGTGGACACACCCCAATTTCACTGTGAAAAATGACCCTTTTTTGGCAAAGTAGCTAGCTGTAGTTTTTTAACCCTAGCTCTGCCGGCACCTAGGGAAACCTACCAAACCCACACATTTCTGAAAAGTAGACACATGGGAGATTCCAGGGAGGAATGGCTTGCGTGGATCCCCCAATGTTTTCTTACCCAGAATCCCCCAGAAACCTGAAATTTTGCTGAAAAAATCACTTTTTTCACACATTATTGTGTGGGAAAGTTGTGGCATCACCGGGCTGACACAAATTTCCTACCACCCAGCATTGCCCCAGATCTCCTGATAAAAATGGTGCCTCACTCGGGTGGGAGGCCCAAGTACCCGCGACAGGCAAGGGCCCAAAACGTATTGAGGCGACATCAAAAATGCCTATCACAAAACGACCTGGTTTTGCAAGGGGGGTCCCATGACTTTTTGGCCCGGGGCTCGGCGGCCACCTAGGGAAACCTAGCAAACCCACACATTTCTGAAAAGTAGACACCCGGGGGATTCCAGGGAGGTATGGCTTGCGTGGATCCACCAATGTTTTCTTACCCAGAATCCCCTGCAAACCTGAAATTTTGCTGAAAAAAATCACTTTTTTCACACATTTTTGTTTGGGAAAGTTGTGGCATCACCGGGCTGACACAAATTTCCTACCACCCAGCGTTCCCCCAGGTCTCCCGATAAAAATGGTGCCTCACTCGGGTGGGAGGCCCAAGTACGCGTGACAGGCAAGGGCCCAAAACGTATTGAGGCGACATCAAAATTGCCTATCAGAAGACGACCTGGTTTTGCAAGGGGGTCCCATGACTTTTGGCCCGGGGCTCGGCGGCCACCTAGGGAAACCTACCAAACCCACACATTTCTGAAAAGAAGACACCCGGGGATTCCAGGGAGGTATGGCTTGCGTGGATCCCCTAACGTTTTCTTACCCAGAATCCCCAGAAACCTTAAATTTTGCTGAAAAAGTCACTTCTTTCACACATTTTGTGTAGGAAAGTTGTGGCATCACCGGGCTGACACAAATTTCCTACCACCCAGCGTTCCCCCAGGTCTCCCGATACAAATGGTGCCTCACTCGGGTGGGAGGCCCAAGTACCACGCAACAGGCATGGGCCCAAAACGTATTGAGGCGACATCAAAATTGCCTATCAGAAGATCGACCTGGTTTTGCAAGGGGTCCCATGACTTTTGGCCCGGGCTCGGCGGCCACCTAGAGAAACCTACCAAACCCACACATTTCTGAAAAGTAGACACACGGGGGATTCAGGAGGTATGGCTTGTGTGGATCCACCAACGTTTTCTTACCCAGAATCCCTGCAAACCTGACATTTTGCTGAAAAAAACACTTTTTTCACACATTTTGTGTGGGAAAGTTATGGCATCACTGGGATGACACAAATTTCCTACCACCCAGCGTTCCCCAGGTCTCCCGATACAAATGGTGCCTCACTCGGGTGGGAGGCCCAAGTACCCGTGACAGGCATGGGCCCAAAACATTTTGTGATAGGCAATTTCAATGTTGCCTCAATACGTTTTGGGCCCATGCCTGTTGCGGGTACTTGGGCCTCCCACCCGAGTGAGGCACCATTTGTATCGGCAGACCTGGGGGAATGCTGGGTGGTAGGAAACTTGTGTCATCCCGGTGATGCCACAACTTTCCCACACAAAAATGTGTGAAAAAAGTGATTTTTTCAGCAAACTTTCAGGTTTGCAGGGGATTCTGGGTAAGAAAACGTTGGTGGATCCACGCAAGCCATACCTCCCTGGAATCCCCGGGTGTCTACTTTTCAGAAATGTGTGGGTTTGCTAGGTTTCCTAGGTGGCCACCGAGCCTCGGGCCAAAAAGTCATGGGACTCCCTTGCAAAACCAGGTCGTTTTGCGATAGGCATTTTTTATGTCGCCTCAATACGTTTTGGGCCCTTGCCTGTCGCGCGTATTTGGGCCTCCCACCCGAGTGATGCACCGTTTTTATCTGGAGACCTGGGGCAATGCTGGGTGGTAGGAAATTTGTGTCAGCCCAGTGATGCCACAACTTTCCCACACAAAAATGTGTGAAAAAAGTGATTTTTTCAGCAAAATTTCAGGTTTCTGGGTAAGAAAACTTTGGGGGATCCACGCAAGCCATACCTCCCTGGAATCCCCCGGGTGTCTAGTTTTCAGAAATGTGTGGGTTTGGTAGGTTTCCCTAGCTGGCCGCCGAACCTGGTGCCAAAAACTCATGGGACCCCCCTTGAAACCAGGTTGGTTTGTGATAGGTAATTTTGATGTCGCCTCACTAGGTTTTGGGCCCTTGCCTGTCGCGGGTACTTGCCCCACCCACGCGTGTGAGGTACCATTTTTATCGGGAGACCAGGGGAGCAGAAAGGCTGTAATGGTGGCGGGGATTTGGGCATTGGCGTGCCCACTTCGGGCAGCCCCTACCCTAAAAAAATTGCAAAAAAAAATCCCTGGTGTCAAGTGGGCTTTCTGCCGCCCCGGGGGGGCAGATTGGGGGCTAATGCCCCCATCTGCCCCACAGGGGGGGCAGAAAGACTATTATGGTGGCAAGTGCATGGGGGCATTGGCGTGCCCATTTTAGGCAGCCCCCACCCTAAAAAAAAATTGCAAAAAAAAAAAATCCCTGGCGTTTAGTGGGCTTTCTGCGCCCCCAGGGTGGCAGATTGGGGGCTACAGCCCCCATCTGCCCCCCAGGGCGGGGAAGAAAGGCTGTAATGGTGACGGGGGTGGGGGCATTGGCGTGCCCATTTTGGGCAGCCCCCACCCTAATAAAAATTGCACACAAAAAATCCCTGGTGTTTAGTGGGCTTTCTGCCCCACCGGGGGGGCAGATTGGGGGCTACAGCCCCCATCTGCCCCCCAGGGCAGGGAAGAAAGGCTGTAATGGTGACGGGGGGTGGGGGCATTGGCATGCTCATTTTGGGCTGCCCCCACCCTAAAATAAATTGCACAAAAAAAATCCCTGGCGTTTAGTGGGCTTTCTGCCCCACCGGGGGGGCAGATTGGGGGCTACAGCCCCCATCTGCCCCCCAGGGCGGGGCATTAAGGCTGTAATTGTGATGGGGGTGGGGGCATTGGCGTGCCAGTTTTGGGCAGCCCCCACCCTAAAAAACAATTACACAAAAAAAAATCCCTGGTGTTTAGTGGGCTTTCTGCCCCCCCCGGGGGGGCAGATTGGGGGCTACTGCCCCCATCTGCCTCCCAGGGGGGGCAGAAAGGCTGTAATGGTGGTGGGTGGTGGGGGCATTGGCGTGCCCGTTGTGGGCAGCCCCCACCCAAAAAACAACACGCCAAAAAAAATCCCTGGCGTTTAGTGGGCTTTCTGCCCCACCGGGGGGGCAGATTGGGGGCTACAGCCCCCATCTTCCCCCGGGGCAGAAAGGCTGTAATGGTGATGGGGGTGGGGGCATAAGCGTGCCCGTTTTGGGCAGCCTCCAACCCTAAAAAAAAAAATACACATAAAATAAATCCCTGGCGTTTAGTGGGCTTTCTGCCCCCCCCGGGCGGCAGATTTGGGGCTACTGCCCCCATCTGCCTCCCTGGGGGGGCAGAAAGGCTGTAATGGTGGCTGGGGGGTGGGGGCATTGGCGTGCCCGTTTCAGGCAGCCCCCACCCTGAAAAAAATGCACCTAATAAATATCCCTGGTGTCTAGTGGGCTTTCTGCCCCCCCGGGGGGGCAGATTGGGGGCTACTGCTCCCATCTGCCCCCCAGGGGGGGCAGAAAGACTGAACAATGGCAATTTTTTGGGGGGGAGCAAAAGCCCTTGCCCAAGGGGCCGCTCCCCCCTCCCTGGTGCCTTAGTGGGTGGATCCCTGCTTGGGGATCGCCCTCCTGGGGCTATCCCCAAGCAGGGATCCACTGGGGAGGGATACCATTGGAAAGGGGAGATTCTCCCCTTTCCAATGATACATCTCCAGTCTTTCTACATGCTCAGGGGGCTGAGATAGCCCCCTGAGCACGGGGAAAGTGAAACTGAAATGAGCCTAAAGGCTCATTTTAGTTTCGTTTTCAGTGAAATGAAGTCAGCGCGACGTGCGCGCTGATCTTCATTTCACTGAAAGGGAGGGGGCCACGGGAGCTGGGGAAGCTCTTCCCCAGCTCCCGAGGCTGTGGGGGAGAAAGGAAATCCCTCTGCTGTCTGCAGCAGAGGGATTCGTGCTCCTGGCCTCATGACGGAATGGTTCCGTCATGAGCACAGGGGCACCGATGCTCATGACGGAACCATTCCATCATGAGCATCGAAGGGGTTAATACAATACAATGAGAATTATTTAAAACCAGTATGTAAAAATGGGTGTTACAAAGCCCAGCTCAGAGCAACTTCAGGTTAACAGAATAGTAAAGTTCAATGTTTCGCAAGATCAATCTCAAGTACTTTGTGCAACATACGCAATACGGGGTCCAAGTAAGATGCAGCGCTCCAGTACCTGACCAGTCTGCACTATATAAAACTGCAAAAAAACAAAAAATGAAAAGTGTTTTGCACACTGCTGTCATTGGTCTATATGTGGGCTACATCTGGGTGATATTTGTGCTACATCTGGGCTCTTTTTTCTCCGGTGGCCATCTTAGGAGACTTATTTGTTATGAAGTTTCCTAATTCCCTCATTCACTACAGTCTTGTCAGTAGGAAATGCTCTCAGTTTTTTACTTTGAATCCATCAAGAAGACATTCAGATGTGTCACACATTTGCCATAAATTCAGAATGTTTGCACTCTAGTTGTTCATTAGATCACTGTAGTAAAGCTACTGCTCACCAGGGAGTTAACTGGAAGTCTGCTGCTGGTATTGAAAGTGCATGTTTCAGTTTGCATGTCAGAGTTTGTAATGAAATAGAAGTAGATTTGAGAAGTGACTCAAAATGTGCAATATTTTTTCTTTCTGCAGCACTAACCATAATTTCTATGGCAAAATGAGCCCCCTCATGTTGTTCCTTTTTAAATTAAATGTTTTAAGTGTTACCAGTTTATTCCAATCAAGATGGCTTCAGGTGTGCCATATTTTTGTCATAAGTAAGACTGTTAGCGCTCTAGTTGTTCTTTAGAACACTCTGGGAAGCTACAGTTGAACACAAAGGAATCAACTGACAGGCTGCTCCTGTTAAAGTATAACAGGAAGATATTTGAGATCTCACTTAAAACATTTCCTAATTTTTCTTTCTACAGCACTAACCATAATTTCTATGACAAAATGAACCCCTCATTTTGTTCCTTTTTAAATTAAATGTTTTAAGTGTTATCAGTTTATTCCAATCAAGATGGCTTCAGGTGTGCCATACTTTTGTCATAATTAAGACTGTTCGCTCTCTAGTTGTTCTTTAGAACACTCTGGGAAGCTGCAGTAGAACACAAAGGAATCAGCTGACAGTCTCTGCCCTTGTTGGATGTACATGTTTTACTGAGAATGTCAGACTTCATTCTCACATGACTGAGAAAGATAATGTGAATTTACAGAAAAGATGCTCTCATTTTAGCTTCTGGAGCACCTTCCAAACCTCTATGGGACAAGCATGAGAAAACAGTTTTCTCTCAAACATGATTCATGATATCCCAGCAGATGGTTTTTCACAGGGTAAAATCACCTTAGAACACACCACAATTCCTAAGCTTAGTATGGTACCATCAAGAAATAAATTCTAATGTAACTAAAGTCTGTTATCACCCTTTATAGTTCTCCTTTTGGTGACCCTCAAAACCTTCTCTTCACTACAATGCATTTCATTGGGGTGCTATCATGTATATTCGTCCCAAGATGGCTGCCAGCAATTCCAGGATGATGTGCTGACAGCCAATCAGATCTCACGATAAGGTGTGTGGTTAGGCTCCACCCAGATATCGATATTTTTTTATTTTTGAATTTCTTAGAAACTACTGATTGGATTTACACCATTTAAAACAAAGGCTCTTTCTGAACCTAGACCTACCTTTTTGCCAAATTTGGTGTAATTCCGTTCAGCAGTTTGGGCTGTAGCCTGTTCCAATTTTTCCTATGGGAGAAACGCGCTTTGGGACCCCCTTTTTCTTGGCCCCTACTTGACAAATCACCACAAAACTTTCAACACAGGAGCTGACCGGCCTGCCCCGTTAGTTCCATTAGTTTAGAAAATTTCATGAAGATTCATCAACCGGCGCCAATGGTATTGGCAAAAGAAAAAACGCTTTTTTAATAGAAACAAGGTCCTAACTATAACTACCTAATGGCGACCGCCAGTAGGTAATATATATATATATATATATATATATATATATATATATATATATATATATATATATATATTTATATATTCACTGAAAAAACACAGGTTTCAGGGACGTTATAGTTAGTTAGACATTTTACTCGTCTCGTACAAAACCAGAGAAATGTGTCCGTTATAGTTAGTTGAGCTAAGTATAACCCGCAATGCACTGCTGATGAAATCACATATTACATCACTCATGACATGGTCAGTGACATCACTCATGACATCACTGATTACATCATCCAGTGACTGTGTGTTTCTGTAAAGTTTAAATATTTTTTATATATATATATATATATATATATAGGCCAATGTGTATTGAAGAATGAGTGAGTGTATGACAATCTGAATGGATGATTTAGTAGGTGTGTGACTGACTATACGTGAGTGATTTAACGTGTCTTACTGAACTGTATGAATGTCTGTATCAGTCTGTCTGTTGGTGTGAAAGCGGTTGCATGGGTTGCTGAGTAGCTACATGAGTGTCTATATGGGTTATTGATTGCTTGTCTGAGTATCTGTTTAGGTGCCTGAGTGTCTGTGTGGGTGGGTGGTGTGTGTGTGACTCACTGCATGGATGTGTGAGTTGGTGATTCACTGGGTATATGGGTTCAAGAGTGCATCTGTGAGGGGCTGTATGGGTGGGTGAGTGTGTGTATGGCTGTGTTGGTGAGTGAATGGATGTCTCAGTGGTACATGTGTGAGTAACTACATATGTGAAAGGCAGTATATGTGAGTGGTGGAGTATATAAATGACTATATGTGAGAGTGAGTGATTGTGAGATTATCTGTGTGGATGAGTGTGTGCTTGTGTCAGTGATTGTATAAGAGAGTAAGTATGTGTTAGTATCTGTGTAAATAAGTGAAGTGGTGTGTGTATAACTGTATAGGTGAGGAAATGGGAGTGTGATTGATTCTTTGCATGACTAACTAGCTGTGTAAGTAACTCTATGGGTGAGTGGTGGTGTGTGAGTATGTATAGGTGTATGAGTGCATATGATAGTGGCTGCATTGATGAGTGACTGCATGTATGAGTGACTGTATGGGTGATTGAGTGGATTTGTGTGTAGACCTAAGAATCAGTGAGTGGGTATATAGTAACTGGTATTGGTGTTTCTATGGTTTTGAGAATGGCAGTCTGTGTTTTAGAGTGGGTGTATCAAAGGTTATATTAGGCTGTGAGGAGGTGCAACAGAGAATCACGTAGATGATGTCATCAGTGATGTCATTTGAGATGTCATTTGAGATGTCATCAGTGATGTCATCAGTGATGTCACTGACCATGTCATGAGTGATGTAATATGTGATGTTATCAGCAGTGCATTGCAGGGGCGCAAGTTATACTTAGCTCAACTAACTATAACGGCCGAATTTTTCTGGTTTTATACAGGTGAAATGTCCAACTAACTATAACGTTCCCTGAAACATGTGGTTTTTTCAGTGAATTTCAAAGGTTTTATAAATGCTACTTTCTAACTATGCCTACAAATGTAGGACATGTGCAGAAAGAGGAAGAAAGGCACAGAAAGAAGCAATAGAAATGTAGAAAGAGGCAACAGAATTCCAGAAAGACGAAGGAAGGTGCAGAAAGAAGCAAGAGATGTGCAGAAAGAACCAACAGAGTTGCAGAAAGAGGCCTTGTTGCAAAATCATCCTGTGCCCCCAACTTTCTGCTGACTGGTACTGGTGGTAACTGACTCTGACTGACCAGGCCCAGAGCCAGTACTATGCAGAAAGGCACTTAGAATACAGTGAAAACACCTACATACACTAGGGTACACTATAGGTTAGGGTACCCCTGTGATTGGCATGACCTCCCCTGTAAGGCCATAGTACATAAAAGGGCAGGGAGATAAAAACTACCTCTAACTCAGAGGTGCAGAAAGAGGCAAGAGAAGTGCAGAAAGAAGCAACAGAGGTGCCGAAAGAGATAAGAGAGGTGCAGAAAGAAGCAAGTGAAGTGCAGAAAGAGGTACAGAAAGAGGCAAGAGAGGTACAGAAAGAGGCTGGAGGGGTGCAGAAAGAAGGAAGAGATCATAGAAAGAGGCAAGAGAACTGCTGAAAGAAGCAACAGAGCTGTAGAAAGAAGCAAGAAAAGTGCAGAAAGAGGCAAGTGAAATGCAGAAACAGGCAACAAAGGTACAGAAAGAGGGAAGACGAGTGCAGAAAGGGATAAGAGGCGTGCAGAAAGAAGCAAGACAGGTGCATAAAGAAGCATGGAAAGTGCAGAATGAAGCAACGGGGTGCAGAAAGAGGCAATAGAAGTGCAGAAAAAAGAAACAAATGTGCAGAAGGAGGAAAGAGAACTGCAGAAAGAGGCAGGAGAGTTGCAGAAACAGGCAAAAGAGGTACAGAAAGAGGGAACAGAGGTGCAGACAGAGGCAATAGAGGTGCAGAAACAGGTAAAAGGGGTACAGAAAGAGGCAAGAGAGGTGCAGAAATTTGCAAGAGAGGTGCAGAAAGAAGTAAGAGCAGTGCAAAAGAACTAACAGAGGTGCAAACAGAGGCAAGTGAGGTGCAGAAACAGGCAAAAGGGGTGCAGAAAGAGGGAACAGGTAGGCAGACTGAGGCAACAGAGATGCAGAAAGAGGGAAAAGGGGTGCAGAAAAAGGCAAGAGGGATGCAGAAATTTGGAACAGAGGTGCAGGAAGAAGCAGGAGCAGTGCAGAAGGAACCAACAGAGGTGCATAAAGAGGCAAGAGGGGTACAGAAAGAGGCAAGTGAAGTGCAGAACAAAGGAAAATAGGTGCAGAAAGAACCAACTGAGGTGGAAAAAGAGGCAAGAGGGGTGCAGAAAGGGATAGGGGAGCTGCCCAAAGAGGCAAGAGGTATACAGAAAGAGGCAGGAGTGGTACAGAAAGAAGAAGAGAACTGCATAAAGAAGCAACAGACGTGCTGAAAGAGGCACAAAGGGTTTAGAAAGAGACAAGACAGGTGAAGAAAGAAGGAACAGAGGTACAGAGAGAGGCAAGAGTTGTGCAGAAAGAGGGAAGAGAGGTGTAGAAAGAATCAACAGAGGTGCAGAAAGAGGCCTTGTTGCAAAGTCATCCTGTGCCCCCAACTTTTTACTGACTGGTACTGGTGGTAACTGACTCTGACTAACCAGGCCCAGAGCCAGTTCTATGCTGAAAGACACTTAGAATACAGTGAAACCACCTACATACACTATGGTACACTATGGGTTGGGGTACCCCTGTGATTGGCATGACCTCATCTGTAAGGCCCTAGTACATAATAGGGCAGAGGTGCAGAAAGAGGCAAGATAAGTGCAGAAAGAAGTAACAGAGGTGCTGAAATAGGCAAGAGAGGTGCAGAAAGAAGCAAGTGAAGTGCAGAAAGAGGCAAGAGAGGTGCAGAACGAGGCAAGAGAGGTATAAAAAGAGGCAGGAGGGGTGCAGAAAGAAGGAAGAGAAGTGCAGAAAGAGGCAAGAGAATTGCTGAAAGAAGCAACAGAGCTGTAGAAAGAAGCAAGAAAAGTGCAGAAAGAGGCAAGTGAGATGCAGAAACAGGCTGCAAAGGTACAGAAAGTGGGAAGACGAGTGCAGAAAGAGACAACAGAAGTGCAGAAATAAGCAAAACAGGTGCAGAAAGAAGCATGGAAAGTGCAGAATGAAGCAACAGGGGTGCAGAAAGAGGCAAGAGGAGTGCAGAAAAAAGCAACAGAGGTGCAGAAGGAGGCAAGAGAACTGCAGAAAGAGGCGAGGGAGTTGCAGAAACAGGCAAAAGAGGTACAGAAAGAGGGAACAGACGTGCAGACAGAGGCTAGAGAGGTGCAGAAACAGGTAAAAGGGGTGCAGAAAGAGGCAAGAGGGGTGCAGAAATTTGCAAGAGAGATACAGAAAGAAGTAACAGCAGTGCAAAAGAACCAACAGAGGTGCAAAAAGAGGCAAGTGAGGTGCAGAAGGAGGCAAGAGAACTGCAGAAAGAGGCAAGAGGGTTGCAGAAACAGGCAAAAGGGGTGCAGAAAGAGGGAACAGGTGGGCAGACTGAGGCAAGAGAGGTACAAAAAGAGGGAAGAGAGGTGCAGAAAAAGGCAAGAGAATGCAGAAATTTGGAACAGAGGTGCATGAAGAAGCAGGAGCAGTGCAGAAAGAACCAAAAGAGGTGTAGAAAGATTCAAGAGGGGTACAGAAAGAGGCAAGTGAAGTGCAGAACAAAGAAAAAGAGGTGCAGAATGAACCAACAGAGGTGGAAAAAGAGGCAAGAGGGGTGCAGAAAGGGGTAGGGGAGCTAGACAAAGAGGCAGGAGGGGTACAGAAAGAGGCAGGAGCGGTGCAGAAAGAGGAAGAGAATTGTAGAAATAAGCAACAGACGTGCTGAAAGAGGCACTAAGGGTGCAGAAAGAGACAAGAGAGGTGAAGAAAGAAGGAACAGAGGTACAGAAAGAGGTAAGAGTGGTGCATAAAGAGGGAAGAGAGGTGTAGAAAGAGGCAAGAGACTTTCACAAAGAGGGAAGAGGGGTGCAGAAACAGGCAAAAGGGGTGCATAAAGAAGCAAGTGAGGTGCAGAAAGAGGCAAGAGAGGTGCAGAAAGAGGCAAGAGAGTTACAGAAAGAGGCAAGTGAAGTGCAGAAGGAGGCAAGAGAACTGCAGAAAGAGGCAATAGAGGTACAGACAGAGGCAAGTGAGGTGCAGAAAGAAGCAAGATAAGTGCAGAAAGAAGCAACAGAAATGCAGAAAGTGGGAAGAGGGGTGCAGAGAGAGGCAAGAGGGGTGCAGAAAGAAGCGAGGCAGGTGCAGAAAGAAACAAAAGAAGTGCAGAAAGAAGAAACAGAGGTGCAGAAAGAGGCAAAAAGTGTGCATTAAGATGTAAGAGGGGTACAGAAAAAGCAAGATAGGTGTCGAAAGAGGGCAGAAGGGTGCAGAAAGAGGCAAGAGGGGTACAGAAAGAAGCAATTGAGGTGCAGAAAGATGCAACAGATGTGCAAAAAGAGGGAAGAGAGGTGCAGAAAGTAGAAGAGATTTGCAGAAAGAGGCAAGAGAAGTACAGAAAAAGAAAGAAATGTGCAGAAAGAAGCAACAGAAATGCAGAAAGAGGCAAGAGAGGCGCAGAAGGAAGTAAGAGTGCCTTGCACACCATTAGTACCAATTTAACACCCACATTTAGCAATAAGTAACTTGTTACCATTCTAGGTTTGCAAAGGGCCTTCCACCATGCTGTGACACTTGTCGCTGCATTTTTGGTAACGTTTGAGCCGTTTGAGCTAGAAACAAGGCTTTTTTTGTTCAAATCTGCAGATTAGGGAGCAGATGATGAATTATGTGGCTAATGCAGAAAATGTATAATTGTGCAAAAGTCGGTGCAGCCAAACAGTTGCATAATTCCAGTGGCCCTGCTCATACCTCTGACTAGGTAGACAAGTACTCCTCAGTGAATCCTTCTTTTTTTGTCTTACTGAGTTCATAGTTGAACTTCTATGGAAATGAGGTAGACTAAACCTGAGGTTACCACTCCACAACACAGACTACCATCCCACATAATTAATCTCCATAACACATAATCCCACTCTACATAATTCCTATACACTAAATACCACATACTTTCTATCCACATAATTTCACTGCACAACATACCACATCATTCCACTACACACAATGTAAAGCCACTCTACACCAAAAAACATTAGTAAAAAACTTTTACATTTACAACGCCAATAGTTCTAACTCTTACAAATGCAAGACCTATTATATTGCAACACTTCTTTAACTAGTAGTCATGTTTGCAGGGTGCTGGAGAAAGGGTGCTGGGCCTGCGACCAGCGCTCAGGAATTCCACTGCGTAGTACTTACAGGAGGAACCAGGAGGGCTTCTTGGCCCCCAAAGTCCCTCAGGAGTAAAGTGGACTTCATCCCCGTCCCTTATTCTGCCAGGAAGCGCGTTTGAGAGTGGTGGAGAAAGAGTGCGTGGCCTCCGAATACGTGTAGGACTTACTGCAAGTAACAAAGGGGTAGTTGGCCCCCAAGGACATCTTTGGGGGCCAACTACCCCTCCTATTACCTCCAGTAAGTACCACACAGCAGGATTGCTAAGTTCTCATACCAGGCCATGCCCCCTTTGCCCACCCCTCTCAAACGGGCTCTCTGGTGCGTTCTTGGATGGGGATTGAAGTCACTTTTGCTGCTGGGGGTCCTTTGGGGCCAACTAGCCTACCTCTTACCTCCAGTAAGACTCACACAGTAGGATTGCTGAGAGGTGGACACAGACCACACCCCCTTTTTCCACCACTCTGCAAACACGCCTCCTGGCATGCTGCTGCTCGGGGATGAAGTCCACTTGTGTCCTGAGACCCTCATTAGTTTTGAAAATTTTGCGAAGATTTGTCAAACAGCACCAAAGATATTGGCAAAAGAAAAAAAGCTGTTTGAATAGAAACAAAGTCCTCACTATAACTACATACTGGCAACCACCAGTAGGTTAATATTTATATATATATTATATATATATATATATATATATATATATATATATGTGAGTGTGTGTTTGTATTATCATTTTCCTCCTTAAATTCTTAATCCCCTACCCCGCCCTAAGCCCCTCCGTACTATTCCCTAACCCCCCTCCCATTTAGGTGTATATATTCCTAATTTTCCAGCCACCACTCCTTTTCCCTCGCTCCTGGCATGCTGCTGCTCGGAGATAAAGTCCACTTGTGTCCTGAGATCCTCAGGACACAAGAGGACCTCATCGCCCCACCAGGAGTGTGCCAAGAGGCACATTTGCAGAGTGGTGTAAAAAGGGGCATGGCCTCGGACCACCTCTCAGCAATCCCACTCTCTGGGGCTTACTGGATATACCTGGTGTGCTAGTTGGTTTTAAAATAAAATAATATACAAATTCAACTTTGGAATTATAGGTACTTCCAAAGTCTCACACTACCTACTTTTCTGTATAAGTCACCCCCAAGGACTCTCCTAGTAGCCCATGGGTAGTGTGACTTGTAAGTATAAGCAGGTATAAGCAGTAACATTATAAAATATGTTTTATGAGCCATGAAACTGTCAATTTATTTTTCCCCATTGTAGCACATTGGCTCCATAGGATAACATGGACATACCTATTGATTGAAGTGAGCTAAAAATATACTTCAAAGTATCAAAATGATAGTTAGAATAAATCCAGCAACTTGCCAAGGTTAGATTTATTATAGTTATCACACAAAAGAAGTTATAGAACTTGCTTTTCTGATGAGCCAAAATCCAGCCTTACAGCAGCCCTTTTCAGATTAGCCAGCCTCTACAAGGCTGATCCAAGCTGCCTTAATGAGTTGTGATGTGGCCTGGACTGAGATAAAGAAAGCATCTGGTGGGAGAAGAACTGCAGATGCAGAGCAAAAGGCAGGATGGGGGTGATGTAGCCAAATTGGTCTTCAAAGAGGCAATGACAGACAAGACGGACATAGGCTCACATCCACATCCTGCACCCACAGCCAAGCTGGAGCCCCAGTAATTAGATTAGCAGAGGGGCTGGAAGGGGAATGATAGGAAAACTTAGCCACACCAGTGGGATGGCTTAGCCAGATCTTATGCAAAGAGAACAATTAATGGACAGAATGCAGAACAATGTCATACATTCACCCCAGTACAGAGATCTAGGCATAAATCCATCATTTTTTTGTTCACCATGCCATTCCAGTTTGGACCCAGCCATATGCAAATCAGTCTTGACCCTGCGCCCAATCGGAACAGTCCAGCCCGAACTTCCAGGCCAGGTACTCCCTGGACTGGAAACAAGCATCCTAGGACCGGTTTTGGGCTTTCAGCCCTCATCAGCCAGGATAGCTTGACTCCAGTGGCATGGAGAACACGGGACCCACATCTGGGCATACCCGTCCCACTCGGGGTGACAAATGCAAAAAGAACAATTGATGGACAGAATTCAGAACAATGTCATACATTCACCCCAGTACAGAGATCTGGGCCTAAATTCATCGTTTTTTGCTCACCATGCCATTCCAGTTTGGACCCAGCCATATGCAAATCAGTCTTGACCCTGCACCCAATGGGAACTGTCCAGCCCGAACTGCCAGGCCAGGTCCTCCCTGGACTGGAAACAAGCATCCTAGGACCGGTTTCGGGCTTTCAGCCCTCATCAGCCACAATAGCTTGACTCCAGTGACATGGAGAGCATGGGACCCATGTCTGGGCATACCCGTCCCACTCGGGTGACAAATGCAAAAGAACAATTGATGGACAGAATACAGAACAATGTCATACATTCACCCCAGTACAGAGATCTGGGCCTAAATCCATCGTTTTTTTGCTCACCATGCCATTCCAGTTTGGACCCAGCCATATGCAAATCAGTCTTGACCCTGCACCCAATGGGAACAGTGCAGCCCGAACTGCCAGGCCAGGTCCTCCCTGGACTGGAAACAAGTGGCCTAGGACCGGTTTCGGGCTTTCGGCCCTCATCAGCCAGGATAGCTTGACTCCAGTGGCATGGAGAGCATGGGACCCACATCTGTGCATACCTGTCCCACTCGGGGTGACAAATGCAAAAAGAACAGTTGATGGACAGAATGCAGAACAATGTCATACATTCACCCCAGTACAGAGCTCTGGGCCTAACTCCATCATTTTTTTGCTCACCATGCCATTCCAGTTTGGACCCAGCCATATGCAAATCAGTCTTGACCCTGCGCCCAGATCTTAACCTCAAGGAGAGTGTCTCCATTTTAGATTTTGAAAGCATAGTGATTTCTGGGTCAAGAATTTGCCACACTCTGGAGGAAGTGGTCATACCTGAGAGTGGCACCGTGCACCCTATTGGTCAGGGTTTGCCCCCCTTCTTGTCACCTAGGAACACTGGATACATATGGGAGATCTGCCCAGCAACTCAGATGTCTGCCTTGTAAAATCAACAGAAGAAGTACTGCCCT
The DNA here is from genome assembly GCA_963921515.1 of Calotriton arnoldi. Taxonomy (NCBI): domain Eukaryota; kingdom Metazoa; phylum Chordata; class Amphibia; order Caudata; family Salamandridae; genus Calotriton; species Calotriton arnoldi. Next base: position 656,527 of record CAWUFW010008330.1, on the reverse strand, counting down.
GTTGAACCCTTGGTCTGCACCCAAGAGGACTACTTTCTTAAGGACAGCACCTGCTGAAAACTTTGGGACTACAGCCCTAAGGACTTTGCCTTTTGTTCAAAAGGATTGACGAGTGACTCCCTGAAACCAGTAGGTACAAAAGAGCAACAAGAGATCCCTGCCTGGAAAAATCAACAGAAGAAGGACTGCACTGCTGAACCTCTGGTCGGCACCCCAAGAGGGTTACACTCATAAGGACTGCACCTGCTGCACACTGTGGGACTATAGTCTTAAGGACTTTGCCTTGCATCAAAAGGATTATGGAGGGGCTCCCTGAAAGCAACAGGTAAAAAAGAGATACAGGAGATTACTGCCTAAAACATAAGGAGAAGAAGGACTGCGCTGCTAGAACACTGGCCTGCACCCAAAGGAATGCACTCTGAAAGAGTACACCTGCTGCACACTGTGGAACTACAGCCATAAGCACTTTGCCTTGCTTCAAGAGGTGAAGGAGTGGACTCCCTGCAAGCAACAGTTTAAAAGAGCTCCACCTGCATCATTTCCACCAAGAAGAATCCAGCTGACAGCATCCAGTATACTTTTAAGGAGTACTCCCAACAACCCAAGTGTCATCTCATAGCTTCTAGACCTCTGAATTTGTGTTGTGGAGATTTTGAACCCCAAAAAGGACCACCTGAAAGAAGATCCAGAAATTTGAGACCAGTTGAGCCACCGCCGTCGAACTGTGACCCAGCCTGGTATTCAAGACTCAAGATTTCCAGGATTTTACAGTTTTTCGTGCTCTACCAAGCCACCGTCAGGGACTCAAAACCCAACCTGAAGAGGTATCTCACTCGACGTCAAGAGAAAAAGCTCCAGAAAAATGAAAAGTCAGAAGGTAAAAACTTGACTGTGCCCTAGTGCTCATTGTATATGACCCATGCTCCATCACGGTCAGACTCAAACATTGACTTTTAACTGATCAACCACAACCACATGTCCCAAGTTGGAGCTTTACATGTTTAGGCACTAGGAAGTTTTTATTCTTTAATAATTCATATCTCTGGTTCCCTGCATTTAAGGTTTGTCATTTTGGTATCATTTTAATCATATACATATTTCCTATTTGTATAAATTGGTGTTGGATTTTTATTGAGGGTTGTGTCTTACTTATTTAATGCATTGTTGTTTTAAAATACTTTACACAGCTGTCTCCTAAGTTAAGCCTGCCTGCTCGTTGCCAGCTACCAAGGGTTGAGCAATGGAATAATTTATTGAAACCTTGACTGGAACTAATATTGTGATTGTGGCCTTAATACTAGTGGTAGGCACTTACTTAACCCCTACTAATAAACCACCTTCCAACAAATACCATTTTGTAGGTGATAAATAGTATTAGTGTAGTACTATAAAGTGCAGTTTATGAAAAGGCCCCTTAATCAATTGCTCATTGTTGGAGATAAACAACATCCTCATTGAACATTGTCTTTTCTACTTACAGATTCCTCTGACCCATTTTCATCTTCCTAAATGTGATCCGGCTAAAAAAAACAGAAACTAAAACAAGATCACTGTACTGTACCGTTCATAGTAGAAGACACTTTCTCCAGGAACAAAGACCAATGGCCCATCAGCATGTTAATGGTCCTTTCATGTAATAACAAGAATAACCGTTCGCATATGTATTGGAGATTTTGGGTAATGAACTATTTCCTAGAAAATTGACCCCTAGGCAAAAACATCGTACATGCAAAGATGTCATTATAATTTCTAAAAAAATAAGTATAAAAATTAATTACAAGGAGCTTAAAGTATTTTTTTTCTTTTGATACACCAGCTTAAATAGTTTTATTTTCAGTGTCTCGTGTAAAAGTTGTATTGTCTAAAATACAGTAATATATACAACAGGATTTGGTACTGTCATTTGGGTACAACTGGCTGGCTTTAATTTCTATCTTGGTTCAACGTTCCTTTGCTATTACTTTAATTGGATGAGTTGTATCCTTACACTGCTGAATTAAGAAACTATTTGTACATCTCTTTTATCATTCCATTAGACCACATTACTTTACTTGTCTGCCCACTATCTCCTTGCCACTGCAGCTCATGCATTGTTCTCCCACCCACTGCTTGCAACTACATTGCCTTTTTTTAACTTTTTTTTCTCAGTAGCATTTGCAATGGCCTGACAGCTACAAACTGCTAGCAGGGCACTTGCTTCTCTACTCTGCCTAGTTCCCCTGCCATACCTCTGCAACTTCTCTTCCCACTATATTTTGATTGGCTTGTATTTGCTTTTGCAAGGGTCTGGAAGTTGCAGACTGATACATTGCTACTTGTTTCTTGCTTTTTGAACTACTGCACATACCTTTTTACATATGGTTTGCAGAGGTAGCTGCTGACTTTTCAAAGTGGAGGGGGCATAAAACTTAGCAAGTCCAACTGACATATGGAGGGTTTGTGGAGGTTAATCCCTCCCCCAGAAACGTTTTCAAGAAAGTAAGGGAGCATGCTGCATTTTAAAGCAATGTTTGATAAAGAATTTGGTGAAAAAGTAATAAAGATTATAAAGCAATTCTGAATGTTTAGTCTAGAAATATTTACAAAACTGAGTTGCCTATACCATACTGAATTAAATATTTTCAATAGTTACTGTAGTGTGCAAACTTTACACTGGAACAAGTACAGTTTTAATTCTTACCTGTGCACACAATAGTCTTCAGGCTTGTCAAATGCTGAAATGAAAATGCCTATCATATTATCTGTGGCAATTAGACAGGTCAATTATACATTAAATCCATTCATAGGTTCATTATTACTACAATATTCAAAGTAATTTCTTTGAAACTGCATTCATTGAAAGAGTTTTCCTAGTTTTAGTACCGAATCGCCAATATGTAAATGATGGGTAAAAAAAAATTATGTGCCACTATTACTATGCACAAGTATCACTAAGGTATATTGCAATGAATTATAAATTGTGACTTGTATGTAACACAAGGCTCTAAGCAACAAAAACATTAACCCACTGAGCTGGGCTGCTTTCATCAGCGGTTTCCCTGCCTTCTAACTTGCCCACAATTGATCCGGGCTGGATTCACTGGGGTGCAACTTCTTTTCCCAGTGTACATCTTGACAGGTAGGAGCTCTGGACATCGTAAAATCACCTCCAGCATCCCACAGAGCGTGACACACGCGAGTTATGCCCAGGCACGCATAGACCGGAGGAGGCCACCTTATTTGACCCAGCTTTAAAGGTACTTTTATTCACATAGCTCTTATCTACCTGCAGTCCTATCCTTTGTGATTTTCATAACTTTGGAATGGGGAAGAAACAACTGGGGGGGGTGGCTTTGTCTAATATGCTGACTAACAAATTTACTTCTATCGACTGTATGTTAGAAATTATGATAGGTGTAGTATCTACTGAGATTGCCCTCTCAGAAAGGATATTATCCCTGAACCTTGATTCTCCTTAGTTAGGCCCCTCTCCTCTAATTGTGGATGCTATTCCTGAACCTCAAGTGATGTTCCCGCCTCTTCAAGTTGTGCCTCATGATCTAAACACCACTCCAGTTTACTGGATGGTAACCCTGCACCTTTAGTTACTAACTCTAAAGCCAAAAAGGTAACCCACCCAGACCAACAAAGGAAGAGAACAAAGGCCGTCGCCTCTCCCTCTACTGGTCTCACACCCTCACCAAATGAGAAAGCTACACAGTGCATTGTCCAATGCTGCCACCAATCTGTGCAAATGACAAGTGAGGCTGCACTGGGGCTTACTACAAATCTCATGTCTAAGGTAAAGGAGTAATTTATTGGGCAATTCTAAGACATTTTAAAAATGGAACTTGTTCCTTTAGTATCCTGACTCAATAACATTGAGTTGAAGATAAGGGCTCTAAAGATCTTGCCACTTTCATCTGAAGGAACCAGTCTTCCTCCTCTTATGTGATGGCCCCTTTGACTATGCAACCATCACAGGACAAATCTCCTGCTCCTTCAACTAGTCATATGCCTAAAACCACACTCGGCGAACCTGGGTCTTGGCAGGCAGAAATTAACACATCTAAACCCAACCCACATGGTAACATCGGGAAAACCCCCTCAAAATGTCCTCAACTTCCACCACAGGGTCAACCCTATTTTTTGTTCTTAAGGACATCTCAGTGTTGACCATAGGTACTCCTGAAGGTCACTTGGCCCTGAAAAACAAATGTGTGCATTGGAAATAAAACTTAAATACAAGATGCTTACATGACATAGCCCAAGACATTCTCTTTGAAAGAAGAGTAGCATGGCTTGGTGTTCATCCAAAAGAATGTGTAGGGGACTGTGTTTCAGTGAATTTCAAGTCCCCTGCAATTGTAGATATGCTTTTAAGGAGCATTAGCGACTTGAACACATTACCTGGGGAAATAAAGGCACTCCCACTGGGATAAATATATAGACCTCAGCCCTTTGTTCCAAACTTCAACAAGGATGCATATTGTATGGACTGACCCATTCTCAATCTTAGCCAAACAAACTTCAACATTCCTACATTTAATTCCTTTGAATTGACTTAGCAAGGCTGATGATGCAAGGCTCCCATTGGTGGAGGATCATCAACAAAAACAGGGGCTAAAGGAGAAGTAGCTGGTTCTTCAGTGGACCCAACCTGTACTACATCAAAAGAGGGCTAGAGTTACCAGCCCACTGTTCTCCCACCAGGAAATGAAGAACTTGGTGTCTTTGGTCATTCTTCAAGGACTGGCGACCACAAGAGTACCTTGGTTCTTCCTGCTTTTCCCCCAATTTAAAGCCCCTCCATTAACAATTATTCTTCCTCAAATACAAGCGGACTTGGATGCAGACCCTTCTTCCATTAGCTCTAATAACAACCCCAATGGAGCAACTAACATTCTCTCTTGGGATTCTAAACTGCTAGCACCGGACTGGATGGAATATTTAGATGGCTTTGATATTTGCATCTTTCAAGAAACATGGGCGACTAAGCCCTTTTATAAACAAGGCTATACCTAATATTTTGTCAATGCATCACCTTCTGCCCACAGGTGGTTTACTAAATTGCATAAAAATTCATCTAAAACTTTACATTGTGGTTCCGGACATTGCCTCGCCAGATATTCTGGCTCTAAATATTTGCTCTCAAGAGGGGACTTGTACGCATCTGTATAATGTTTATATTAGAACTAGAAGCAGGTGTGCAAAATCACCTACTTTAGCCATCCTCCTGCAGTCTGTCTGCTTAACTGATTCCAAAGACCATATTGTTATTGGGGACAAGCTTAATATACATATGAATCTATATATTGCTATGATATGATTCACGAAGATGAAGATAAGAGCTGGGTCATACACACCCTTCACCTTTAGCAGTTTGTCCCAAGTTCAGTAGCAGGAACGCAAGTTGTCCAATTCACATTGACAAATGGACAGAGAGCATATAATGGAAGGTCTCCATCTGACAAGCAGAGAGCTTCTACATTTAGAAAGGTCTACTACTATCTAAATTAGATTATATCATGATTAAGGCCTCAACGTGGGGTATGTTGGTAGACTATTTTACTGAGCATAGGGATGAAAGTGATCACTATCCCCTATATTCTAAATTATTGTGTCACTGGTCCAATACCCCTGCTTTCTTGCATCTATAGCCACATTTATGGCGAATATTCACAGGTCTATCAAAGGGCCTTCTGTCATAGGGATCCAAGACCCCCTTATTGAGGTAGATACGTGTTTGCAGAGGCTTTATCAGACCAATCTATTCTAGTTTCCGACAAGATTTGTATAATAGATACACATACCAGGCTGGTAATCTCTCTGAATCTGATTTTGACTAAACCCTTCTTACGGAAATCTCCAGCCAAGTCCCATAGTGTTAAAAGTAATATTTGGTATACAAAGTGTTGCTGTGAAACCAAAAAAAGCATTATTATATTAACTGCATTAAAAAACTAAAATTTGCAGGAGATTTGGGCATTAAGGACAACTAGATCAGCTCGGAGAGCATGGGAAGAAGCCTGCTGGTGTGACCTATTAATGGCTGCCAGAATGGGGGATAACACACTATTCTGGAAAATAAACAGCAGTGGGAGCAGGCCCTCAAATCCCCAGCTCCAGGTCCAGATAAAATTTCTGGCGTCTGTTTTCATCATGATTTGTCGGCGTGGGTCCCTCAACTGTCTGACAAAAATGTCATAGCAGCGGGTGCCCCTATTCCTGACACATGGAAAGGGGCAAAAATCATCTACATATTCAAAAAGGGAGATCGGGGGCTTCCTACACACTAAAGGCCTATCAGTCTCTTGGATACTCTGAAAATGCATTGCAACTGAAATTTTGACCCCATACCAAGCGGGATACAGCTACCTATTTCCACATGTGGTTTAAAACTGACTACTATTACTATTCAAACTAAAGGCCCAATCTGCTGCATTATATCGGGCTCAAATCTGGGGTTATGCAATTCTAGATTATACGTGAAAATACGTTTGTTTGCTTGCTTCTCCATCTTCCCACGAGTACCCCTTTAATTCCTATGTTCTTGGAAATGGATTTAAGAGTGTGAGATCTCGCTAAACTAAGACCCCTTTTATACTGAGTGAGGCTTTCGACTACTGAAGTGCTGTGGCCATATCAGAGGGAAATAGAGGAAGTGCTAGTCCTTGACATGGGCCTCAACTTTCCATGGTTCAAACACATTTGCCACTGGTATGACAGACTGGACTTTGAATACTTTTGGTTGGATCCTGGCTCATTGACGGTTACTTCCAAGCTGCAATTAAAAATTCACTACTAGGAGTACATTTAGTCAAGTATCCTCTGTTGCCCTACACATGATAGACTGCCAAATAAATTTCTACTCTTTAAGGATAGCCCCTGTTATGAAAATGTTCTGGATCTACCACTCCAGAAATTTGCAAAATCACTTTATTTGAAATGTCATTATGACATACTGGAATTGGGGTCATTTACAGCATCGTGGAACACCAGCAGGTGTGCTGCCACGCAGCTGCTTGCACTTTGTGCTCTCAGTCAGTGAATGAAACTGTACATCATGTGCTATTTATTTGTCCAGCATACAAAAAGCCTAGAGGGAATGGATATTCCCTTTATGTAATTATCTTTGTGTCGGGAGGTATTTGGAAGCACTAAGAATCTTGAAAGGTGATACATTGATTTACACAGTTTTTGCTGTAAGTAACTCTAGACTAGCATAAACCAATTTATAGTACTATTCTGACAGTTAGCAATCATTATGACAGGTTGTGGCTGTGTCCTTACGGATGTAGTCTGTGTATTACGATAAGCACCAGCACTCTCCAGAGGAATATGGTTCAGTTTATTCTTTATTAATGTTTAGACACCGTCTTTAAAACATACAGTCCTTAAAAACAATAACATGTTTTATATAATTATACCATATAAACACCAATTCATAATAATACACTAAAAGCTCCAAACCCCTACTATTTACACTATAAGACACAAGTCCAATTTTTTTTTAAGAAACTTAGCCAGTGCGCAAGTCACATAAAAAAATTCCATCCTTATGAGAAGTTCTAGTGCATCATTTCAACAATTTATATTATATTTTTTAAAAAGAGGTTTTAAAATCAAGCAACAAGCCTATAAAAATGACGACAATCAATTAAAACATGAATGTTGAGGTTATGAAATGGCAATCCACATGTACAGTTATTCTCTTGATCTAAAAGGGCTTCAAATTTCTCAGCTCTTACATAACGCACATTTAATCCAGCCCGGAACTTTAATAGTAGTAATCGTAACCGGGCATCTGATAATGCCAATCAATACGGGAATACATTCATATTTTCCCATGAATCTAACATGTATTGTGCAGAGGGTTTGTACCTTACATATTTCAAGTCCGTCAATTTAGATTACAGGCTGTTTTTAATTCTGCTTTAGAGATTGAGGCTTCAGTTATTTTTAATTCTAGTTTTAAGTTTCCTGCAATATCTGCCAATCTTTTCTTTATCTTCCTTGCCCACTGTAATTCACTTCTTTCTATTTCAGTGGCACAGCAGGCTGATATCTTCTGAGTATTTGAGACCAATAATTTATCCCAAAAACGCAGAGAGGAATATGGAGAAACTTGAAATACTGCCTAAACTGTGCCTTATGTATGGCTGCATTATATGCTAACCTCAAGATGAAAGGTGGCACTAGCGTTGGGTGTATCATCTGTTAGCTATTTACACATCTACTGTTTTTCATCCTTTTAAAATTATTTTATCCTTATAAAATATATATGCAGAGATTTTATGCTGGTATAACATTTTGGACAATGGTTTTTCTTTTAAAATGTTTTTATGATTGATCTTTATGGACCAAACATGCTGAGATATAATTACAAAACTGTATGAAACTGTACATAGGATTATTTTATGGAATGCATTTTTTAGAAATAACCTATACTATTACCACAGAGTTTTCTAAATGAAATAGAAATCTATCCAACATGTTATACCCTGTGCTTTGGAGCAGGCACATTAACCCTGTTTGATATGTTATGATAAGCCAAAGAAGTGCCAAACCTGGATTTAGTTCTCTCCAGCAAGTACATTAATGACTAAGGAATATACTGGATGCAGAAAAGGTCTCTGCAACTGCCATTTCATTCATGCTAGGAGCACGTCAGTAGCTTTACTTCACTAGTAATATAATACCATAAGAATTTGTAAGGCGCACATTCTCCCTGTTCATGAAATAACAGATGTTTGTTACAAAATTAAATTGTACTCCTTTTATTGACCCCAGAAAGATTAAAGGCTGTCCAGCCAAACCTTTAACCATTCCGTGAAACACAGATTCCTAGAGTGGCTGCATTAGTCCACTGGTTTCTGAGAGAACCTTGATGCTCTGCTCTGACCATGGGTGCCTTCGTCTGGGAACTTACCGGCTCATGGAGCCCCTCAGACGTTTTCTACATGCCGGGGAAAGGTCAGATTACATAAGAAACAGGGTCAGATTAACTTCTCACATGACTAAGACAGAGCTTTTTTCATGTCATTAGTACATCAGAAATCGCTTTCTCACACATGCAGAAAAAGCAAGCCGAAAAAAGCAAGTATGTCAATTTCTTGATGAACATAGCAGTATATTTACAAGGAAATGGTTCAGCTTGACACTGCAAGCAATTTAACAGTGCTGTGCTGCATCATTTAAAAAATGCGGGGGTGTGCCATATTTACAAGAATACGGGGCACCCCTGTGTTTTCCCTTGCGCTAAAAAAAGCTACCTAGCACCAACACAGACACCCTTGCGCAAAGGTGCCTGCGTTGGAGGGATGATTCTCAGCAACTCAGGCACCTTTGCACCATGGAGCAAGGGTGTCTGTGTTGCAGGGATGATTGTCTATGTGCAGGGAGGGACACTTTCCTGCACATAAACAATCTGTAAATACAATTTGCTCCTTCTATCTGTGCTGCAGGATTCAGCACACATAGAAAGAGCATAAACGAGGAGAAATAAAAGTTTTTCTCCTCATTGCACCATTCTAACCCCTGCTCTGCAGTGGCGTTAGTTTTTGGTGCCGCCTCAGGTTTACAGATCCTTGTAAATCTGGGGCAGAGTCAAAAAGCAATGGGTGTTGTGGTGGAATGCCCACAGCAACACCCATTGTATACCCCTTTCACACAGATACCTGCGTGAAAGGGTACCACACAAAAAGTGGCTTAATGCTACTTTGCAAATATCGGGCAGGGCATTGCACCACCGGAACATTGGAAAATGTGACATTTCTGTGGCACAATGCCCTTCCAAATATGCCCCATAGTTTCTTTGTTTGTGTTGATATTGGCAGCTATGGATACTCCTCAATGTCAGGGGGTGCAGTTGTGCTGTCTAACATCTATGTGTACAGATGGTTCTAACACACATACATCCCTATGCTGCTCTGCATCACGTCCATCACTGACTGTTCCTTACATTTGTTTCACATATATTGAAACTAAATTACCATAACAGTGACTGATTTAATTAAATGTATTTGTGTAAAAAAATCTGAAAAAAATAAGTCACCTTGATGATTTTGTTGCTGATAATTTTTCAACAAAAAAATGACACAGAAAGAAGGTTGCGGGGAGAAACTTCAAGATGAGAGCTGTGCTAATAACAGATATTGGAGGTGTTGCCTGACACTGCTTTGTTGTTTTTGTCAAAAAAGTCCATAGGAAGTAGGCAATTGTAAAACATGTGAAAACGGGTTTAGCTGGATGGGCCTCTGCCATCCATCCAAATGGATATTGCATATGACAAAACCCTCAGGTTGAAACATCGCAATTTAAGAGGGGCTCATGCAAGGCAAGAGTGATTCTGACATAAAACATTAACAAGAAAAGGACATCATTGAGGACTAGTCAATGCTTAATTTGAGCCGGTGGATTCCGGTGCTCGGAACTGGCACTTAACTGTCAACAAGGTGGCAATGTCTGGCTTATTTAGAAATGACCACTGCAATAGTCAAGAAGAAATTCAATATACATTACTCCACCTGGCTTCCCAAACCATTCTTATAGCTTTGGGGGCCTGGAATAGTCCAGACTGTCACACTAGTAGGAGTGTGATGGTTAGTAGTTGTACTGTTACTTTCATTGGCAGCATGGCTGGGGCAATGTGTGGTGTACGCTGCAGTGGCCTCCTCTTTAAAGCCCTGGCACTTATTTTGTTATAAATTAAGCACTGGGAATAGTGAGCAGTCTAGTCTTCTGTTCTGGCATTTCAGTGGACGTGCTTGCAATGTTACTTACAAGAGAAAGAACCTCTGAACTCAACCGAGTTGGCTGACACATTGCTGCGTGTTACATGCACTCACTGTAAGCCTTAGTAAACCCAGCTTCCTCCTGTCCATTTGAAGAATATGTTTTTTTTTGCACAGTGTTGTGTTGTTTCACTCAAACATTTCATGCTGTGTAATGGCATGAATCAATACTTTGGGGAGTGCTGTAGGGATAAAATGTCCATTTATTCTGATGAAATGAGCATGAGTCCTACTCACCTGTGACCAACCAGGAAAGACCCTAGAGACCTCTGAGTGAACATCAGCAAGGTTGTCCCATGAACATGCTGACATACTACTATACAGGCAGCATACTGGGCCAGCCCCAGGACCATGAAGGGGGTTACAACATTCATGACATAGTCAGTGACATCACTGATGACATCTCAAATGACATCACTGGTGACATCACTGATGACATCATCCAGTGACTGTGTGTTTCTGTAAAGTTTGAATATGTTTTATATATATATGAATGCCAAGGTGTATTGAAGAATGAGTGGGTGTATGAGTGTCTGAATGGATGATTTAGTAGGTGCATGGCTGACTGTATAAGTGAGTGATTCAACGTGTCTTACTTAATGCATGGGTTAGTGACTAAACTGTGTGAATGTCTGTATCAGTCTGTTAGTTGGTGTGTAAGCGGCTGCATGGGTTGGTGTGTAGCTACATGAGTGTCTATATGGGTTATTGATTGGTTGTCTGAGTATCTGTATGGGTGCCTGAGTGTCTGTATGGGTAGGTGGGGAGTGTGTGACTCTGTGCATAGATGTGTGAGTAGGTGATTCACTGGGTGTATGGGTTCAAGACTGCATGTGTGAAGCGCTGTATGGGTGGGTGAGTATGTGTATGGGCATGTTGGTGAGTAAATAGATGTCTCAGTGGTACATGTGTGAGTAACTACATATGTGAAAGGCAGTATATGTGAGTGTTGGAGTATATAAATGACTATATGTGAGAGTGAGTGATTATGAAAGTAGGTGTATGGATGAGTGTGTGCTTGTATCAGTAATTGTATAAAAGAGTAAGTATGTGTTAGTATCTGTATGAATAAGTGAGGTGGTGTGTGTATAAATATATAGGTGAGTAAATGGAATTGTGATTGATACTTTGCATGACTGACTAGGTGTGTGAGTAACTCTATGGATGAGTGGTGTTGTGTGAGTGTCTGTATAGGTGTATGAGGGCATATGATAGTGCTGTATTGATGAGTGACTGCATGTATGAGTGACTGTATGGGTAAATGAGTGGATGTGTGTGTAGACCTAAGAATCAGTGAGTGGGTATGTAGTAACTGGTATTTGTGTGTCTTTGGTTTAGAAAATGGTAGCCTGTATTTTAGAGTGGGTGCATCAAAGGTTATATTAGGGTATGAGGAGATGCATCAGATTATCACGTGGATTATGTCATCAGTGATATCATTTGAGATGTCATCAGTGATGTCAGCAGTGATGTCACTGACCATGTCATGAATGATGTAATATGTGACGTCATCAGCAGTGCATTGCGGGGGCGCGCGTTATAGTTAGCTCAACTAACTATAACAACCAAATTTCTCTGGTTTTGTATGAGTGAAATGTCCAACTAACTATAACGTCCCTGAAACCTGTGGTTTTTTCAGTGAATTTCTAAGGTTTTTTAAATGCTAATTTCTAACTATAACGTCCCTGAAACCTATGGTTTTTTCAGTGAGTTTCAAAGGTTTTTTAAATGCTAATTTCTAACTATAACATCCCTGAAATCTATGGTGTTTTCAGTGAATTTCAAAGGTTTTTTAAATGCTAATTTCTAACTATAACATCCTGAAACCTATGGTTTTTTCAGAGAATTTCGAAGGTTTTTTAAATGCTAATTTCTAACTATTCCTACAGAGGTAGAACATGTGCAGAAAGAGGAAGAAAAGCGCAGAAAGAAGCAAGAGAAATGCAGAAAGAGGCAATAGAAGTCCAGAAAGATGAAGAACGGTGCAGAAAGAAGCAAGAGATATGCAGAAAGAACCAACAGAGATGCAGAAAGAGGCCTTGTTGCAAAGTCATCCTGTGCCCCCAACTGACTGGTACTGGTGGTAACTGACTCTGACTAACCAGGCCCGGAGCCAGTCCTATGCTGAAAGACACTTAGAATACAGTGAAAATACCTAAATACTCTAGGGTACACTATGGGTTGGGGTACCCCTGTGATTGGCATGACCTCCTCTGTAAGGCCCTAGTACATAATAGGGCAGGGGGATTAAAACTACCTCTAAGTCAGAGGTGCAGAAAGAGGAAAGAGAAGTGCAGAAAGAAGCAACAGAGGTGCTGAAAGAGGCAAAAGAGGTGCAGAAAAAACCAAGAGAGATGCAGAAACAAGCAAGAGAAATACAGAAAGAGGCAAGAGAATTGCTGAAAGAAGCAACAGAGGAGTAAAAAAGAAGGAAGAGAAGTGCAAAAAGAGGCAAGTGAGGTGCAGAAAGAAGCAAGAGAAGTGCAGAAAAAACCAACAGAGGTGCAAAGAGACATAAGAGGGGTGCAGAAAGAGGTAGGAGAGGTGCACAAAGAGGCAAGATAGGTGCAGAAAAAGGCAGGGGGGGTGCAGAAAGTAGGAAGAGATGCAATAAGAGGCAAGAGGGGTACAGAAAAAGGTAGGAGGGGTGCACAACGAGGCAGGAGAGGTAGAGAAAGACGCAGGAGGGGTGCGGAAAGAAGGAAGAGAAGTGAAGATAGAAGTAACAGAGGTGCTGAAAGAGGCGCAAAGGGTGCAGAAAGAGCAAGATAAGTGCATAAAGAGGCAACAGAGGTACAGAAAGAGACGAGAGAGGTGCAGAAACAGGCAGGAAAGGTGCAGTAAGAGGGAACAGGGGTGCAGAAAGAGGCAAGAGAGGTACAGAAAGAGAAAAGAGGGGTGCAGAAAGAGGCAAGATATCTGCAGAAAAAAGCAACAGAGGTGATGAAAGAGGCAAGTGAGGTGCAGAAAGGGGCAAGAGATCTGCAGAAAAAAGCAACAGAGGTGCTTAAAGAGGAAAGTGAGGTGCAGAAAGAAGCAAGAGAGGTGCAGAAAGAGGCAAGAGTAGTGCAGAAAGAACCAACAGAGGTATAAAAAGAGGCAAGAGGGGTGCAGAAAAACATAGGAGGGGTGCACAAAGAGGCAAGAGAGGTACATAAAGAGGCAGGGGGGGTGCGGAAAGAAGGAAGAGAAGTGAAGATAGAAGTAACAAAGGTGCTGAAAGAGGCACAATGGGTGCAGAAAGAGCAAGAAAAGTGCATAAAGAGGCAACAGAGGTACAGAAAGAGGCAAGAGAGGTGCAGAAAAAGGCAGGAAAGGTGCAGTAAGAGGGAACAGGGGTGCAGAAAGAGGTAAGAGAGGTACAGAAAGAGGCAGGAGAGGTGCAGAAAGAGGCAATAGAAGTGCAGAAAAAAGCAACAGAGGTGCTGAAAGAGGCAAGTGAGGTGCAGAAAGGGGCAAGAGATCTGCAGAAAAAAGCAACAGAGGTGCTTAAAGAGGAAAGTGAGGTGCAGAAACAAGCAAGAGAGGTGCAGAAAGAGGCAAGAGTAGTGCAGAAAGAACCAACAGAGGTGCAAAAAGAGGCAAGAGGGGTGCAGAAAAAGGTAGGAGGGGTGCACAAAGAGGCAAGAGAGGTACAGAAAGAGGCAGGAGAGGTGCGGAAAGAGGCAAATAGAAGTGCAGAAAGAAGCAACAAAGGTGCAAAAAGAGGCAAGTGTGGTGCAGAAAGAGGCAAGATAAGTGCAGAAAGAGGTAACAGAGGTACAGAAAGAGGCAAGAGAGGTGCAGCAAGAGGCAGGAAAGGTACATAAAGAGGGAACAGGGGTGCAGAAAGAGGCAAGAGAGGTGCAGAAAGAGAAAAGAGGGGTGCATAAAGAGGCAAAAGATCTGCAGAAAAATGCAACAGAGGTGCTGAAAGAGGCAAGTGAGGTGCAGAAAGAGGTACGAGATCTGCAGAAAAAAGCAACAGAGGTGCTGAAAGAGGCAAGTGAGGTGCAGAAAGAAGCAAGAGAGGTGCAAAAAGAGGCAATAGAAGTGCAGAAAGAAGCAAAAGAGGTGCAGAAAGTGGTAAGAGGGGTGCAGAAAGAGGAGAGAGAAGTACAGAAAGAAGCAAAAGAGGTCCTCAAAGAGGGAAGAGAGATGCAGAAAGAGGCAAGAGCAGTGCAGAAAGAACCAAGAGAAGTGCAGAAAGAAGCAACAGAGGTGCAGAAGGAGGCACAAGGGGTGCAGAAAGAAGGAAGAGAAGTGCAGAAAGAAGCAACAGAGGTGCTGAAAGAGGCACGAAGGGTGCAGAAAGAGACAAGAGAAGTGCAGAAAGTAGCAACAGAGGTACAGAAAGAGGCAAGAGTGGTACAGAAAGAGGGAAGAGAGGTACAGAAAGAGGCAAGAGAGTTGCACAAAGAGGGAAGAGGGGAGCAGAAAGAGGGAAGATGGGTGCAGAAAGAAGCAAGAGAAGTGCAGAAAGAAGCAAGAGAAGTGCAGAAAGAAGCAACAGAGGCACAGAAAGAGGCAAGAGGGGTGCAGAAAGAGGAAGAGAAGTGTAAAAAAGAAGCAACAGAGGTGCAGAAGGAGGCAAGAGAAGTGCAGAAAGAGGCAAGAGAGTTGCAGAAAAAGGCAAAAGAGGTGCAGAAAGAAGCAAGAGCAGTGCAGAAACAGCCTACAGAGGTGCAGGAGACAAGAGGGGTACAGAAAGAGGCAGGAGGGGTATAGAAATTTGCAAGAGAGGTGCAGAAAGAAGCAAGAGCAATGCAGTAAGAAACAACAGAGGTACAGAAGGAGGCAAAAGGGGTACAGACACAGGCAAAAGGGGTACAGAAACAGGCAAAAGAAGTGCATAAACAAGCAAAGGAGATGCGGAAAGAAGCAGGAGGGGTGCAGAAAGAGGCAAGAGAGGTGCAGAAAGAGGCAAGAGAGATGCACAAAGAGGGTAGAAGGGTGCGGAAAGAGGCAAGTGGGGTGCAGAAAGAAGCAAGAGAGGTATAGAAAGAAGCAAGAGAAGTGCAGAAAGAAGCAACAGAGGTGTAGAAAGAGGCAAGGGGGTGCAGAAAGAGGCAAGAGCTGTGTAGAAGGAAGCAACAGAGGTGCAGAAAAAGGCAAGAAAAGTGCAGAAAGAGGCAAGAGAGATACAGAAACAGGCAAAGGATGGGCAGAAAGAGGGAACAGGGGTGCAGAAAGAAGCGAGAGGTGCAGAAAAAAAGAAGTGCAGAAAGAAGGAACAGAGGTACAGA
Organism: Calotriton arnoldi; assembly: GCA_963921515.1. Classification (NCBI taxonomy): domain Eukaryota; kingdom Metazoa; phylum Chordata; class Amphibia; order Caudata; family Salamandridae; genus Calotriton; species Calotriton arnoldi. The sequence continues at coordinate 640,527 of CAWUFW010008330.1, read as the reverse complement.
AAGAGGCAAGAGGGGTGCAGAAAGAGGGAAGAGGGGTTCAGAAGCAGGCAAGAGGGTGCAGAAAGAAGCAAGAGAGGTGCAGAAAGAGGCAAGAGAGATGCACAAAGAGGGTAGAAGGGTGCAGAAAGAGGCAAGTGGTGTGCAGAAAGAAGCAAGAGAGGTATAGAAAGAAGCAAGAGAAGTGCAGAAAGAAGGAACAGAGGTGGAGAAAAAGGTAAGAGGGGTGCAGAAAAAGGGATGCAAAAATTTGCAAGAGATGTACAGAAAGAAGCAAGAGCAGTGCAGTAAGAAACAACAGAGGTACAGAAAGAGGCAAGAGGAATACAGAAAGAGGCAAAAGAAGTGCATAAACAAGCAAAAGAGATGCAGAAAGAGGCAAGGTGAGTGCAGAAAGAGTCAAGAGGTGCAGAAAGAGGCAAGAGAGGTGCACAAAAAGGTAAGAATGGTGCAGAAAGAGGCAAGTAGGAAGTAGAAAGAAGCAAGAGAGGTGCAGAAAGAAACAACAGAAGTACAGAAAAAAGGAACATAGGTACAGAAAGATGCAAGAGGAATGCAGAAAGAAAGAAGAGGGGTGCAGGAAGAGGCACAAGGGGTGCAGAAAGAAGCAAGAGAGGTGCAGAAAGAAGCAAAATAAGTGCAGAACAAGAAACAGAAGTGCAGAATGAGGGGAGAGGGGGAGAGAAAGAGGCAAGGGAAGTGCAGAAAGAAGCAATAGACATGCAGACAGGGGGAAGAGGGGTGGAGAAATAGGCAAGCGGGATGCAAAAAGAAGCAAGAGAGGTGCAGAAAGAAACAAAAAAAGTGCAGAAAGAAGGAACAGAGGTGCAGAAAGAGGCAAAAGGGATGCAGAAGAGGCAAGCAAAGTGTAGAAAGAAGCAACAGAGATGCATAAAGGGGGAATACGGGTGGAGAAAGAGGCAAGAGGGGAGCAGAAAGAAGCAAGAGAGGTGCAGAAAGAAACAAAAGAAGTACAGAACGAAGGAACAGAGATGTAGAAAGAGGCAAGAGGAGTGCATAAAGAGAGAAGAGGGGTGCAGTAAGAGGCACAAGGGGTGAAGAAAGAGGCACAAGGGGTGAAGAAAGAGGCATAAGGGGTGCAGAAAGAAGCAAGAGAATTGCAGAAAGAAGAAACAGAGGTGCAGAAAGAGGGAAGAAGGGTGCAGAAAAAGGCAAGATAAGTGCAGAAAGAAGCAACAGAGATGCATAAAGGGCGAAGAGGGGTGGAGAAAGAGGCAAGAGGGAAGCAGAAAGAAGCAAGAGAGGTGCAGAAAGAAACAACAGAAGTACAGCAAAAAGGAACATAGGTGCAGAAAGAGGCAAGAGGAATGCAGAAAGAAAGAAGAGGAGTGCAGAAAGAGGCACAAGGGGTGCAGAAAGAAGCAAACGAGGTGCAGAAAGAAGCAAGATAAGTGCAGAAAGAAGCAACAGAAGTGCAGAATAAGGGAAGAAGGGTAGAGAAAGAGGTAAGGGAGGTGCAGAAAGAAACAAAAGAAGTGCAGAAAGAAGGAACAGAGGTGGAAAAAGGCAAAAGGGGTGCAGAAAGAGGGAAGAGGGGTGCAGAAAGAGGGAAGAGGGGTGCACAAATAAGCAAGAGAGGTACAGAAAGAAGCAAGAGAAGTACAGAAAGAAGCAACAGAGGTGTGAAAAAGGCAAGAAAAGTGCAGAAAGAGGCAAGAGAGTTACAGAAACAGGCAAAAGAGGTGCAGAAAGAGGGAACAGGGGTGCAGACAGAAGCGAGAGGTGCAGAAAAAACAAAAGAAGTGCAGAAAGAAGGAACAGAGGTGGAGAAAGGTAAAAGGGGTGCAGAAAGAGGGAAGAGGGGTACAGAAAGAGGGAAGAGGGGTGCACAAAGAAGCAAGAGCACTTCAAAAGAACCAACAGAGGTGCAGAAAGAGTTAAGAGGGTTGCAGAAAGAGGTAAGAGAAGTGCAGAAAGAAGGAACAGAGGTGCAGAAAGAGGCAAGACGGGTGCAGAAAGAGGGAAAAGGGGTGCAGAAAGAGGCACGAGGGGTGCAGAAAGAAGCAAGAGAAGTGCAGAAAGAACAACAGAGGTGCTGAAAGAAGAAAGAGGGGTGCAGAAAGAGGCAAGAGAGGTGCAGAAAGAAGCAACAGAGATGCAGAAAGGGGGAAGAGGGGTGGAGAAAGAGGCAAGAGGGGAGCAGAAAGAAGCAAGGGAGGTGTAGAAAGAAACAAAAGAAGTATAGAATGAAGGAACAGAGGTGCAGAAAGAGGCAAGAGGAGTGCAGTGCAGAAAGAGAGAAGAGGGGTGCAGTAAGAGGCACAAGGTGTGCAGTAAGAGGCACAAGGTGTGCAGAAAGAGGCACAAGATCTGCATAAAGAAGCAAGAGAAGTGCAGAAAGAAGCAACAGAGGTGCAGAAAGAGGGAAGAAGAGTGCAGAAAGAGGCAAGAGAAGTGCAGAAAGATGAAACAGAGATGCAGAAAGGGGAAGGGGTGGAGAAAAAGGCACGAGGGAAGCAGAAAGAAGCAAGAGAGGTGCAGGAAGAAACAACAGAAGTACATAAAAAATGAACATAGGTGCAGAAAGAGGCAAGAGGAATGCAGAAAGAATGAAGAGGGGTGCAGAAAGAGGCACAAGGGGTGCAGAAAGAAGCAACAGAAGTGCAGAAATAGGCAAGAGGGGTGCAGAAAGAAACAAAAGAAGTGCATAAAGAAGGAACAGAGGTTCAGAAATATGGAAAAGGGGTGCAGATAGAAGGAAGAGAAGTGCAGAAAGAGGCAACAAAGGTACAGAAATAGGCAAGAGAGGAGCAGAAACAGGCAGGAAAGGTGCAGGAAGACGGAACAGGGGTGCAGAAAGAGGCAAGAGAGGTACAGAAAGAGAAAATAGGGGTGCAGAAAGAGGCAAGAGAAATGCAGAAAAAAGCAACATAGAAACTGAAAAAGGCAAGAGAGGTGCAGAAAGAGGCAAGAGATCTGCAGACAAAAGCAACAGAGGTGCTGAAAGAGGCAAGTGAGGTACAGAAAGAAGCAAGAGAAGAACACAAAGAAGCAACAGAGGTGCAGAAAGAGGCAAGAGGGGTGCAGAAAGAGGCAAGAGAGTTACAGAAACAGGCAAAAGAGGTGCAGAAAGAGGGAACAGGGGTGCAGATAGAAGCGAGAGGTGCAGAAAAAAACAAATGAAGTGCAGAAAGAAGGAACAGAGGTGTAGAAAGAGGCAAGAGGGATACAGAAAGAGGCAAGAGGGGTTCAGAAAGAGGGAAGAGGGGTTCAAAAGCAGGCAAGAGGGTACAGAAAGAAACAAGTGAGGTGCAGAAAGAAACAAAAGAAGTGCAGTAAAAGAGGTGGAGAAAGTCAAAAGGGGTGCAGAAAGAGGGAAGAGGGGTGCAGAAAGAGGGAAGATGGGTACACAAAGAAGAAAGAGAGGTGCAGAAAGAAACAAAAGAAATGCAGAAAGAAGGAACAGAGGTGCAGAAAGAGGGAAGGGGGTGCAGAAAGTGGGAAGACGGGTGTGAAAAAGTCACTAGGGGTGCAGAAATTTGCAAGAGAGGTGCAGAAAGAAGCAAGAACACTGCAAAAGAACCAACAGAGGTGCAGAAAGTGGCAAGAGAGTTGCAGAAAGAGGCAAGAGAAGTGCAGAAAGAAGGAACAGAGGTGCAGAAAGTGGCAAGAAGGGTGCAGAAAGAGGGAAAATGGGTGCAGAAAGAGGCACAAGGGGTGCAGAAAGAAGCAAGAGAAGTGCAGAAAGAACAACAGAGGTGCTGAAAGAGGGTTGCAGAAAGAGGCAAGAGAAGTTCAGAAAGAAGCAACAGAGATGCAGAAAGGGGGAAGTGTGGTGGTGAAAGAGGCAAGAGGGGAGCAGAAAGAAGCAGGAGAGGTGCAGAAAGAAACAAAAGAAGTACAGAACAGAGGAACAGAGATACAGAAAGAGGCAAGGGGAGTGCAGAAAGAGAGAAGAGGGGTGAGGTAAGAGGCACAAGGGGTACAGAAAGAGGCACAAGGGGTGCAGAAAGAAGCAAGATAAGTGCTGAAATAAGCAACAGAGCTGCAGAAAGGGGGAAGAGGGGTGGAGAAAGAGGCAAGAGGGAAGCAGAAAGAAGCAAGAGAGGTGCAGAAATAAACAAAAGAAGTACAGAAAGAAGGAACATATGTGCAGAAAGTGGCAAGTGGAATGCAGAGAGAGAGAAGAGGGGTGCAGAAAGAAGCACAGGGGGTGCAGAAAGAAACAAGAGAGGTGCAGAAAGAAGCAAGATAAGTACAGAAAGAAGCAACAGAAGTGCAGAATGAGGGAAACGGGTAGAGAAAGAGGCAAGAAAAGTGCAGAAAGAAGCAACAGACATGCAGAAAGGGGGAAGAGGGGTGGAGAAATAGGCAAGAGGGGTGCCAAAAGAAGGAACAGAGGTGCCGAAAGAGGCAAAAGGGGTGCAGAAATAAGTAAGAGGGGTGCAGAAAGAGGCTAGAGACATGCAGTGTGAGAAGTTGGCCTGGTATATGCTGTTCACTAATTCAAGTGGACACCTTGCACCAGAACAATTCGACTCTTATGGTAGATAGGTTTAAGACAACCTTTATAGAAAGCTATCCTAGTGGTAGCTGTGGAGAGCAGCCTTCAGGCTAAGTCTTGAAGGAATGTAAAGCAGCTTGTTTTACTACACAATCTCTTGAATCACCAAATGAAAAGACACCACACAGGTATATATATCAAATATATATGTATTTATTAATAAACACTCTCTACTAATCTCTTTATGAGATTAGAGGTCAGGATCATATGTACAAGTCAAATATTATCAAAATAAGTTTAGCACAATCGAATATCACAATCTTAGTTTGCTAGACCTAGGTCTAGGGCATCTAGAATCAAGGGACCCCCAAGAACCACCCCAGGTAGTTGTAGGAGACCCACAGGGGACGGACGCGGTGACCTGGCACCGGTGCGAGTCTTGTGCGAGTCTATGTGCTCAGACGCGATTGAGATTTCAATGTTAAAGGTCCCTTGCGTGTTCGAGGCGAACACACCGATCGGTCCTTGTACGAGTCGAAGGACGTGGTTATAGATAGAGTTGCAAGGGAGATGGACGCGCTGTGTCTAACACAGACGCGACCCTTGTGCGAGTCAGTGCAATGGAGATCTCAGTGTTACAGGCCCTTTGTGTGTTCGAGTCGAACACAGATCGGACTCAGTACGAGTCGAAGGATACAGTTTTAGATAGTGTTACAAAGGAGATGGACGTGGTGTGTCTAACACAGACGCGAACCCTGTACGAGTCAGCGCAATTGTCACACTTAGAAAAGGAGAGTTTTAGGACACTTCTAGGAAGCTACAAGCAAGTCACTTACAGGGTAAGTAGTTCTAGGGCCCACACCCACAGGAGCACCGTAGTGCTGAAGTTACCTCACCCAGGGGAGCCGGGTGCATAGGTGTTCTTTGGTGTCAGGTCGCGGCGTCGTTTTCAATGGGAGCCAGTGAAGACTTGCTGCTTGCGGCAACAGGAGAAGTGTCCGGAGGAATCCAAGCCTGGATTCGGAAGATAGAAGACCTGAAAGCAGAGGGGACAGTGTTCAAAGTCACTTGGCAGTGACTCGGGGCAAGGAAGATGGATGCCCACCGTCGTCGCAAGATTCAGGTCGTTCGCAGTTGCCTTGACTCTTCAGCCACGAGGTCCAGGAGGTGTTGACGATGACCAGGAGCTGGATTCGGCATGTCCCATGAGGTCTGCAGCTTACTGAGGTGTCGGCAACTCGATCGGAGCCAACAAGCCTTGGTAACAGCAAGTCTCAGGGAACATGTAAAGAGGCAATGGCGTAGACCAGCAAGGTCTGTGGGACTCACCCAGCAAGGGTAAGTCAGGGCAGGCCTGGAGCAACCAGGAGAGCCCTTTGGTTTGTTTAGAAAGTCTTCTGGGGACCCACAAGCCGGCTGGCAAGGGATCGCAAAGAAGCCTTGGGAGGATACGCTCACAGGGGCCCACGGTCACTTGGGACATGGTAGGCCTCTAGTCTTCGAAGAGTTTCCTGCTGGAGGCTAGGACCATACGTGGTCCAAAGCACAAGTTCGTGAAACGTTGTGAAGGGGTTTCACTCGACAATAGTGCACGGTACCCCGGGGTCGCGGTTCCTCATTACTCTTGGAGTCCACTGGCCTCAGCTTCGCTGGGGACTCACGATGGCCTTTGAGAAGTCAGGAAATCCACTTCTTGGGCTGCAGGGACTTCGGACTCCGGCGGGAGCAGCGTAGTTTGTGACTGTCATTTGTAGTTTTTGGTGCCTGCCAAGCAGGGGAGTCACTCCTTGACTCCAAGGGAGATTCTTCAGTCTTCCAAAGGTAGTGGAACGTCGAAGGTCCAGGATTCTTCTTGTAGAGCGTCGTCCAGGGTAATCTAGGGTGCTATGCACAGGTTCCCCCCTCTTACACTAAAAGAAAGGGAGGGACTAGCTCTATGACCCTACCTATGGGAGGGTCAGGGGAGTGGGTGGCTACACACACTTCCCTTTGTCCAGTTTTGCGCCAGAGCAGGGGCAGGTAGCCCCTGAGCCGGTTGGAACTGGCATATGCACAGAGGAGCCTTCTGCTCCCCCAGTGCAGGATTTCAAAGCACTCTAAGAGTGCACCCACCCAGCCCCAATACACTAAACCCTGTCTGGAAGGTGATCACACCCCCTTGGGACAGGATATCTATTGTTGGGCTTCCTCCACTGCGAGTGTTGGTCATCAGCAGGAGGGCAGCCCAGTGTCTGTGACTGGTGGCATCCATTTTGTGATGCCAGGGCTCTGCAGGATTCTACCGCGTTTCCACAGTAGGTACATGTCTATCCCTCTAGAAGGGTGAAATGCTACCCCTGCCGCCAGGACTGGCGGGGGGGGTAGTATTCCAAGATGTTTGACACCAAACACGACATGTTTTGATGCAGCCATTCCAAAGTTAGCATTTTACCGCGAGGATATAATGCACTTAAGAGTATATGGTTTAACCGCATCCACAAACAGCCCCAGAGAATGGACTCTGAGAGCTGCAGAGGGGCCCTGCTCAGGCAGAGGCACCCTCTCACATAGGAACCAAGCACCCTGCCCTCAGGATTGATAGGGCCTGCCTTAGGGGTGACTGATAGGTTTAAATGTGTGTGCAGGAGAGATATAGGAAACCTATATCTCAGTGAGGAGTGCTAGCACCACCTCACCCAGGCTGCAGTAGCAGGCCTGTGGTGTCAGATTTAGTCTGCTTCCCAGGGGTGGCATAATACATGCTTCAGCCCCTGGTAGGCCTGTGAAGTACCTATGCCCTTGGTACCTAAGGTACCATATACTAGGGACTCATAAGGTACCACAGTATCCAATCACTAGTGCACCTAGAGTGCACTCCAAGTCATTTAAAGAGAAAGCAGATAGGCTGGGGACGTGAATAGCAGGTTCCCAGCCAAACTAAGTCAAAAACCAACAAAACACCAGGAAAAAGTGGGGGCAACCATGTAGTCAGATTCCACCTTCCTACATAACCCCCCCAAACGGAAGGAGATGAGGCTAACCTTGTCCAGGTGAGCCTGTATTTACTGAGTGGCCATATAAGGAAGTACCTGCACTAGCATGGTTACCCCCTGTCTTATGGTCCACTAAGTTATCCCTCACCCTAAGGGTATGAGAGGGTCTCCACCATGGGGAATTACTACCTGTGGGGTGTTTTGGTAAAGGACAAGGCTGATGAGGTGTCTGAGCAGGGAAGTGAGACCCTAGGGAAGTTGGTCTCAGTTTCCTCAGATCACTGGTCACCATGTATGCCTGTCTTTCATTGACTGAGCTGCACTTTGCTCTAAGGGTCAACCTTTGGCTGCCTACAGCTGGGGGTTGGGTCCCTTTGGGTGGAACACTGGAGGGACATGGCAGGTTTGGAACCTTTTGGTTCCAGGTTTGCCCTTTCCTTTCAGAGTCCTTCTGGGGAAGGTCCCTACACAAAGGTATGGGAGATCCCTCAGTGTGTGGAGGAATTTTCACCTGGCTAGGGCTACTAGACTGGGTGCCCCTAATCTGCTGATGGGGGGGTTCCTCTGGACAGGGGGCCCTGTGGGGTCCACTGACCTCCCTGACCTCTGCAGCCCTGGGCTGACTGAGGCAGGGTAGAGAGGGGCAGGTTACCTGCTCCAGACTGGCTACCACCTTGGAAGGGTCCTCTGCCATCAGGGGTGGGGCCAGGTCAGGCCTGACTACCTCTGGGGCAGTTCCTTTACTAGGGGTAGGATCAGTTCCCTGAGGAGGCTGACCCTTACCTGCTGTCTGGGGGGAAGGAGACTTTTCTTCAACCCCTGTGCTTTCTTTTGGGGGAGAGTGGGCCATTCTTCCAGGCTCCATCTCGCCAGCATTTCCCTGGGATGGGGCTGTGGCCATCACAGCCCCACTAGCTTTTTCAGGGACACCTAGCATCTTCAGATGGGTTTGGTGTTCAACTTCAGCCCAGGCTGAAATTTCCAGATCATTGCCCATCAGGCAATCTACAGGCAAGTTGGGGGACACTGCCACTCTTTTTGGGCCTGTGACCCCCTCCCAGCTGAGATTGACTATGGCCAGGGGGTGATTTGTCCTGACACCATCAATGTTGGTCACCTGGTACTTAAACTCAGGTAAAAGCTGGTGAGGGGGACTAGTTTCCTGCCACCATGGTGACACTAGCCCCTGTGTCCCTGAATGCCACAGCCTTCTGACCATTAATCATTGGCTCCAGTCTGTACCTGCCCAATGCAATGGGACCCATGGTAAAGGTGGCAAATCCTATACCACCATCAGAGTCTGAGGAGTCTGTTGAGGGGGACCTGTCTAAACTAGGGCCCACCTCTGTTCCCCTTGCAAAAGCACCTAACTTTTTGGGTGCACTACTCCCAACTGGAGGATTACTACTGGTAGTACCAGGAGGGGTGGTAGTAATAGCTGGAGGAACAGTTTCTTTATTGCCAATCCTGGGGCAACTGGGATCAGTTTTCCAGTGCACAGGCTTTTTACAGACATGGCAATATGGTTTCTTTTCAGGAGAGGAAGGAGTTTGGGACCCACCCCCAGAAGAGGACTTTGGGGCCCTGTAGTGGACTTATCCTTAGATTTATCCCCACCTTTCTCTTGGGACTTGGTAGAATCTTTCTTCTGGTCACCACCCTGATTCTTAGGCCTCACCCTGGTTCTGACCCATTTGTCTGCCTTCTTTCCCAATTCTTGGGGAGAGGTCAGATCAGAGTCCACCAAGTACTGGTGCAAAAGCTGGTTTTGACAATTATTAAGGATCTGCTCCCTCATAATCAAATTGTACAATCCTTTGAGATCAGTAACCCTAATGCCAATCAGCCATTCCTCCAGAGCCTTGGTTGCACAATCTACGAAGTCAGTCCAGTCCTGAGTCTGTGCCTTCTGGGTGTCTCTGAACTTCAACCTGTACTGCTCAGTGGTTAAGCCAAACCCATCTATCAGTGCACTCTTCAGGACTTCATAGTTATCAGCATCCTCTTCTCTAACAGTGAGGAGCTTGTCTCTACCTTTATCTGAAAAGGAGAGCCACAAGATTGCTGCCCACTGCCTTTGGGGGACCTGCTGTACTCTACGGACCCTCTCCATAGCAGTTATCCACTTGTGGATATCATCCCCACTCTGGTAGGGAGGAACAACCTTGCTCAGGTTCCTATGGTCTGGAATAGATTCTCTGCCTCTAGGGACACTGTTGCTGCCACCAAGGGGTTCTAACCCTCTCTTCTAGAAGCTCTCTGGACCTCCAGGGCTTCTCTATCCAGTGCCAACTGCTTGGTTCTGAGGGCAACTCTTGCTTCCTCATACTGCAGCAGTTTGCACATTCTTTCAGAGGAGGTCTCTCTTATGGGAAAGTATGAGTTCCTCTGGTGGACAAATTCTCTGCCAGAGTGATAAGAGTGCTCAGATTCCCTGGAAGGGGACCTATGCCTCTCATCCACTCTGTCAGTTCTCTTAGGGAGAATTCCTCTGTCCTTTTCAGGCCCCTTGAGGCCTGGCCCTTCAATCACAGAGTCCTGGTCATTCTGATTTTCATCATCTGACCCAGATACTGTAATCGACCCACCCACTGATTCAGACCCATTAGCTCCTAGAGCCAATCTAAGGTCGTCTGCTGTCAGCAGATCTATCAGGTGTAGGGTTGAGGGACTCTGTCCTAGCCTCAGGTGTCTTTCAACACACATGGCTCTCAAGTCAGAGAAAGCCATGTCCTTATACTGAGGCTGAGTGGATCCACTGGTTCCACCCTTTAAGGACATTCTAGTGTTGTGCAGTGTTGTACTACCTACACTAGTTTGTGGCCTACTGATACTAGCTTGAGCTGTAGAAAGGGTGTGCTATCCCTTGGCACACAGCTCTAAGTTCAGTAGAACTTATTGATACTAAGCTTGACTTTATATGTACCTTGAGTACCTATAGTGGTTTTCAGTTAGTAATTCAAATAGAGATTTTCTGGTAAAACAATAGCAAGCTGGAATCCCACACGCTGCCCACCAATGTGAGAAGTTAGCCTGGTATATGCTGTTCACTAATTAAAGTGGACACCTTGCACCAGAACAATTCGACTCTTATGGTAGATAGGTTTAAGACAACCTTTATAGAAAGCTATCCTAGTGGTAGCTGTGGAGAGCAGCCTTCAGGCTAAGTCTTGAAGTAATGTAAAGCAGCTTGTTTTACCACACAATCTCTTGAATCACCAAATGAAAAGACACCACACAGGTGTATATATCAAATATATATGTATTTATTAATAAACACTCTCTACTAATCTCTTTATGAGATTAGAGGTCAGGATCATATGTACAAGTCAAATATTATCAAAATAAGTTTAGCACAATCGAATATCACAATCTTAGTTTGCTAGACCTAGGTCTAGGGCATCTAGAATCGAGGGACCCCCAAGAACCACCCCAGGTAGTTGTAGGAGACCCACAGGGGACGGACGCGGTGACCTGGCACCGGTGCGAGTCTTGTGCGAGTCTATGTGCTCAGACGCGATTGAGATTTCAATGTTAAAGGTCCCTTGCGTGTTCAAGGCGAACACACCGATCGGTCCTTGTACGAGTCGAAGGACGTGGTTATAGATAGAGTTGCAAGGGAGATGGACGCGCTGTGTCTAACACAGACGCGACCCTTGTGCGAGTCAGTGCAATGGAGATCTCAGTGTTACAGGCCCTTTGTGTGTTCGAGGCGAACACCGATCGGACTCAGTACGAGTCGAAGGATACAGTTTTAGATAGTGTTACAAAGGAGATGGACGCAGTGTGTCTAACACAGACGCGAACCCTGTACGAGTCAGCGCAATTGTCGCACTTAGAAAAGGAGAGTTTTAGGACACTTCTAGGGAAGCTACAAGCAAGTCACTTACAGGGTAAGTAGTTCTAGGGCCCACACCCACAGGAGCACCATAGTGCTGAAGTTACCTCACCCAGGGAGCCGGGTGCATAGGTGTTCTTGGTGTCGGGTCGCGGCGTTGTTTTCAATGGGAGCCAGTGAAGACTTGCTGCTTGCGGCAACAGGAGAAGTGTCCGGAGGAATCCAAGCCTGGATTCGGAAGATAGAAGACCTGAAAGCAGAGGGGACAGTGTTCAAAGTCACTTGGCAGTGACTCAGGGCAAGGAAGATGGATGCCCACCGTCGTCGCAAGATTCAGGTCATTCGTGGTTGCCTTGACTCTTCAGCCACGAGGTCCAGGAGGTGTCGATGAGGACCAGGAGCTGGATTCAGCGTGTCCCATGAGGTCTTCAGCTTACTGCCCTGTCGGCGACTCGATCGGAGCCAAGAAGCCTTGGTAACAGCAAGTCTTGGGGAACATGTAAAGAGGCAATGGCGCAGACCAGCAAGGTCTGTGGGACTCACCCAGCGAAGGTAAGTCAGGGCAGGCCTGGAGCAACCAGGGGAGCCCTTTGGTTTGTTTAGAAAGTCTTCTGGGGAGCCACAAGCTGGCTGGCAAAGGATTGCAAAGACGCCTCGGGAGGATTCGCTCACAGGGGCCCACAGTCACTCGGGACATGGTAGACCTCTGATCTTCGGAGAGTTTCCTGCTGGAGGATAGGACCACACGTGGTCCAAAGCACAAGTTCTGGGAGCATTGTGAAGGGGTTGCACTCGACAATAGTGCACGGTACCCAGGGGTCACAGTTCCTCATTATTCTTGGGGTCCACTGGCCTCAGCTTCGCTGGGGACTCACGATGGCCTTTGGGAAGTCAGGAAATCCATTTCTTGGGCTGCAGGGACTTCGGACTCCGGCGGGAGCAGCATAGTTTGCGACTGTCATTTGTAGTTTTTGGTGCCTGCCATGCAGGGGAGTCACTCCTTGACTCCAACGGAGATTCTTCAGTCTTCCAAAGGTAGTGGAATGTCGAAGGTCCGGGATTCTTCTTGTAGAGCGTCGTCCAGGGTAATCTAGGGTGCTATGCACAGGTTCCCCCTCTTATACTAAAAGAAAGGGAGGGACTAGCTCTATGACCCTACCTATGGGAGGGTCAGGGGAGTGGGTGGCTACACCCACTTCCCTTTGTCCAGTTTTGCGCCAGAGCAGGGGCAGGTAGCCCCTGAGCCGGTTGGAACTGGCATATGCACAGAGGAGCTTTCTGCTCCCCAAGTGCAGGACTTCAAAGCACTCTAAGAGTGCACCCACCCAGCCCCAATACACTAAACCCTGTCTAGAAGGTGGTCACACCCCCTTGGGACAGGATATCTATTGTTGGGCTTCCTCCACTGCGAGTGTTGGTCATCAGCAGGAGGGCAGCCCAGTGTTCTGTGACTGGTGGCATCCATTTTGTGATGCCAGGGCTCTGCAGGATTCTACCGCGTTTCCACAGTAGGTACATGTCTATCCCTCTAGAAGGGTGGAATGCTACCCCTCCACCAGGACTGGCGGGGGGTAGTATTCCAAGATGTTTGACACCAAACACGACATGTTTTGATGCAGCCATTCCAAAGTTAGCATTTTACCGCGAGGATATAATGCACTTAAGAGTACATGGTTTAACCGCATCCACAAACAGCCCCAGAGAATGGACTCTGAGAGCTGCAGAGGGGCCCTGCTCAGGCAGAGGCACCCTCTCACATAGGAACCAAGCACCCTGCCCTCAGGATTGATAGGGCCTGCCTTAGGGGTGACTGATAGGTTTAAATGTGTGTGCAGGAGGTGTGTGAGGAGTGCTACCACCACCTCACCCAGGCTGCAGTAGCAGACCTGTGGTGTCAGATTTAGTCTGCTTCCCAGGGGTGGCATAATACATGCTTCAGCCCCTGGTAGGCCTGTGAAGTACCTATGCCCTTGGTACCTAAGGTACCATATACTAGGGACTCATAAGGTACCACAGTATCCAATCACTAGTACACCTAGAGTGCACTCCAAGTCATTTAAAGAGAAAGCAGATAGGCTGGGGACCTGAATAGCAGGTTCCCAGCCAAACTAAGTCAAAAACCAACAAAACACCAGGAAAAAAGTGGGGGCAACCATGTAGTCAGATTCCACCTTCCTACATGCAGAAAGAGGGAAGAAGGGTGCAGACAGAGGCATGAGGGGGACAGAAAGAAGCAAGTGAGGTGCAGAAAGAGGTAACAGAGGTGCAGAAAGAGGCAATAGAGGTGCAGAACGTAAAAGAGATGTGCAGAAAGAGGCAAGAGAAGCACAGAAAAAGAAATAAATGTGCAGAAAGAAGCAGCAGAAATGCAGAAAAAGGCAAGAGAGACGCAGAAAAAAGCAAGAGTGTCTTGCACACCATTAGTGCCAATTTAACACCCACATTTAACAGGTGACCATTCTAGGTTTGCAAAGGGCCTTCCACCACGCTGTAACACTTGTCGCTGCATTTTTGGTAAGGTTTGAGCCGTTTGAGCTATAAAAAAGGCTTTTTTTGTTCAAATCTGCAGATTAGGGAGCATCTGATGAATTATGTCGCTAATGCAGAAAATGTATAATTGTGCGAAAGTCAGTGCAGCCAAACAGTCACATAATTCCAGTGGCCTTGCTCATACCTCTGACTAGGTCCACAAGTGCTTCTCAGTGAATCCTTCTTTTTTGTCTTACTGAGTTCATAGTTGAGCTACTATGGAAATGAGGAAGACTAAACCTGAGGTTACCACTCCACAACACAGACTACCATACCACATAATTACTCTCCATAACACATAATCCCACTCTACATAATTCCTATACACTAAATACCACATACTTTCTATCCACATAATTTCACTGCACAACTTACCACAAAATTCCACTACACGCAAAGTACATCCACCCCACTTAAAAAAACATTAGTAAAAAACTTTTACATTTACAATGCCAATAGCTCTAACTCTCGCAAATGCGATACCTATTACATTGCAAATGCTTCTTTAACTAGTAGTCGCATTTGCAGAGTGGTGGAGAAAGGGTGCTGTTCCTCCGACCAGCGCTCAGGAATTCTGCTGCGCTGGATTTACAGGAGCTACCAGGAGGTCTTCTTGGCTCCCAAAGTCCCACAGGAGTAAGGTGGACTTCATCCCCCATCCTGTAGTCTGCCAGGAGGTGCGTTTGCAGAGTGGTAGAGAAAGGGGGCATGACCCCCAAAGACGTCTTGGCAATCCTATTGTGGTACTGGAGGTAACAAGAGGGCTAGTTGGCCCCCAAAGAAATCGTTGGGGACCAACTACCCCTCCTATTACCTCCAATAAGTTCCACACAGCAGGATTGCTAAGCTATCAGAGCAAGCCATGCCCCCTTTGCCCACCACTCTGCAAACATGCTCCCTGGCATGCTCTTGGATGGGGATTGAAGTCCCCTTCGCTGCTGGGGGTCCTTAGGGGCCAACTAGCCTACCTCTTACCTCCAGTGAGCCCCACACAATGGGATTGCTGAGAGGTGGACACAGGCCACGCCCCCTTTCTCCACCACTCTGCAAACATGCCTCCTGGCACACTGCTGCCCAGTGGATGAAGTCAACTTTAGTCCTGAGATCCTCAGGACACAAGAGGACCTCTTCGCCCCACCAGCAATGCGCCAAGAGGTACGTTTGCAGAGTGGTGTAAAAAGGGGCATGTCCTCGGACCACCTCTAAGCAATCCCACTCTGTGGGGCTACTGGAGGTACTTGGTGGGCTAGTTGCCCCCCAGGGACCCTCAGGATTAAAGGGGTGGGGCCTCTGGGAGATGCCGTTTTTCTTTTTTTTGTTGGAAGGGGGGCTGTGTGGCCCCCCTTCTCTTAATGTTTTGTGGGCCCTGGGTACCCCATCCCTCAGGGACTGACCCATTATTTACAAAAATAAATGGGAAGAGGACTGCGCGGCCCCCTCCCGAGGCCGATTTCAGCCCTGGGGAGCCCAGCCCCCAGTGCATGGCCTCGTTTTTTAAAAATTTGCTTTAAATATTAACAGGGAAGGGGGGCCACAAGGACCCCCTTCCATGGGCCACTTTTGGCCTCAGGAACCCCATCCCCGGGGCCGGCCTTATTTTTATTTATAAATAAAAAAGGGGAGGGTGGACGAGTGGCCCCCTCCCAGGCCACTTCGGGCCCTGGGGCCCCATTCCCCGGGGCTGGCCCTAAAGTTGGGGACCGTGGGGGGATCCCTAATGCCCCCATGGTCCCTGCCGGCTCCCCACCTCCTGCGGGAGCCAGCATTGCTTTTGGACAAGGGGAGCTGCTGACATGCAGCTCCCCTTGCCCAAAAGCAATACTGCTTTGCTTCCCGGAAGCTCCTGCCCTGTCATTGCAAATGCCAATGTCCCGGGGGTGGGCACCCAGGGACATTGCAGGAGCCAGCCCTGGGGGTGGCAGTCCCCAGGGCCATCTAGGGCTCCAGGAGGGGGGCCACAAGGCCCCCCTCCCTTCGAGTGCAAAGCTCCGGGTAGGTGGTGATCCCCGGGGCTTGGGAGGGCCCACGAGGCCCCCCTCATTAATGAAAGAAGCCCTGCGGAGGTGGTGGTCCCGAGGGCTGGGGGGCCGGCAAGGCCCCCCTTATTAATCAAGGAAGCCCCAGGGAGGTGGTGGTCCCTGGGGCATGAAGAGGGCCGCAAGGCCACCCCACCTCAATTATAATAAAGCCCAAGGGAGGTGGCAATCCCTGGGGCAGCGTGGGGGCAGTTGGAACCCTCTGACTAATTTATTGTTCAAGCCCCGGGAAGGTGGCGGTCCCCGGGGCTGCGGGGGGCTGCGTGCCCCCGCATGCAATTAACTAAGCCCTGGGGAGGTGGCAGTGCCTAGGGCTGCGGGGGCCCCCACGGCGCCCGCTAATTTTATAAGGCATTGCCCCCAGGTCCTGGCCCACCCAGGGGCTTATAGAAAGCCAAGCGCGGGCTTATCTTTTCAGCCGGATTCGGGCACCCAGCACAAAATCGGCTGTTTAAAAAAAATGCTTTTTTTGGACCTGGGGGTCCTTGTTGGACCGCCTGGGCAGGCCTAGGGGGTCAGGGTGTTTCTACCCTGTCCCCTTTTCTTGTTTTTTATCTTTGTTTTACCTTTTTCTTGTGAATAGGTTACCAAATCAAAAGATGACTGCTAACACTTACTGGTTTGGAGTGTTGACATCCAATCAGAGTGAAGCTCGTGCCCGGGAGGGTTCGCATATCCTCCACGGTGCTCAGATATCAATATTTTATTTTTTGAATTTCGCAGGAACTACTGAACGGATTTACACCATTTTAAAAAAAGGGTGCTCTCTGAACCAAGAGCTACCTGTTTGCCAAATTCGGTGTAATTCCGTTCAGCAGTTCGGGCTGTAGCCGTGTCTAAATTTCCTATGGAAATTAACATGGGAAAACTTGTTTTGGGACCCCCCTTTTTCCTCGGTCCCCACTTGACGAATCACCCCGAAACCTTCAAGACAGGAGCTGACCAGAGCGCCCCATTAGTTTTGAAAATTCTGCGAAGATTCATCAACCGGCGCCAAAGATATTGGCAGAAGAAAAAACACTTTTTGGATAGAAACAAAGTCCTAATTATAACTATCTACTGGGGACCGCCAGTAGGTAATATATATATATATATATATATATATATATATATATATATATATATATATATATATTCACTGAAAAAAACATAGGTTTTAGGGACAGTTATAGTTAGTTGGACATTTCACTCGTACAAAACCATAGAAATTCCCCTGTTATAGTTAGTTCAGCTAACTATAACTCGCGCCCCGCAATGCACTGCTGATGACGTCACATATTACATCACTCATGACACGGTCAGTGACATCACTGATGACATCACTGATGACATCTCAAATGACATCACTGATGACATCATCCAGTGACTGTGTGTTTCTGTAAAGTTTAAATATGTTTAATATATATAGGGAAAGGCGTATTGAAGAATGAGTGGGTGTATAAGTGTCTGAATGGATGATTTAGTACGTGAGTGACTGAATCTACAAGTGAGTGATTAAATGTATCTTACTGAACGCATGGGTTAGTGACTAAACTGTGTGAATGTCTGTATCCGTCTGTCTGTTGGTTTGTAAGCGGCTGCATGGATTTCTGAATAGCTACATGAGTGTCTACATGGGTTATTGATTGATTGTCTGAGTATCTATATGGGTGCCTGAGTGTTTGTGTGGGTGGGGTGGGTGTGACTCTGTGCATAGATGTGTGAGTTGGTGATTCACTGGGTGCATGGTTTCAAGAGTGCATCTGTGATGGACTGTATGGGTGGGTGAGTGTGTGTATGGGTGTGTTAGTGATTGAATGTATATCTCAGTGGTACATGTGTGAGTAACTACATATGTGAAAGGCAGTATATATGTGTGTTGGAGTATATAAATGGCTATAAGTGAGTGTGTGATTGTGAGAGTGGCTGTATGGATGAGTGTGTACTTGTATCAGTGATTGTATAAGAGCGTAAGAATGTGCTAGTATTTGTATGAGTAAGTGAGCTGGTGTGTGTATAACTGTATAGGTGAGTAAATGGGTGTGTGATTACGTTTTTGCATGACTGACTAGGTGTGTGAGTACCTCTATGGATGAGTGGCGGTGTGTGAGTGTTTATATAGGTGTATGAGTGCATATGATAGTCCTGTACTGAGTGACTAAGTATGAGTGACTGTACGGGTGAGTGAGTGGATGTGTGTGTAGACCTAAGAATCAGTGAGTGGGTATGTAGTTTTTGGTGTTGGAGTGTCTATGGTTTTGAGAATGGCAGTCTGTAATTTAGAGTGGGTGTATCAAAAGTTATATTAGGGTGTGAGAAGATGCATGAAATTATCACATGGATGATGTCATCAGTGATGTCATTTGAGATGTCATCAGTGATGTCATCAGTGATGTCACTGACCATGTCATGAGTGATGTAATATGTGACGTCATCAGCAGTGCATTGTGGGCGCGAGTTATAGTTAGCTGAACTAACTATAACGGGGAATTTCTATGGTTTTGTACGAGTGAAATGTCCAACTAACTATAACTGTCCCTAAAACCTATGGTTTTTTCAGTGAATTTCAAAGGTTTTTTAAATGCTAATTTCTAACTGTAACGTGTCTGAAACCTATGATTTTTTAAGTGAATTTCAAAGGTTTTTTTAAATGCTAGTTTCTAACTATGCCTACAGAGGTAGGACATGTGAAGAAAGAAGAAAAACGCACAGAAAGAAGCAAAAGATGTGCAGAAAGAACCAACAGAGGAGCAGAAAGAGGCCTTGTTGCAAAATCATCCTGTGCCCACAACTTTTTCAGACGGGTACTGGTGGTAACTGACTCTGACTAACCAGAGCCAGTGCTATGCTAAAAGACACTTAGAATACAGTGAAAACACCTACATACACTAGGGAACACTATGCGTTGGGGTACCCCTGTGATTAGCATGACCTCCTCTGCAAGTCCCTAGTACATAATAGGGCAGGGGGATTAAAACTACCTCTTAAAACGCAGCTACAGGGCGCGCTTGCACAGTGGTGAAGGGAGGGGGCCTGAGGTGACATGTGTGCAAACGCACCCCGTGGCGCGTTTTAAGTTGCGGGATTAAGTCCCCTTGAATTCTGAGGGTCCCTGGGCCCAACTAGCTCCCCAGGTACCTACAGTTAGGACCACAGAGCTGAGTTGCAGAGAGGCGTTCCGAGGCCACGCACCTTTTCACCTCTCTGCAATGCAACTCTGTTGTGCTTACTGAAGGTACCTGGTGGGCTAGTTGGCCCCCAGGGTCCCTCAGGATTCAAAGGGAATTAATTCCCCAACTTAAAACGCACCACAGGGCGTGTTTGCGCACATGTCACCTGAGGCCCCGCCCCCTCCCTTCACCACTGCAAACGCGCCCCGTGGTGCGTTTTAAGTTGGGGGATTAGGTCACCTTGAATCCTGAGGGTCCCTGGGGCCCAACTAGCCCACTAGGTACTTCCAGTAAGCACCACAGGCCTGCGTTGCAACGCCTGTAACACATTGTGCAGTTGTGTTTAGGTAGTGAAGAGGGTCGTGCTGGGGGTAGTGTTTTAGGGTTTAGGGTAGTGCAGTGGTGTTTGTGTAGTGTAGGGGGTCATGCTGGGGGTAGATTTAGGGTTTAGGGTAGTGCAGTGGTGTTTGGGTAGTGTAGGGAGTCATGCTGGGGGTGTTTTAGGATTTAGGGTAGTGCAGTGGTGTTTGGGTAGTGTAGGGGTCGAGCTGGGGGTAGTGATTTAGGTAGTGCAGTGGTGTTTGGGTAGTGTAGGGGGTACTGCTGGGGGTAGTGTTTTAGGGTTTAGGGTAGTGCAGTGGTGTTTGGGTAGTGTAGGGGTACTATTGGGGGTAGTTTTTTAGGGTTTAGGGTAGTGCAGTGGTGTTTGGGTAGTGTAGTGGTTCGTGCTGGGGTAGTTTTTTAGGGTTTAGGGTAGTGCAGTAGTGTTTGTGTAGTGTAGGGGTAGAGTTTTAGGGTTTAGGGTAGTGCAGTGGTGTTTGTGTAGTGTAGGGGTAGTGTTTTAGGGTTTAGGGTAGTGCAGTGGTGTTTGTGTAGTGTAGGAGGTCGTGTTTTAGGGTTTAGGGTAGTGCAGTGGTCTTTGGGTAGTGTAGGGAGTCGTGCATGGGGTAGTGTTTTAGGGTTTAGGGTAGTGTAGGGGTCATGCGGGGGTAGTGTTTTAGGGATTAGGGTAGTGCATTGGTGTTTGGGTAGTGTAGGGGGTCATGCGGGGGGTAGTGTTTTAGGGTTTAGGGCAGTGCAGTGGTGTTTGGGTAGTGTAGGGGTCGTGCTGGGGGAGTGTTTTAGGGTTTAGGGCAGTGCAGTGGTGTTTGGGTAGTGTAGGGGTCGTGCTGGGGGAGTGTTTTAGGGTTTAGGGCAGTGCAGTGGTGTTTGGGTAGTGTAGGGGGTCGTGCTGGGGGAGTGTTTTAGGGTTTAGGGCAGTGCAGTGGTGTTCGGGTAGTGTAGGGGGTCGTGCTGGGGGAGTGTTTGAGGGTTTAGGGCAGTGCAGTCGTGTTCGGGTAGTGTAGGGGGTTGTGCTGGGGGTAGTATTTTAGGGTTTAGGGTAGTGCAGTGGTCTTCGGGTAGTGTAGGGGTCGTGCTGGGGGTAGTGTTCTAGGGTTTAGGGCAGTGCAGTGGTGTTTGGGCAGTGTAGGGGGTAATGCTGGGGGTGGAGTTTTAGGGTTTAGGGCAGTGCAGTGGTGTTCGGGCAGTGTAGGGATTCATGCTGGGGGTGGTGTTTCAGGGTTTAGGGCAGTGCAGTGGTGTTCGGGCAGTGTAGGGGTGGTGTTTCAGGGTTTAGGGCAGTGCAGTGGTGTTCGGGCAGTGTAGGGGTCGTGCAGGGGGTGGTGTTTCAGGGTTTAGGGCAGTGGTGTTTGGGCAGTGTAGGGGGTCGTGCTGGGGGTGGTGTTTCAGGGTTTGGGGCAGTGCAGTGGTGTTCGAGCAGTAAAGGGGGTCGTGCTGGGGGTGGTGTTTCAGGGTTTAGGGCAGTGCAGTGGTGTTCGGGCAGTGTAGGGGGCGGTGCAGGGGTGGTGTTTCAGGGTTTAGGGCAGTGCAGTGGTGTTCGGGCAGTGTAGGGGTGGTGCAGGGGGTGGTGTTTCAGGGTTTAGGGCAGTACAGTGGTGTTCAGGCAGTGTAGGGGGTCGTGCTGGGGCTGGTGTTTCAGGGTTTAGGGCAGTGCAGTGGTGTTCGGGCAGTGTAGGGGGTTGTGCTGGGGCTGGTGTTTCAGGGTTTAGGGCAGTGCAGTGGTGTTCGGGCAGCGTAGGTGGTCGTGCTGGGTCTGGTGTTTCAGGGTTTAGTGCAGTGCAGTGGTGTTCGGGCAGTGTAGGGCGTCATGCTGGGGCTGGTGTTTCAGGGTTTAGGGCAGTGCAGTGGTGTTCGGGCATTGTAGGGGGTCTTGCTGGGGCTGGTGTTTCAGAGTCTAGGGCAGTGCAGTGGAGTTCGGGCAGTGTAGGGGGTCTTGCTGGGGTGGTGTTTCAGGGTTTAGGGCAGTGCAGTGGTGTTCGGGCAGTGTAGGGGGTCGTGCTGGGGGTGGTGTTTCAGGGTTTAGGGCAGTGCAGTGGTGTTCGGGCAGTGTAGGGGGTCGTGCTGGGGCTAGTGTTTCAGGATTTAGGGCAGAGCAATGGTGTTCAGGCAGTGTAGGGGGTTTTGCTGGAGGTGGTGTTTCAGGCTTTAGGGCAGTGCAGTGGTGTTCGTGCAGTGTAGGGGGTGGTGTTTCAGGGTTTAGGGCAGTGGTGTTCAGGCAGTGTAGGGGGTCTTGCTGGGGTTGATGTTTCAGGGTTTAGGGCAGTGCAGTGGTGTTCGGGCAGTGTAGGGGGTCATGCTAGGGGTGGTGTTTCAGGGTTTAGGGCAGTGCAGTGGTGTTCCGGCAGTGTAGGAGGTCGTGCAGGGGGTGGTGTTTCAGGGTTTAGGGCAGTGCAGTGGTGTTCGGGCAGTGTAGGGGGTCGTGCTGGGGGTGGTGTTTCAGGGTTTAGGGCAGTGCAGTGGTGTTCGGGCAGTGTAGGGTGTTGTGCTGAGGGGTGGTGTTTCAGGGTTTAGGGCAGTGCAGTGGTGTTCGGGCAGTGTAGGGGGTCGCACAGGGGGTGGTGTGTCAGGGTTTAGGGCAGTGCAGTGGTGTTTGGGCAGTGTAGGGGGTCGTGCAGGGGGTGGTGTTTCAGGGTTTAGGGCAGTGCAGTGGTGTTTGGGCAGTGTAGGGGGTCGTGCAGGGGGTGGTGTTTCAGGGTTTAGGGCAGTGCAGAGGTGTTCGGCCAGTGTAGTTGGTCTTGCCGGGGGTGGTGTTTCAGGCTTTAGTGCAGTGGTGTTCGGGCAGTGTAGGGGGTCTTGCTGGGGCTGGTGTTTCAGGGTTTAGGGCCGTGCAGTGGTGTTCGGGCAGTGTAGGGGGTCGTGCTGGGGCTGGTGTTTGAGGGTTTAGGGTAGTGCAGTGGTGTTCGGGCAGTGTAGGGGTCGTGCTGGGGCTGGTGTTTGAGGGTTTAGGGCAGTGCAGTGGTTTTCAGGCAGTGTAGGCGGTCGTGCTGGGTCTGGTGTTTCAGGGTTTAGGGCAGTGCAGTGGTGTTCGGGCAGTGTACGGGGTTGTGCTGGGGCTGGTGTTTCAGGGTTTAGGGCAGTGCAGTGGTGTTCGGGCAGTGTAGGGGGTCGTGCTGGGGGTGGTGTTTCAGGGTTTAGGGCAGTGCAGTGGTGTTTGGGCAGTGTAGGGGGTCGTGCTGGGGCTGGTGTGTCATGGTTTAGGGCAGTGCAGTGGTGTTCGGGCAGTGTAGGGGGTCTTGCTGGGGGTAGTATTTTAGGGTTTAGGGTAGTGCAGTGGTCTTCGGGTAGTGTAGGGGGTCGTGCTGGGGGTAGTGTTCTAGGGTTTAGGGCAGTGCAGTGGTGTTTGGGCAGTGTAGGGGGTAATGCTGGGGGTGGAGTTTTAGGGTTTAGGTCAGTGCAGTGGTGTTCGGGCAGTGTAGGGATTCATGCTGGGGGTGGTGTTTCAGGGTTTAGGGCAGTGCAGTGGTGTTCGGGCAGTGTAGGGGGTGGTGTTTCAGGGTTTAGGGCAGTGCAGTGGTGTTCGGGCAGTGTAGGGGGTCGTGCAGGGGGTGGTGTTTCAGGGTTTAGGGCAGTGGTGTTTGGGCAGTGTAGGGGGTCGTGCTGGGGGTGGTGTTTCAGGGTTTGGGGCAGTGCAGTGGTGTTCGAGCAGTAAAGGGGGTCGTGCTGGGGGTGGTGTTTCAGGGTTTAGGGCAGTGCAGTGGTGTTCGGGCAGTGTAGGGGGCGGTGCAGGGGTTGGTGTTTCAGGGTTTAGGGCAGTGCAGTGGTGTTCGGGCAGTGTAGGGGGTGGTGCAGGGGGTGGTGTTTCAGGGTTTAGGGCAGTACAGTGGTGTTCTGGCAGTGTAGGGGGTCGTGCTGGGGCTGGTGTTTCAGGGTTTAGGGCAGTGCAGTGGTGTTTGGGCAGTGTAGGGGGTTGTGCTGGGGCTGGTGTTTCAGGGTTTAGGGCAGTGCAGTGGTGTTCGGGCAGCGTAGGTGGTCGTGCTGGGTCTGGTGTTTCAGGGTTTAGGGCAGTGCAGTGGTGTTCGGGCAGTGTAGGGCGTCATGCTGGGGCTGGTGTTTCAGGGTTTAGGGCAGTGCAGTGGTGTTCGGGCATTGTAGGGGTCTTGCTGGGGCTGGTGTTTCAGAGTCTAGGGCAGTGCAGTGGAGTTCGGGCAGTGTAGGGGGTCTTGCTGGGCTGGTGTTTCAGGGTTTAGGGCAGTGCAGTGGTGTTCGGGCAGTGTAGGGGGTCGTGCTGGGGGTAGTGTTTCAGGGTTTAGGGCAGTGCAGTGGTGTTCGGGCAGTGTAGGGGGTCGTGCTGGGGCTAGTGTTTCAGGATTTAGGGCAGAGCAATGGTGTTCAGGCAGTGTAGGGGGTTTTGCTGGAGGTGGTGTTTCAGGCTTTAGGGCAGTGCAGTGGTGTTCGTGCAGTGTAGGGGGTGGTGTTTCAGGGTTTAGGGCAGTGGTGTTCAGGCAGTGTAGGGGGTCTTGCTGGGGTTGATGTTTCAGGGTTTAGGGCAGTGCAAGGGTGTTCGGGCAGTGTAGGGGGTCATGCTAGGGGTGGTGTTTCAGGGTTTAGGGCAGTGCAGTGGTGTTCCGGCAGTGTAGGAGGTCGTGCAGGGGGTGGTGTTTCAGGGTTTAGGGCAGTGCAGTGGTGTTCGGGCAGTGTAGGGGGTCGTGCTGGGGGTGGTGTTTCAGGGTTTAGGGCAGTGCAGTGGTGTTCGGGCAGTGTAGGGTGTCGTGCTGAGGGGTGGTGTTTCAGGGTTTAGGGCAGTGCAGTGGTGTTCGGGCAGTGTAGAGGGTCGCGCAGGGGGTGGTGTTTCAGGGTTTAGGGCAGTGCAGTGGTGTTTGGGCAGTGTAGGGGGTCGTGCAGGGGGTGGTGTTTCAGGGTTTAGGGCAGTGCAGAGGTGTTCGGCCAGTGTAGTTGGTCTTGCCGGGGGTGGTGTTTCAGGCTTTAGTGCAGTGGTGTTCGGGCAGTGTAGGGGGTCTTGCTGGGGCTGGTGTTTCAGGGTTTAGGGCCGTGCAGTGGTGTTCGGGCAGTGTAGGGGGTCGTGCTGGGGCTGGTGTTTGAGGGTTTAGGGTAGTGCAGTGGTGTTCGGGCAGTGTAGGGGGTCGTGCTGGGGCTGGTGTTTGAGGGTTTAGGGCAGTGCAGTGGTTTTCAGGCAGTGTAGGCGGTCGTGCTGGGTCTGGTGTTTCAGGGTTTAGGGCAGTGCAGTGGTGTTCGGGCAGTGTACGGGGTTGTGCTGGGGCTGGTGTTTCAGGGTTTAGGGCAGTGCAGTGGTGTTCGGGCAGTGTAGTGGGTCGTGCTGGGGGTGGTGTTTCAGGGTTTAGGGCGGTGCAGTGGTGTTCGGGCAGTGTAGGGGGTCGTGCTGGGGCTGGTGTGTCATGGTTTAGGGCAGTGCAGTGGTGTTCGGGCAGTGTAAGGGGTCGTGCTGGGGGTGGTGTTTCAGGGTTTAGGGCAGTGCAGTGGTGTTCGGGCAGTGTAGGGGGTCATGCTGGGGGTGGTGTTTCAGGGTTTAGGGCAGTGCAGTGGTGTTTGGGCATTGTAGGGGGTCTTGCTGGGGGTGGTGTTTCAGGGTTTAGGGCAGTGGTGTTCGGGCAGTGTAGGGGGTCGTGCTGGGGGTGGTGTTTCATGGTTTAGGGCAGTGCAGTGGTGTTCGGGCAGTGTAGGGGGTCGTGCTGGGGTGGTGTTTCAGGGTTTAGGGCAGTGCAGTGGTGTTCGGGCAGTGTAGGGGTCATGCTGGGGGTGGTGTTTCAGGGTTTAGGGCAGTGCAGTGGTGTTCGGGCAGTGTAGGGGGTCTTGCTGGGGGTAGGGTTTCGGGTTTTAGGGCAGTGCAGTGGTGTTCATGCAGTGTAGGGGGTCGTGCTGGGGGTGGTGTTTCAGGGTTTAGGGCAGTGCAGTGGTGTTCGGGCAGTGTAGGGGATCGTGCAGGGGGTGGTGTTTCAGTGTTTAGGGCAGTGCAGTAGTGTTCGGGCAGTGTAGGGGGTCGTGCTGGGGGTGGTGTTTCAGGATTTGGGGCAGTGCAGTGGTGTTCGGGCAGTGTAGGGGGTCGTGCAGGGGCTGGTGTTTCAGGGTTTAGGGCAGTGCAGTGGTGTTCGGGCAGTGTAGGGGGTCGTGCTGGGGGTAGTGTTTTAGGGTTTAGGGTAGTGCAGTGGTGCTTGTGTAGTGTAGGGGGTCGTGCTGGGAGTAGTGTTTTAGGGTTTAGGGTAGTGCAGTGGTGTTTGTGTAGTGTAGGGGGTCATGTTTTAGGGTAGTGCAGTGGTGTTTGTGTAGTGTAGGGGGTCGTGCTGGGGGTAGTGTTTTAGGGTTTAGGGTAGTGCAGTGGTGCTTGTGTAGTGTAGGGGGTCGTGCTGGGGGTAGTGTTTTAGGGTTTAGGGTAGTGCAGTGGTGTTTGTGTAGTGTAGGGGGTCATGTTTTAGGGTAGTGCAGTGGTGTTTGTGTAGTGTAGGTGGTCGTGCTGGGGGTAGTGTTTTAGGATTTAGGTTAGTGCAGTGGTGTTGGGGTAGTGTTTTAGGGTAGTGCAGTGGTGTTTGTGTAGTGTAGGGGGTCATGCTGGGGGTAGTGTTTTAGGGTTTAGGATAGTGCAGTGGTGCTTGTGTAGTGTAGGGGTCGTGCTGGGGGTAGTGTTTTAGGGTTTAGGGTAGTGCAGTGGTGTTTTTATAGTGTAGGGGGTCATGTTTTAAGATGCAACGCTCCAATACCTGACCAGTATGCACTACATAAAACTGCAAAAAACTAAAATTAAAAAGTGTTTTGCACACTTTTGTCATTGGGCTATATGTGGGCTACATCTGGGTAATATTTGTGCTACATTTGGGCTCTTTTTCACTGGTGGCCATCTTGGAAGACTTCTTTGTTATGAAGTTTCCTAATTTCCTCATTTACTGCAGCCTCCTCAGTAGGAAATGCTTTCAGTTTTTTACTTTGATTCCATCAAGAAGGCATTCAGATGTGTCACACATTTGCCATAAATTCAGAATGTTAGCACTCTAGTTGTTCATTAGATCACTGTAGTAAAGCTACTGCTCACCAAGGAGTTAACTGGAAGTCTACTGCTGGTATTGAAAGTGATTGTTTCAGTCTGCATGTCAGAATTTTCTAATGAAATAGAAGAGGATTTGAGATCTCACTTAAAACATGCACTAAATTTTCTTTTTGCAGCACTAACCATAATTTCTATGGCAAAATGAACCCCCTCATTTTGTTCCTTTTTAAATTAAATGTTTTAAGTGTTACCAGTTTATTCCAATCAAGATGGCTTCAGGTGTGCCATACTTTTGTCATAAGTAAGGCTGTTAGCACTCTAGTTGTTCTTTAGAACACTCTGGGAAGCTGCAGTAGAACACAAAGGCATCAACTGACAGGCTGCTCCTGTTGAAATATAACAGGAAGATATTTGAGATCTCACTTAAAACATGTCCAAATTTTTCTTTCTACAGCACTAACCATAATTTCTATGGCAAAATGAACCCCTCATTTTGTTCCTTTTTAAATTAAATGTTTTAAGTGTTACCAGTTTATTCCAATCAAGATGGCTTCAGGTGTGTCATACTTTTGTCATAAGTAAGACTGTTAGCGCTCTAGTTGTTCTTTAGAACACTCTGGGAAGCTGCAGTAGAACACAAAGGCATCAACTGACAGGCTGCTCCTGTTGAAATATAACAGGAAGATATTTGAGATCACACTTGAAACATGTCCTAATTTTTCTTTCTACAGCACTAACCATAATTTCTATGACAAAATGAACCCCATCATTTTGTTCCTTTTTAAATTAAATGTTTTAAGTGTTACCAGTTTATTCCAATCAAGATGGCTTCAGGTGTGCCATACTTTTGTCATAAGTAAGACTGTTAGCGCTCTAGTTGTTCTTTAGAACACTCTGGGAAGCTGCAGTAGAACACAAAGGCATCAACTGACAGGCTGCTCCTGTTGAAATATAACAGGAAGTTATTTGAGATCACACTTGAAACATGTCCTAATTTTTCTTTCTACAGCACTAACCATAATTTCTATGACAAAATGAACCCCATCATTTTGTTCCTTTTTAAATTAAATGTTTTAAGTGTTACCAGTTTATTCCAATCAAGATGGCTTCAGGTGTGCCATTCTTTTGTCATAAGTAAGGCTGTTAGCGCTCTAGTTGTTCTTTAGAACACTCTGGGAAGCTGCAGTAGAACACAAAGGAATCAACTGACAGTCTCTGCCCTTGTTGGATGTACATGTTTTACTGAGAATGTCAGACTTCATTCTCACATGACTGAGAAAGATAATGTGAATTTACAGAAAATATGCTCTCATTTTAGCTTCTGGAGCACCTTCCAAAACTGTATGGGACAAGCATGTGAAAATTGTTTTCTCTCAAACATGATTCATGATATCCCAGCAGAAGGTTTTTCACAGGGTAAAATCACCTTAGAACACACCACAATTCCTGAAATTAGTATGGTACCATCAACAAATGAATTCTAATGTAACTAAAGTCTGTTATCACCCTTTATAGTTCTCCTTTTGGTAACCCTCAAAATCTTCGATTCACTACAATGCATTTCAATGGGGTACTATCATTTATATTGGTCCCAAGATGGCTGCCAGCAATTCCAGGATGAAGTGCTGACAGCCAATCAGATCTCACGATGACATGTGTGGTTAGGCTCCGCCCAGATATATATGTGTTTTTACTTTTGATTTTCTCAGCAACTACTGAACGGATTTACACCATTTAACAAAAGGGTTCTTTCTGAACCAAGAACTACCTCTTTGCCAAATTTGGTGTAATTCCGTTCAGCAGTTCGGGCTGTAGCCTTGCATAAAGTTTCCTATGGGAAATTGATTTTTTGACTCTTATTTTTTAATTTCTCCGCAACTACTGAACGGATTTACACCATTTAACAAAAAGGGTTCTTTCTGAACCAAGAACTACCTCTTTGCCAAATTTGGTGTAATTCCGTTCAGCAGTTCGGGCTGTAACCGTGTCTAAAGTTTCCTATGGGAAAATGAATGGGGAAAACATGTTTTGGGACCCCCCTTTTTTCTCGGCCCCTGCTTGAGGAATCACCCCGAAACTTTCAGGGTAGGAGCGGACCGGAGCGGGCCATAAAGTTTGAAAAGTTCGCGAAGATTCGTCAACCGGCAAGAGAGTTATTTCAAATAGAATGTCGTGGATTTCCTATGGAAAATAGGTCCTAACTATAACTATCTACTGGCGACCGCTAGTAGATATATATATATATATATATATATATATATATATATATATATATATATATATATATATATATATATATATATGTATATATATATTACCTACTGGCGGTCCCCAGTAGGTAGTTATAATTAGGACCCTGTTTCCATAGGAAAATCATTTTTTGACTTGGCTGTAACTTTGGTTCGTTTGACCAATCTTCATGAAATTTTCCCAAAAAAGTGTAAGGTGGCTGTTATTAATATGGAAAGTTTAGGGGTGATCCGTGCAGTGAGGACTGAGAATTTGGGGTGCAAAATAAGGTTGCATTTGTAATGTTAATTTCCACACAACCCTCACAACTCTCCTTCTTTATATGTCCTCATCGCTGTGCGTGCTCCCTATCAAGACCCTGCCTTTCAGCATAGAGTAGAAGTCAACATACAGAGTCAGTGCTGGTGCCTTATTCATGTGGCACTAAAGTCACTCAGCAAACTTCAATCAATGCTCTAAAAAAAGTATTAGTTTATAGGTGGAATTTCTGGGAGGGCCAAAGGAGGGGTTTGGACTTTTAGGAGACAGTTGCTATAAATAGAGGAGGCATAGAGAATTACATACACACTACCTACTGAAGGGTGGAGCTAAGGGCAGATATGATCAGCCACAGCACTTTCAGTTTCAGCACAGGGCAATTAGGTCAGCTCATGGTACTTCTACAATTAACATGAGATCAGCTAAATGACCGTTGGAGCTCATGTTTTAGTCATGGGTATAAGTGGAAGTAGCTCCAGCCCTTATGGTTCTCCTCAAAGGTCACAACAGCAGGTACACTCCTTCTTCTGTCTTTCACAGGTCCAGCAGTGTCCTGAAGAGGATGCCTAGTGGTGCCACTTTTATGCATATAACGAACCTGTGGGTAAGATGACTCCTGCTCTCTCCCTACCCACTTTTACAGCAGTTCCCTGTGGCCTATAGCAAACAATCGCAAAACTTAAGATGGCAGAAACTTTCCTCCCTTGTCCTGAGCTCCTGTGCCCAACTGATAGATGTGGCCATGGAAATGAGCAAACCCTCCCTTGAGGTCACTCAAAAATGGTTCTGGGGACTGTTCCTGGGATTAGTACCTGCAGAGATGTTTTATGAAATGGGCAATGTGTATCAATTTCCCAGGGCCCCCACCTTCCATTGGGACCTCTGGAATGTGATCTTTCTCTATTAGTTGTATGACACTATAGAGAGCGAAGCAATATCGACGTTCAAAAATATCACCAAACAATTATTGAAAGCAGAAATATTTCGACCCTTTACTCAAACTGTAAAGCAAGAAATATCAATGATAAAAATGTTATAAAAAATGTTTATACTACAATACTATTGTAAATACAGATATTGAAAGAACATATATAGCTACACATGAAAACTACAGAAACATAACACAATCACAAAAGCCGACTTATCAAACACAAGAAAATCTGCATATTTAGGGGTGGGCAGTAAACACCACTCTGCCGGCAGAATTCATAGAGATTTGCCACTCAGCACTCCGCTTGGAGCATGGAGTTCAGCAAAAACTCTGCCAACTGCCTCGTTGCAGAGTTTACCGGCACCCAACCAAGACCAGCTCACAAATTCTTGTGTTAACAATTTACCAATAATCAAAGAATTGATGTCTAGTGTGTTACAAGCAACCTGGCATGAATCTCATAGTAAAATGTGTGTAGTAACACAGGTCCACGTACATATGGGAATAAAAATCAAACTCTATCCAAACATGCAAACAAATGATGGGAAGCTGTGACACAGACAAGAAAAAGAAATGAAAACAAAGTCAAAAAAAGTTGAAGGACCAGAGTATGGTTGGGAAAATTTGACATGTTTAATCTTGTCTAAAACAAACAACCGTTAATGTTCCCGGTCAAATACATTAATTTCAGCCTATAACGATAAAACAGCGAGAGGGCAAATCACGTCCCTGCTCATAATTTATATTGTGAAAGTCAAAAAACGCACTTACAAGAAGGTGAGAGTTTTCAGAGGAGTGAGCTGGCATGTCAAACTGCTTGTGTTCCCCATCTATGAAAGCCATGCATTGAGAATGTGCACAGTCTTACAAGGCAAATTTACCACAGCAGATGCGAGTTTGGCGTAAGTCACATTTCCCGTTGTGACTTAGGTTGCTTCTTTCCACAATCTAACCTGATCCATCACATGAAAAAGGTAAGGCTATTTTCACTCGCATTCCCTTGTGGCAGTGGTGAGAGAGTCTGGTCCCGATATAGTCAAGCTCAGGTGCCGGCAGAGCAAGCCTCACCTGCTGGTGACAGATGAACACAGATGCAGCACTGGCTGAAGTGGGTGGAACAGTGAGCAGAGGGTGCAGGTTCAAGTCAGTGTCAGAAACAAGGACAACGTGTCACTGTGAGGGTCACCCAGCAATTCCCATGTGGTGTGAGGTGTATAACTCTTTCACCAAAAAGGCAGGGTGCAGTGCCAGAGAGGTTCTTCCCACCTTCAACTATATCGTGATTTACTATCTCACCATAAGACTGGCCTCCACCACCCACCCTGGGGGGATTTCCCATCCTACATGTTTCAAAATATGATGTCAGCTGCACCATCCTGAAACTACAACTCCCAGATGCCCGTGTGAGGAGGCTCTGTCAAAACTGCACATGAACAAACACAGAATTGGGGCAGGGGAGCAGAGCAGGAACAGTCCCGCCTCCATGCCTTGATTGGTCTCTCGTCCTGTAGCTGGGCATTGGTTAGTTGAGCTGCCCAGTCTTTTAGTGCATCTCCATAGGAGATGGTAACAGTGTAAGATTAGGTCCTGCTGGGGGGACTCATGTGTGTTGCTGTTTAAAGGCATGTAAAGGGGGTGCATGTTTGTAGGGTACCCCTAGGAAAATGTGTAAGATTTGGAGGGGTCTGTCATGGGGCAATTTGAGCTGGGCAGCAGGGTCTCATCTTCCAGGGCAGATATATCAGGTTGCATTCCAGTGGGGCTGCCTTGGCATTAGGGGCCTCCTATTGTGCTGTAAAGGGGCTCTGCAGGTTAGTCTAATGGAATTTTTGAGGTGGTTTGTGCCAGCAGAGAAGACTTGTTTGCAGAGTCCAGCACTTATGCGACAATGTTTTGATATATGTTTGCAAGCCTGTGGGCCAAACTGGACATTATAAGATTCCCAAGCAGTTCTTGAGCTGCAGGAGAGGACCACGGTCAATGTGGCATCCCCACGCAGAGAATGTCTGGAGCCGGATTAAAAGGGTGTGCAGTCGTTAACTGCACTGGGAGAAGAAGGGCAGACAAAGTCAGAGACAACATTGGTTCTTACCTTTGTTGTCAAAGAGAATGAGCCACAGGCTCTGGTGAGTCATTTAAAGAGTTGTTAAGAATATGTTAAAACATTGCATTAATATCAATCTGAGTTAAAGCACTTTCTTCATTATGGCAGTAAAAGAAGGCTCCCTACGTTGTGTATTGTAACGCCACATATCTTTATTAAACAGATCCATTTGTGAATGTAGTGGGTTGATTTAGTGGTGGGCAAAACTCCGCGGATGCTTGCAGAATTTTTATGCAACTTGTCGCAATTCTGCCTAGTAAAACTCCACAACTTTCACCCACACCTAGACATATTTCTAAATAAAACAAACAATGTTACATTTAAAGTATATACACATCTGCTGAATCTTTTGCCACATTGTATAGAATTCTTACTGAACATAGACAGCAGCTTGTCCTGGTCTACCTCTAAATGCAAAACCTGTTTTCAACAAACAGCAGACATAGACATAGACTGCTTTTACATAGGCAGAGCATTTTCTGGTTTGCTAATAAGTTTGGCCCCATTTGTGGAATCTTCACAAAATGCTGCAAAAAAGTTCATCCACTCGGCTCCTTCCTGGATAGTTACAGCGTGATCCATCAAGCAGGGGGCCGAGAAAAGATCTCCATCCATTTTTCATAGAGTTCTTTACGCTGGGCTAGACCAAAAAATGATGAACGGAATTACGCCAAATTGGCAGGTAGTTAGATCTTGGTTCGCAGATTGAGCTTTTTGTAATTTGGTGTAAATCCATTCAGTAGTTTTAGAGGAATAAAGGGTAAAACTAATTGTATATTTTGATAGTTGGGCTCACAAGAGTCCTGCAAGCCTCCTACAAGAGTGTGAAATCAAAAATGGAGCCCTGTGATTGGTCGAGAAGCCTGATTTTCCCATGAGCCTTCATGCTCCTGCTGGAGCAATAGGCTCATGCGAGTCCCGTAAGTGCTCGGATTGGCTAGCTGTTGGAATGTTAGAAATTAAATGACAACCATGAAATTCCAGGTGTTGTGGAAATTAAGCAAAAATGCTAAATAAGGGGGAAGCAGAAGGGCATGCTGTCCCCCTAGATTTAGAGAGGATAAAATGGATAGCTACTGTGAAGATTATAAATAAATATTGTTTTTACTAATTTTTACGATCTCACTGGACTCTTGCGGGATCCTGAATAGTAAAAATGAGTAGATGAGTTCACAATACATTTTATTAGTAGGAATGAATATTGTGGTGCTTGTGTTTGAGAGAAAGAGTATCAGAGAAAAGTTATGCGATGAGTAGATGGCTAATTCATATTTTAAAGAAAAACATTATATGATTTCGTGAGACTTGAATGGAAGATTACTGTACCTGCCATGAGGTGAATCACGACCGCGCAATAGTCTTGAGAGAAGTGAAAAAAATGGCCAAGGCTCACTCAATAGTTTCTAATGTTATTACATGGTTAAAGAAATGCTGTGATTTGATTGGGTGCCGAACCAGGTGCTTTGGAGGAGAAGGGAGTCTGTTTGAGTTGTGCTCAGCAGAAGTTAATTTATGTGGAGCTGAAAGAGACTGGTGTCTTCATCTGTACTTAACTTCAAGTTCGGGTATTTGATAATATAGTTGATACACTTTGTTGTGAAGTGTCAGTAAGTGTACTAATGTTGGTACTAATGTTGGTAAACTAATTCTGCATTATTTTTACAGAGTGAAAAGCTGGTGATGTGTGATTTATAAATATAGCTTTTGAGAGGTACACATTATAAGGTACACATTATAATGTAATGAGACGTGAGCAAGGTTTGCAGATTCTGTAAAAAATGAAGTATTTAAACTGTATATACTTGGAAGTAAAGGAAGTACTGTTTATACTATTATAAAAAGCTCTAATGTTCTAAAGCACCAAATTGTACATATATTTCAGCAATATGAGATGTTTGAGTGGTGATATTGCTGTTTCTAGAATAAAACACTGATGTGTGGCAAGATGAATGTGTTACTTTATAAACTGTTATGGAAGGGGTGTCCATGGCATGTTATAATTTAATTGCAAAAATATGAAAATAGACTGGTTGAGGGTGTGGAATATTTAGGAGAATAGAATAACAACTTACTGGTGCACAAGATAGAAATATGTGATTGTAGGTGCAGTAAAGCTTAGGCAATATAGTGATGTATCACAGTTACCAACTATTGATCAATTTGCTACTTTTTTGTTATTATGCCTTTTTTAGGAGGAAAATGGATACTTGTTACTGAGAAAATAATTATCTAGTTACATAATCAGTGAAAAAGAGCCTTGTTAAGACAAGTCTTAGCTCAGTGTAGCTAGCAACCCAGTGGAACCAGTAGTTTAAACGTTCACACCACATTCTAGAAAGAACATTCTGCTTTCAAATAAGATACAGCAGTTGTGGTTTGTTCTGTTTTTTTGTACAGCACAAACAAAACCTGGTCCTGTAGATGACCCTAACTTGCTATGGGTCAAAACGCCGTTGACTTCCCAGCCCAACTTTTGGTGCTATGCTCTGGTTCACAAAGTTTCAATCCTTTGTAACTCTTGTAAATAATTATTAGTGAACCTAAAGTACCTTGTAAATATTACCACTATTGCTCACTCTGCGCTGATCATCGCTGTGTCACTTGTCACTTGCGCTGTCCACCTTGTGTGTCATGAGCACTTATGTGCACAAAGTTTTTTCGGGCTACACACACATTCATACAAACCAGTGCTGATACTACTGTTACCCTATACTTTTTCTGAATATATAGTGCCCCTGGCACATCTCCTAATCTTGGAGTCTCCCTTCTCTTTCTTTTTGCAACCATATATGCATGTTTACTTAATAGCCTATCAAATATTACCTGTTGAGATATTGTTTTTGTTACGCAGAAGGTGAAGAGTCACCATTGTTATTTATGTTTTTGCTTTTTTCTTACTGTTCTAAAACAGTAAAACATTTCAGTATACAACTGTTTTGCATACAATTTCATTGTTTGCCGTTTTACCATTCAATATACTTTATTTAAATTAAAAAATAGTTTTGAAAAAACAAAGGCTCTTTTAGGAACAACATATTTTCCATAAAGAGCTGTGTCCGTCTCTATATTGTATATGGTAGTGAGTACATGCATGTATTACCCTACAAAACTGTGTCTGTGGGTGCATGACTGTATCTATGAGTTTGTGGATGAGTGTATTCATGTATGCATGAGTGTCTGCTTGGGTATGTTTTTCTATCTATTACTGTCTTTAGTTATGTTAGTGTATGTATCAGTGTGTGCGTGAATGTGTGAGTGTATGACTGTGTGTCTATGTGAGTGTGTAAGAGTATGTATCAGTAAGTATGAGAGTGTGTGAGTGTCTGTATTAGTGAATGAATGAGTATGTCAGTGAGTACATTAATTCATGCATGGGTGTGTTAGTGTATGCATTAGTTACTGCTATGGTGTCTCAGGGTGTGTATAAGTGAGTGTCAACACATGTTAATGAATGCATGAGTGCCTTCTAGGCTGTGTCAATGTATATATCAGTGAGTCCCAAAGTGTGTGAGTGTCTGTATTAGTGAATGGATGAGTATGTCAGTGAGTGCCTCAGTGTGTGCATGGGTGTGTTAGTGTATGTATCAGTTACTGCCATGGTGTCTCAGGGTGTGTATAAGTGAGTGTGTGAATGGTTTAGTTAATAGATTGGTGTGTCCAGATGTGTGCTAGTATATGTATGAGTGAGTCCCAGACTGTTGTAGTGTTTGTAAGAGAAAGTGGGTGAATATGTTTGAGAGTGCATCAGTGTGTCTATGAGTGTGTCAGCATATGTATTAATGAGTCTCAGAGTGTTGCAGTGTT
Organism: Calotriton arnoldi; assembly: GCA_963921515.1. Lineage (NCBI taxonomy): Eukaryota > Metazoa > Chordata > Amphibia > Caudata > Salamandridae > Calotriton > Calotriton arnoldi. Next base: position 604,897 of record CAWUFW010008330.1, on the reverse strand, counting down.
TGTATGAGAGGGTGTGTGAATGTGTTGTTGAGTAAACCAGTGTGTGCATGGCTGTCTCAGTGTATGCACCAGTGTTTGCCTGGGTGTGTCAGTGTATGCATTAGTATGTGCATGGGTGTGTCAGTGTATGGATCATTGTGTGCATAGCTGTGCTGGTGTATGTATCAGTATGTGCCTGGGTGTGTCAGTGTATGAATCAGTTTGTGCATGGGTGTGTCAGAGTATGGATCAGTATGTGCATGGGTGTGTCAGTGTACTCATCCGTATGTGTCTGGGGGTGTCAGTGTATGGCCCACATGTGCATGGGTGGGGGAATGTATACATTAGTGTGTGCCTGGAAGTGTCAGTGTATGTATCACTATGTGCATGGGTGTATCAGTGGCTGCACTGGTATGTCCCTAGCTGTGTCATTATCACTTTATTGTATGCCTGGGTGTGTTAGTCTCTCTATTGATATTTCCCTAGCTGTTTGAGTGTCTGCATTACTGTATGTCTGGGCCTGTTAATGTATTCATTAATATATCCCTGGTTGTGTCAGTGTTTACATGAGTATGTGTCTAGGTGTGTTAGTTTATACATCAGTGTGTGCCTGGGTGTCTTTTTAGAGGTATTAGAGTTTGGCTGGCTGTGACAGTGTCTGCATTGTTGTATGACTCAGTATGTCAGTGTCTACATTGATATATATCTGAGTGTGTCAGTGTATACATAGGAATGTCCCTGGGTGTAATATTGTATATATCAGTTTATGCCTGCATGTCTACGTGTATGCATAAGTGTGTGTTTGCATGTCTTATTGGAGTCATTAGTGTTTGGTGTGTTACTGTCTCAATTAATGTATGCCCGGGTGTGTCCGTGTCTGCATTGGTATGTTCCTGGGTGTGTCAGTGTATGCGTCAGACTGTGTCTGGGTGTGTTATTGGAAACATTAGTGTTTTGCTGGGTGTGTCAGCATCTACTTTGGAATATGCGTGGATGCATCAGTGTCTGAACCGGTGTATGCCTGGGTGTGTCAGTGTATGTGGCAGTGTGTGCCTTAGTGTGCACTGTTGTTTTAGTGTAATTAATTATGTGTAAAGAGTACATGTATGGATGGTGCATGGATGAATAAAAATGCAATTAGTTACCTACATTACTGCAAAAAAGAAAGCACTTTAATCTGTAAAAAGAGACAAAAGATAAATAGAAGGTAAAGTTTTATATTATAAATTTCTCTGTAATAAAAAAGATAGTGTTAATAATAAAACACAAGACATTTATATCATTGCATGGCAATTATACATATTGATTCTTGTCGTATTCCCTTCCTTCACTGTTCTCAGCTTCCATACTTGTACACTTTAAATAAAGTGTGTATACATTAGTCATCACTGAACAGTGAGAGGAAAAACAGTCATAAAGACTGTAAAAAATAAACATACGTAATAGCGCATTATATCAAATTAACATTACTGTGCATCACACTGACTAGAAACATTTACCTCACTGTTTAACTATATTTCTTAAATAATATAATATATATTGTATTTTTATAATACAATTAATTTGCATGAATAATAGTGTTATGTAAAAAGGCTTATAAAGAAATCACTCTTTGTGGGCCACATGACGTAATAAAATCTGGTAATCCATTAATAAGAAGTAGAGTATATTAGGGGCCCATTACGATTGCGGGCGGATCGCCACCGCCGCGCCGGCGGTGGCTACCGCCAGCCTGGCGGTGGCGATCCGCCCGCCAAATGTCCCTGGTACTCCCCCTGCCATATTAGTATGGCGGGGGGCACCACGGCGGACGGAAAGACCGTCCGCTGCTTTTCCGCCGGTCGACTTGTCGACCGGGCGGAAAAGGGACACAATATGGAGGCAGTGTCTGCAAGACACAGCCATTCATATTATGATGCGTGCGGTTATTGGCCTTTCCATGGCGGCGTTGATGCCATGGAAAGGCATGCAGTGTTCAATATTGGGGGCCCGTTGCGGGCCCCCAGGGTGTCGGGGGGGTGGGGGGTGCACATGGGGGGTACCTATGGTACCCCCTCATTGCAATGCACTACGTGGCAGGCACCACGTGATGCCTGCCATGTTGTGCATGGCAATGCTGTGCACAATCCTTTTACATTGCGAGCGGGGCTGCAGCCAGCAGATCCACCCTCAATGTAAAAGGGCCAGGATGCACCCGCCAGTGTGGCGGGCGCATCCTAATTTGCATGGCGGGACCGCCGCAACATCGGCGGTCGGTCCCGTGCTCCGTTGCTGCCATCATAATAGGTCCCTTATTCTGTAATTCTTTTTATAGCTTTCCAACTGTTCTTCAAACATATGTTTAAATATATTATTACTACTTATAATATTGTCTGGATCCATTTTAAGTTTTTTTAAATGCATACAATATCCACAAATATTTTTAAGACAGACAAGATTAGCAGTATTCCACTTTCTGTGCAGTACATGCCTGTCCTGGATTGTAGTTATTCAGCTGTGTTTCTAATTTAGTGCTATCTCTTTTATTTTCTTCCAAGAGTAACTACATAACAATATTTGGAATCTTTTATAAAGATATTACCTTTATTAGTCTGAATGATATCTTAACTTGTTGCATTAGAAGTTCCAGAATTGTAGCATTCCATTGTTTTTGGTAGTAATCCTTCTTAGAACTTTGGCTCAAGAAAGAGACAATAAGAATTTGGTAGTTTATTTGGTGATCTCTGCTTGAATGTAAGGTTGCTATTGTTACACTCTGTCCATCCAGTTGTATTTTTTAAGTAGATGTTGTAGTGTCCAGATGTAAAATTTACTTCCTCATGAAAAATAATGGCTATACAGGTATATGTTTTACCAGAAACCGAGATTTGTTCAGATTTATAATTTGTAATTTGTGTTTCTAATTTAGTTTCAACTGCAGTGCATTGCTGTGGCATTCAGATGATATACTTGACAGTTCTTCTTATATTCAAATTTGATTGAAGATCTGATTTACATTTTGTAGAAGTGTTATTCTGTGGTGCATTTTTAAACAATTTCTCAAAACTGATAGCTTTACAGTCTAGTAGAGTTAAGTACATAAATCGTTCTGAATCTGTTTGTGTTTTTGAAGAAACCTTTTTTTTCATGGTCATGCTCCCATGAGCAGCATAGTCCAAATAGCTCATCAATAGGTACCATCTCTTCTTCTAAGACATCAAGTAGGACCATCAAGAATTCTCGTGCATCTGCTTGGGTATTTATTGTGACGTGTACAGATCCACTACACAGAACTGCAAGATCTCTTATAGAAGATGGAAAATATGTTTTTGTTATCTCAGCACAGATGTGTTTTAAAAAGTTAAAGAGTGCAAAGCACACTCTTTTATCCTTTTCTGTTTAGTGGCATCAACCACAGGAGGTAAAGAAAATTGTGCATTGAGAACTACATTAGCATAGCAGTCAACTCCAGGGAGGTTTGAGAACAGGTGATCAACAATTTCACCACCAATTTGTTTTATTGCATACAAAAGCCAGCATTGCTTGAAACCTGTGATTAAAATACCTACATATGTTAGCAGGAACCAATGAGCAAAGTTGTCCTGCTGTTTTCAAATTAATATCCTTAATGTCAGAGTTAATTTCTGTTAGAAATTGTAGTAAATTGTCCCATGCATACTCCACTCAACTAAGTGTCACAAGCTAAGTAGGTGCAGTAAAAAATTTTAATACACCTCATCACACTTCTAAGAATACATAGTTAAACAAGTATATACAGGTTCATAAATCAATTTATTTTACTTTAACTGTTTCTGATACATAAGAGTAAAAATATTTGGCATCTATGCTAAAAATAATTCATCTCAAATTTAACACCTCTCATGTATTTTCCTCAGAGGTCTAAACATTTAAAATGTTCCTTGCTCTCAGGATACTTTTTAGGAAACCCACCATAGTTCCAATACAATAATCGTTATCCATCATCTGTAAATACTGAAAGGCAGGGCGACATTGCCTCCATCCCCCCTGTTTTAATAAAGGCACAATCCATCTACGTAGTTCATTTGCATAAAATTTACAGAATAAAGTTACGTGGATAGTTGTTTGTACAGAGATGTTGTCACAGGGACACAGGCATAATTCCCTTGACCTATTGTTCATATCTGGGTGACTAATCAAACTGTGGAAGGTCCCAAATCTAAAACGTGTTAGCACGTACCTGTCGTATCCCCCTATGCAACACAACAGGTACGGTTGGATGTTATACGTTATAATAATCATTTGATGCTGGACCACCGTAGGTTTATTCATTTCTAGTGCTAGCCTGTTCACCTCCAAAAAAGTCATACAAACTTTTTTGAATTACTTCCGATGTATGGAATTCATTACTTCAGGCAAGGAAAAATAGTCTGGATGCCCAATATCATGGAAAAAGTTTTTTACATATTTTAGCCAAGTGCAGTAAAGTTTCAGAGCATACACTCAAGTACTCCATGGCACCGATTTCCACTATTGATATGTTCTGCGTAGACATGCCAACAAATTGATTAAGTTAAACTCCAGATTTTCATCCTTACCTTGTATTTGATCAACAATCTCCCTTGTAGAACCATTTTGCTAATTAACTCCTGTCTTTAGAGTATGGTTCACAGCATAAGTCACTCTCAAATAACAGATGAAATATATAGGGAATACACTAGCGAAACCTAGGGTCCTCTGACTATAGTCCTGTTGACCTGTATTCAGCTGCTGATATTTGTACAGATTGTTCAACATACCGGTCACCTACCCTGTGGGAAATAGCTTTGGAAAGCTGCAGGCCTCTAAACCTTTCTCCCACACTCTCATTGGAGCGCCTCTAGCTTGTTTAATTTGAAACAGATCAATAGCATCCCCAAGAAGTGGATGAATACTGTTGTGCTCATATGTTTCTTCTGAC